>OV839568.1:92366211-92426607 GCA_929447395.1 Epistrophe grossulariae | reverse complement strand
AATCGGATTTTTTTAAAGTTGTTTGTTTTGGCCGTGTGATACCTCGATGGAAAGGTGAAACTCTCCAGATTACGATTTTAACATTATTATTTCGCTTGGACGTTGGTTCAGCTGAAAATCGCGTTTGAATATTCAAAAAGGGTCATTTTAAGGTGCGTTTAGAATCGTTCGATATACCTCGAGGGCGTTGGTGTGTTTTTGATGCTAGTGCAAAATTTTTTATTTTTTCCGATAAGGCCTATTAATTTCCTATTCAGCACTGAAAACCGCAACCATTTCCGAGGCTTGGTTACGGAGTTATCGCCATCCAAACCCTTTTTTGATTTTCAAACTTAATAAATTAGAAATAAAGTAATTACATTTTGGCTGGCAATATCTCGAGAACCACACCTCCTAGAACCTTCTGGTTTTCAGTTTCCGAAAGATCTTGAAAATATGAAAGGCAATTTTGAAAACCGCAACCACTTACAATTTTCAATTGCGGAAATATTGGTATCCAAACAATTTTTTTATGGTTCGATCCAGTAAAATCACTTTATATGGGAAAAAAATATTTTTAAATTTCTCATCGTGCGATACCTCGTTTGAAAGGTTGTGACTCCCAGATCACGAATATGCTGTTTTGAGGTTGCTAGAGCTCCTAGTTTAGCCGCAAATCGAGTTTACAGATTTCGTAGTTGACACAACAATTCGGTTAAATTACAGACACAAATCGGATTTTTTTAAAGTTGTTTGTTTTGGCCGTGTGATACCTCGATGGAAAGGTGGAACTCTCCAGATTACGATTTTAAAATTATTATTTCGCTTGGACGCTTGGTTCAGCTGAAAATCGCGTTTGAATATTCAAAAAGGGTCATTTTAAGGTGCGTTTAGAATCGTTCGATATACCTCGAGGGCGTTGGTGTGTTTTTGATGCTAGTGCAAAATTTTGTATTTTTTCCGATAAGGCCTATTAATTTTCTATTCAGCACTGAAAACCGCAACCATTTCAGAGGCTTGGTTACGGAGTTATCGCCATCCAAACCCTTTTTTGATTTTCAAACTTAATAAATTAGAAATAAAGTAATTACATTTTGGCTGGCAATATCTCGAGAACCACACCTCCTAGAACCTTCTGGTTTTCAGTTTCCGAAAGATCTTGAAAATATGAAAGGCAATTTTGAAAACCGCAACCACTTACAATTTTCAATTGCGGAAATATTGGTATCCAAACAATTTTTTTATGGTTCGATCCAGTAAAATCACTTTATATGGGAAAAAAATATTTTTAAATTTCTCATCGTGCGATACCTCGTTTGAAAGGTTGTGACTCCCAGATCATGAATATGCTGTTTTGAGGTTGCTAGAGCTCCTAGTTTAGCCACAAATCGAGTTTACAGATTTCGTAGTTGACACAAAAATTCGGTTAAATTACAGACACAAATCGGATTTTTTTAAAGTTGTTTGTTTTGGCCGTGTGATACCTCGATGGAAAGGTGGAACTCTCCAGATTACGATTTTAACATTATTATTTCGCTTGGACGCTTGGTTCAGCTGAAAATCGCGTTTGAATATTCAAAAAGGGTCATTTTAAGGTGCGTTTAGAATCGTTCGATATACCTCGAGGGCGTTGGTGTGTTTTTGATGCTAGTGCAAAATTTTTTATTTTTTCCGATAAGGCCTATTAATTTCCTATTCAGCACTGAAAACCGCAACCATTTCCGAGGCTTGGTTACGGAGTTATCGCCATCCAAACCCATTTTTGATTTTCAAACTTAATAAATTAGAAATAAAGTAATTACATTTTGGCTGGCAATATCTCGAGAACCACACCTCCTAGAACCTTCTGGTTTTCAGTTTCCGAAAGATCTTGAAAATATGAAAGGCAATTTTGAAAACCGCAACCACTTACAATTTTTAATTGCGGAAATATTGGTATCCAAACAATTTTTTTATGGTTCGATCCAGTAAAATCACTTTATATGGGAAAAAAATATTTTTAAATTTCTCATCGTGCGATACTTCGTTTGAAAGGTTGTGACTCCCAGATCACGAATATGCTGTTTTGAGGTTGCTAGAGCTCCTAGTTTAGCCGCAAATCGAGTTTACAGATTTCGTAGTTGACACAACAATTCGGTTAAATTACAGACACAAATCGGATTTTTTTAAAGTTGTTTGTTTTGGCCGTGTGATACCTCGATGGAAAGGTGGAACTCTCCAGATTACGATTTTAACATTATTATTTCGCTTGGACGCTTGGTTCAGCTGAAAATCGCGTTTGAATATTCAAAAAGGGTCATTTTAAGGTGCGTTTAGAATCGTTCGATATACCTCGAGGGCGTTGGTGTGTTTTTGATGCTAGTGCAAAATTTTTTATTTTGTCCGATAAGGCCTATTAATTTCCTATTCAGCACTGAAAACCGCAACCATTTCCGAGACTTGGTTACGGAGTTATCGCCATCCAAACCCTTTTTTGATTTTCAAACTTAATAAATTAGAAATAAAGTAATTACATTTTGGCATGGCAATATCTCGAGAACCACACCTCCTAGAGCCTTCTGGTTTTCAGTTTCCGAAAGATCTTGAAAATATGAAAGCCAATTTTGAAAACCGCAACCACTTACAATTTTTAATTGCGGAAATATTGGTATCCAAACAATTTTTTTATGGTTCGATCCAGTAAAATCACTTTATATGGGAAAAAAATATTTTTAAATTTCTCATCGTGCGATACCTCGTTTGAAAGGTTGTGACTCCCAGATCACGAATATGCTGTTTTGAGGTTGCTAGAGCTCCTAGTTTAGCCGCAAATCGAATTAACAAATTTCGTAGTTGACACAACAATTCGGTTAAATTACAGACACAAATCGGATTTTTTTAAAGTTGTTTGTTTTGGCCGTGTGATACCTCGATGGAAAGGTGAAACTCTCCAGATTACGATTTTAACATTATTATTTCGCTTGGACGCTTGGTTCAGCTGAAAATCGCGTTTGAATATTCAAAAAGGGTCATTTTAAGGTGCGTTTAGAATCGTTCGATATACCTCGAGGGCGTTGGTGTGTTTTTGATGCTAGTGCAAAATTTTTTATTTTTTCCGATAAGGCCTATTAATTTCCTACTCAGCACTGAAAACCGCAACCATTTCCGAGGCTTGGTTACGGAGTTATCGCCATCCAAACCCTTTTTTGATTTTCAAACTTAATAAATTAGAAATAAAGTAATTACATTTTGGCTGGCAATATCTCGAGAACCACACCTCCTAGAACCTTCTGGTTTTCAGTTTCCGAAAGATCTTGAAAATATGAAAGGCAATTTTGAAAACCGCAACCACTTACAATTTTCAATTGCGGAAATATTGGTATCCAAACAATTTTTTTATGGTTCGATCCAGTAAAATCACTTTATATGGGAAAAAAATATTTTTAAATTTCTCATCGTGCGATACCTCGTTTGAAAGGTTGTGACTCCCAGATCACGAATATGCTGTTTTGAGGTTGCTAGAGCTCCTAGTTTAGCCGCAAATCGAGTTTACAGATTTCGTAGTTGACACAACAATTCGGTTAAATTACAGACACAAATCGGATTTTTTTAAAGTTGTTTGTTTTGGCCGTGTGATACCTCGATAGAAAGGTGGAACTCTCCAGATTACGATTTTAAAATTATTATTTCGCTTGGACGCTTGGTTCAGCTAAAAATCGCGTTTGAATATTCAAAAAGGGTCATTTTAAGGTGCGTTTAGAATCGTTCGATATACCTCGAGGGCGTTGGTGTGTTTTTGATGCTAGTGCAAATTTTTTTTTTCCGATAAGGCCTATCAATTTCCTATTCAGCACTGAAAACCGCAACCATTTCCGAGGCTTGGTTACGGAGTTATCGCCATCCAAACCCTTTTTTGATTTTCAAACTTAATAAATTAGAAATAAAGTAATTACATTTTGGCTGGCAATATCTCGAGAACCACACCTCCTAGAACCTTCTGGTTTTCAGTTTCCGAAAGATCTTGAAAATATGAAAGGCAATTTTGAAAACCGCAACCACTTACAATTTTCAATTGCGGAAATATTGGTATCCAAACAATTTTTTTATGGTTCGATCCAGTAAAATCACTTTATATGGGAAAAAAATATTTTTAAATTTCTCATCGTGCGATACCTCGTTTGAAAGGTTGTGACTCCCAGATCACGATATGCTGTTTTGAGGTTGCTAGAGCTCCTAGTTTAGCCGCAAATCGAGTTTACAGATTTCGTAGTTGACACAACAATTCGGTTAAATTACAGACACAAATCGGATTTTTTTAAAGTTGTTTGTTTTGGCCGTGTGATACCTCGATGGAAAGGTGGAACTCTCCAGATTACGATTTTAAAATTATTATTTCGCTTGGACGCTTGGTTCAGCTAAAAATCGCGTTTGAATATTCAAAAAGGGTCATTTTAAGGTGCGTTTAGAATCGTTCGATATACCTCGAGGGCGTTGGTGTGTTTTTGATGCTAGTGCAAATTTTTTTTTTCCGATAAGGCCTATCAATTTCCTATTCAGCACTGAAAACCGCAACCATTTCCGAGGCTTGGTTACGGAGTTATCGCCATCCAAACCCTTTTTTGATTTTCAAACTTAATAAATTAGAAATAAAGTAATTACATTTTGGCTGGCAATATCTCGAGAACCACACCTCCTAGAACCTTCTGGTTTTCAGTTTCCGAAAGATCTTGAAAATATGAAAGGCAATTTTGAAAACCGCAACCACTTACAATTTTCAATTGCGGAAATATTGGTATCCAAACAATTTTTTTATGGTTCGATCCAGTAAAATCACTTTATATGGGAAAAAAATATTTTTAAATTTCTCATCGTGCGATACCTCGTTTGAAAGGTTGTGACTCCCAGATCACGAATATGCTGTTTTGAGGTTGCTAGAGCTCCTAGTTTAGCCGCAAATCGAGTTTACAGATTTCGTAGTTGACACACACAAATCGGATTTTTTTAAAGTTGTTTGTTTTGGCCGTGTGATACCTCGATGGAAAGGTGGAACTCTCCAGATTACGATTTTAACATTATTATTTCGCTTGGACGCTTGGTTCAGCTGAAAATCGCGTTTGAATATTCAAAAAGGGTCATTTTAAGGTGCGTTTAGAATCGTTCGATATACCTCGAGGGCGTTGGTGTGTTTTTGATGCTAGTGCAAAATTTTTTATTTTTTCCGATAAGGCCTATTAATTTCCTATTCAGCACTGAAATTCGCAACCATTTCCGAGGCTTGGTTACGGAGTTATCGCCATCCAAACCCTTTTTTGATTTTCAAACTTAATAAATTAGAAATAAAGTAATTACATTTTGGATGGAAATATCTCGAGAACCACACCTTTTAGAACCTTCTGGTTTTCAGTTTCCGAAAGATCTTGAAAATATGAAAGGCAATTTTGAAAACCGCAACCACTTACAATTTTCAATTGCGGAAATATTGGTATCCAAACAATTTTTTTATGGTTCGATCCAGTAAAATCACTTTATATGGGAAAAAAATATTTTTAAATTTCTAATCGTGCGATACCTCGTTTAAAAGGTTGTGTTTTTTCCGATAAGGCCTATTAATTTCCTATTCAGCACTGAAAACCGCAACCATTTCCGAGACTTGGTTACGGAGTTATCGCCATCCAAACCCTTTTTTGATTTTCAAACTTAATAAATTAGAAATAAAGTAATTACATTTTGGCTGGCAATATCTCGAGAACCACACCTCCTAGAACCTTCTGGTTTTCAGTTTCCGAAAGATCTTGAAAATATGAAAGGCAATTTTGAAAACCGCAACCACTTACAATTTTCAATTGCGGAAATATTGGTATCCAAACAATTTTTTTATGGTTCGATCCAGTAAAATCACTTTATATGGGAAAAAAATATTTTTAAATTTCTCATCGTGCGATACCTCGTTTGAAAGGTTGTGACTCCCAGATCACGAATATGCTGTTTTGAGGTTGCTAGAGCTCCTAGTTTAGCCGCAAATCGAGTTTACAGATTTCGTAGTTGACACAACAATTCGGTTAAATTACAGAAAAATCACTTTATATGGGAAAAAAATATTTTTAAATTTCTCATCGTGCGATACCTCGTTTGAAAGGTTGTGACTCCCAGATCACGAATATGCTGTTTTGAGGTTGCTAGAGCTCCTAGTTTAGCCGCAAATCGAGTTTACAGATTTCGTAGTTGACACACACAAATCGGATTTTTTTAAAGTTGTTTGTTTTGGCCTCGATGGAAAGGTGGAACTCTCCAGATTACGATTTTAACATTATTATTTCGCTTGGACGCTTGGTTCAGCTGAAAATCGCGT
Organism: Epistrophe grossulariae; assembly: GCA_929447395.1. Classification (NCBI taxonomy): domain Eukaryota; kingdom Metazoa; phylum Arthropoda; class Insecta; order Diptera; family Syrphidae; genus Epistrophe; species Epistrophe grossulariae. Next base: position 92,420,300 of record OV839568.1, on the reverse strand, counting down.
TTGAATATTCAAAAAGGGTCATTTTAAGGTGCGTTTAGAATCGTTCGATATACCTCGAGGGCGTTGGTGTGTTTTTGATGCTAGTGCAAAATTTTTTATTTTTTCCGATAAGGCCTATTAATTTCCTATTCAGCACTGAAAACCGCAACCATTTCCGAGACTTGGTTACGGAGTTATCGCCATCCAAACCCTTTTTTGATTTTCAAACTTAATAAATTAGAAATAAAGTAATTACATTTTGGCTGGAAATATCTCGAGAACCACACCTTCTAGAACCTTCTGGTTTTCAGTTTCCGAAAGATCTTGAAAATATGAAAGGCAATTTTGAAAACCGCAACCACTTACAATTTTCAATTGCGGAAATATTGGTATCCAAACAATTTTTTTAGGGTTCGATCCAGTAAAATCACTTTATATGGGAAAAAAATATTTTTAAATTTCTCATCGTGCGATACCTCGTTTAAAAGGTTGTGTTTTTTCCGATAAGGCCTATTAATTTCCTATTCAGCACTGAAAACCGCAACCATTTCCGAGACTTGGTTACGGAGTTATCGCCATCCAAACCCTTTTTTGATTTTCAAACTTAATAAATTAGAAATAAAGTAATTACATTTTGGCTGGCAATATCTCGAGAACCACACCTCCTAGAACCTTCTGGTTTTCAGTTTCCGAAAGATCTTGAAAATATGAAAGGCAATTTTGAAAACCGCAACCACTTACAATTTTTAATTGCGGAAATATTGGTATCCAAACAATTTTTTTATGGTTCGATCCAGTAAAATCACTTTATATGGGAAAAAAATATTTTTAAATTTCTCATCGTGCGATACCTCGTTTGAAAGGTTGTGACTCCCAGATCACGAATATGCTGTTTTGAGGTTGCTAGAGCTCCTAGTTTAGCCGCAAATCGAGTTTACAGATTTCGTAGTTGACACAACAATTCGGTTAAATTACAGAAAAATCACTTTATATGGGAAAAAAATATTTTTAAATTTCTCATCGTGCGATACCTCGTTTGAAAGGTTGTGACTCCCAGATCACGAATATGCTGTTTTGAGGTTGCTAGAGCTCCTAGTTTAGCCGCAAATCGAGTTTACAGATTTCGTAGTTGACACACACAAATCGGATTTTTTTAAAGTTGTTTGTTTTGGCCTCGATGGAAAGGTGGAACTCTCCAGATTACGATTTTAACATTATTATTTCGCTTGGACGCTTGGTTCAGCTGAAAATCGCGTTTGAATATTCAAAAAGGGTCATTTTAAGGTGCGTTTAGAATCGTTCGATATACCTCGAGGGCGTTGGTGTGTTTTTGATGCTAGTGCAAAATTTTTTATTTTTTCCGATAAGGCCTATTAATTTCCTATTCAGCACTGAAAACCGCAACCATTTCCGAGGCTTGGTTACGGAGTTATCGCCATCCAAACCCTTTTTTGATTTTCAAACTTAATAAATTAGAAATAAAGTAATTACATTTTGGCTGGAAATATCTCGAGAACCACACCTTCTAGAACCTTCTGGTTTTCAGTTTCCGAAAGATCTTGAAAATATGAAAGGCAATTTTGAAAACCGCAACCACTTACAATTTTCAATTGCGGAAATATTGGTATCCAAACAATTTTTTTATGGTTCGATCCAGTAAAATCACTTTATATGGGAAAAAAATATTTTTAAATTTCTCATCGTGCGATACCTCGTTTAAAAGGTTGTGTTTTTTCCGATAAGGCCTATTAATTTCCTATTCAGCACTGAAAACCGCAACCATTTCCGAGACTTGGTTACGGAGTTATCGCCATCCAAACCCTTTTTTGATTTTCAAACTTAATAAATTAGAAATAAAGTAATTACATTTTGGCTGGCAATATCTCGAGAACCACACCTCCTAGAACCTTCTGGTTTTCAGTTTCCGAAAGATCTTGAAAATATGAAAGGCAATTTTGAAAACCGCAACCACTTACAATTTTTAATTGCGGAAATATTGGTATCCAAACAATTTTTTTATGGTTCGATCCAGTAAAATCACTTTATATGGGAAAAAAATATTTTTAAATTTCTCATCGTGCGATACCTCGTTTGAAAGGTTGTGACTCCCAGATCACGAATATGCTGTTTTGAGGTTGCTAGAGCTCCTAGTTTAGCCGCAAATCGAGTTTACAGATTTCGTAGTTGACACAACAATTCGGTTAAATTACAGACACAAATCGGATTTTTTTAAAGTTGTTTGTTTTGGCCGTGTGATACCTCGATGGAAAGGTGGAACTCTCCAGATTACGATTTTAACATTATTATTTCGCTTGGACGCTTGGTTCAGCTGAAAATCGCGTTTGAATATTCAAAAAGGGTCATTTTAAGGTGCGTTTAGAATCGTTCGATATACCTCGAGGGCGTTGGTGTGTTTTTGATGCTAGTGCAAAATTTTTTATTTTTTCCGATAAGGCCTATTAATTTCCTATTCAGCACTGAAAACCGCAACCATTTCCGAGACTTGGTTACGGAGTTATCGCCATCCAAACCCTTTTTTGATTTTCAAACTTAATAAATTAGAAATAAAGTAATTACATTTTGGCATGGCAATATCTCGAGAACCACACCTCCTAGAGCCTTCTGGTTTTCAGTTTCCGAAAGATCTTGAAAATATGAAAGCCAATTTTGAAAACCGCAACCACTTACAATTTTTAATTGCGGAAATATTGGTATCCAAACAATTTTTTTATGGTTCGATCCACACGCAAAAACATTGCAGGGTTAAAAACAACCGATTCTCGTGAGAAAACAGCCAACTAAAACGATTACTATAGCACCTACGGAGTTAATCGTCAAAAAACACCCGAGCCAACTCGATTAAGAAATCTCGTGAAAAAACAGCCGAGTTAAAGCAATAAAAATAACCGATATCATTTCCCCTCCGAAGCCTACTCGGGTGTAAATAAAAAACCAACTCTGTAAAAAAAAAGAATTACTCGGATGTTTTTAACCAACATACTCGTTTGTAATGTACCAACATAGGAATTTAACTCAGTTATAAATAGTCACTCACTTGTTTAAAATTAAACAACCTGCTCTGTTAGAATTATTCAATTAGCCGAGAGACTTGGGTGAATTTAACCAACACACTTGTTTATAATAAGCCAACATACTCTGTTAAATTTAACAAATTACTCGGTTGAAATCAGTCAACTTACTTTGATAAAAAAATTGAATTCAAGTAACATAGTCTGTTAAAATTAGCCAACTTTCTCGGTTGAAATCACTCAACTTACTTGGTTGAAAAAAGTCAACCTACTCGGTTGAATTTAGCGGACTTTCTCTGTTGAAATCAGTCAACTTACTCGGTTTAATCCAACCAACCTACTCGGTTGAATTCAGCCAACCTACTAGGTTGAGATCAGCCAACCTTCTCGTTTGAATTCAATCAACTTACTCGGTTAAAATCTGTCAACCTACTCGGTTGAATTCAACCAACTTACTCGGTTGAATTTAGTCAACCTACTCGGTTGAATTAAGCCAACCTACTTTGTTAAAATCAGTCAATTTACTCGGTTGAATTTAGCAAACTTACTCGGTTGAAATCAGTCAACCTACTCGGTTGAATTCAACCAACTTACTCGGTTGAATTTAGTCAACCTACTCGGTTGAATTAAGCCAACCTACTCGGTTGAAATCAGTCAACCTACTCGGTTGAATTTAGCAAACTTACTCGGTTGAATTTAGTCAACCTACTCGGTTGAATTAAGCCAACCTACTCGGTTAAAATCAGTCAATCTACTCGGTTGAATTTAGCCAACCTACTCGGTTGAAATCAGTCAACCTACTCGGTTGAATTTAGCAAACTTACTCGGTTGAATTTAGTCAACCTACTCGGTTGAATTAAGCCAACCTACTCGGTTAAAATCAGTCAATCTACTCGGTTGAATTAAGCTAACCTACTCGGTTGAAATCAGTCAACTTACTCGGTTGAATTCAACCAACTTACTCGGTTGAATTTAGTCAACCTACTCGGTTAAATCAAGCCAACCTACTCGGTTGAAATCAGTCAACCTACTCGATTGAATTAAGCAAACTTACTCGGTTGAATTTAGTCAACCTACTCGGTTGAATTAAGCCAACCTACTCGGTTAAAATCAGTCAATCTACTCGGTTGAATTTAGCCAACTTCCTCGGTTGAATTTAGTCAACCTACTCGGTTGAATTAAGCCAACCTACTTGGTTAAAATCAGTCAATCTACTCGGTTGAATTTAGCCAACCTACTCGGTTGAAATCAGTCAACCTACTCGGTTGATTTCAGCCAACCTACTCGGTTGAATTTAGCTTACCTACTCGGCTGAATTCAGCCAACCCACTCGGTTAAAATCAGTCAATCTACTCGGTTGAATTTAGCCAAGTTGCACGGTTGAATTCAGCTAACCTACTCGGTTGAATTTAACAAACATTCTCTGTTGAAATCAGTCAACCTACTCGTTTGAATTTAGCTAACCTACTCGGTTGAAATCAGTCAACCTACTCGGTTATTATTAGCCAACGTAGTAGGTTGACTTTAGCCAATTTACTTAGTTGAATGCAGGAAATCCACTTGGTTGTAATCAGCAAACATACTCTGTTGTAACTCATCTTCTTTTCCATCCAATACGAATGCTTACCTTTTAATATTAGAATCTTTTCAAAACTTCTATGTATCTGAAAATCGAATTATCTTTTAGAAAACCAATTTTAGCCAATTAATTGAACACTAACAAATTTAAATTTTTAGTACATACATATGAGTACACATTATTTTATTACTATAATTTTTATAATATAAGAAGTAATTATGGTAACTTAGAGTAATAACATAGATTCACTTATTTTCTAGCAGATTTTCAGAACCATAATTCTTAATCATAATTATATTCTTAAAGTTAAATACATTTCGCTTAATTTTTAAGACTTTTCTAATGAATTTACAATTACAACTGAAACATGATTTAATTTTCTTTAACAAAACTTCTTCGATTGCTTATGCAAGTAGCCGGTGATCATAATGGGCTTCTTAAGGTTATGTACTGCTTGCCGTTTGCTAAAATATTCATGGTGTTTGGAATTGGTGAAAGGAAGGATTTAAGGAATATGTTAATTTGTTGCTGCATTGATGGAATTTCAACTTCGTATGCATAGTAATGTTCGTTAAAACATAAAGTGTTCAGTACTGTGCCAGAAAATATTAAGCGATTAGAGTCATAAACATACATTTTATTTAATAAGAAAAAATCATAAAGATAGCAATCTGAACTGAGACCTATTACCAACACCGATCCAGTTTTATAATGTATGGAAGAAATATTCGCCCAACTGACCCTAGTCAAAGTTTTGCTAGGGTCCAGTGATAGACTTAATTGCAAAATTTTAATTTCAGGTAACAAAAGATTTTTAATAGGTCCAACGTCAAGTATGTTGGAAAGTTTTCCCCTAAGAAACATTTCGTTTAATTGAAGCTGATGTTTTATTGCTAAAGTTAAAGTGACATTTTTTCGGTTACACGATGATCTAGCTGACATTTTGGACTGTCTATGCTTTGCTTCAAACCTCATTGACCAAAGAGACGATAATGGACCGTGTTTTTTAAGAGCAGTGTGATAGTGAACGAGGTTGTGAAATTTTGGCTTAAGAGAGTCTTTGGTAAGCTTAATATATTGTTCATTAAGTTCAGCTATTAAAACTTGCAATAAGTCTTCTGTCCCAACGGAAATTTTAACGCTGAGAAGTATGTCAAGAATTTTTCTTAATGTTATGTACATAGCCCAAATAGAATCGTCCTTCGGTACAAAATCGCCTATTAGTAATCCCAAAAACCGCAAAATAGTAAGAGTTTCTCCCGAAGATAAACGCACATTTCCACGTTTTAGATGTTCTCTTTCGATGGGGCAAGGCTTATTTTTACTATCAGGGCCATAAGCAAAAGCTAATAATTTGTCATTAAAAATAGATAAAGAAAAAAATTGATAATGTTCAGTATACTGGAAAAGGAGAAAACTTAAAACATATTTCGCTACACCCTCAAGGACATCGTGCATAATATCAACGCCTACCTGCTGAAACAAGTCAAAGTTCTTTACGTCTAAAAATATACACCTTTCTTTTATACCAGTTAAAGAAGAATTATTTATAGCCAGATCAGCTTCATAGGTGTTTACTGTCCGAAGAAGGGTGGCATCCTCATATAGTTGCTCTTTTAATACTTGTTTTTGAACTTTGCATACTCTGCAGGAAAAATTTGCCGAAAAACTTTCTACAAACCCAATCATAGAGTGTATTCCTAAATTGTCACCCAGAATCAGAGCGAGTTCAAAAAATAAAGTTCCCTTGAAAGTTGAAATATCTATTTCTATGCCCACTTCGCTTAGAAAATTGAACTCATCAATAACTGGTTTAAATATAACATTATTCCCAAAATCTACTCTGTCAGATGAATGAAATAGTAAAACAAGGAATATGTGGGACAGAACTGATAAACGCCAAGGCGGAAGACAAGCAATTGAGACGTACACTGCCCCTAGTTTGTGAACACCAGCATGACTTCCAAGAACGTTTCCAGTTTCATAATCATCGAAATACATTAAAAGAGGTAAAACAATACGATCAGAATGATGCTTTTGTCTGTTTTTCCAATAAGAGCCTTGGATAAAGTTTTCCATAATATTTTTATTTTTAATACTGTCTATATATTCCAGCATTTCAGAGAGTATATCTTCAAGAGAAAAAAAATTTTGCAAAACATGTCTTAAAGAAACAAAATGTTCTTGGCATGTGACAGTTTCCATACGTGTTATTCCATCTTTTTTAACATGATCGAATCTTTGACCAATTACAATTGCTTCAGGTTCAAAGTAAGATTTTTTAGAAAAATAGGCAAACCTTTTTCGTTCGGTTGAAAAATCTTCTAAAGGGGAAATTATTGAAAGATTGAGTGCTTGGACTAATGACTTCGAAACATCATTTGAAAGGGAGTGTTCAAGACAAACTTTGTCTACAGTTCTCAATGGCTGGGCTTAATGAACCAAACAAATCTCTTAAACCATCAATCACTTTTTGCACTACATTTCTAGGCAAGAGTACATTTCCATATAGGGAAGCAATAAAAATAGAAAGCGATGAAGTAACTGATATCATTTCTTTTAAATTAGATTCACTAGTTTTTCCTAATTCTGTTTCAGAAACAAGTACAGTTTCATTTGATGTGGTTTCAACATTTAAAACAGAACAGGATGGTTGATTGTAACTTTCAGAATCATGTTCTTTTTGAAAGTGTCGCCTAAATGAGAAGAAAGTAGGAAATGAACGTATGCAATCTCCTTCAATGCATTTATAGTGCATAAAGTTATGTCCGCTGTGATTAAAAGCAAAATGTTGCCTGAGACATTTAAAATTCTTAAGGTAAAATTTGGATAGAAAACAAACAACCATTTTAAAACAAACAAAATTACAGTAAACTTCCTTTTATTTTGATCCAATTCCCAACTCAACGAGCAAAGTATTAGCAGCTGTGGACTCTTTATCAAATTTTGTATCAATTTTAAAAAATGCTTTCTGGATAAACATCCAAGTGCATTTACTTTCAGATGGATACTGTGCGTTAACTACAAAAATTATTTTAAAGCAAGTTTCAACTGCCTCTAAGATAGTCGGTAATACAAATTTTGTTTCATTTACAATAACGAAAAAACTAGAGATATCTTGAATTGACGTACCAACTACGAGGATGAATGGTTGAAGTGTGAGCCCGAGCCTACCAAGTTTATCTCGCCGAAGTGCAATTGCTTCCTCTATTTCCGCATCGCTGTGTACGTGTGTTATAAATCCGTCTCGGGCTTCGGTTTTAGAAGGCCGCCAAATCTTCTTACTGACCCCTTTTAGCCGCACTGATGAAATCGTTAAAAGTGATGGTATAAGGAGGAAGGCGCCGAGGTTACTGATATCTTCCGATACTGTAATAAAAACAAAAAAAAAGAAAGTATATTTTAAAAGTGTAAAATATTCGATTTAAAAATTATATATATGTACATGTTATATCAGAGCCCACTTGTGCATCCCCACAAACACTTGACTTCAAGTTCCAATAATGTAAACATTTAACACTTCAAGTTCCAATAATGTAAACATTTAACAAAGCATATCAAACGATTCAAAATTAAATGCCTTTCATAGCGGATGATCGTATCCAATCTTATAAACATAAAAATGCATATCAGCACTTTTTGCCTTAAGCAACTTGTGTGGAAGTATCCAATGGATACCAAAGATATTTTATCATATTATGAATCATTTCTCATCCGCAGACAAAATGCTGCATTAGCAATTAAGTAATATAAAAGGGATTACTTGAGCTCAATTCAGTTAGTTCTTAGTTAGTTCTTACGACGTATAGCTGAAGATTTCCCCCCACCAGTGGTAAGGGATCCGAGGCTTTTAACTATACTCAATAAAGTATTATTCGTTTAAAATTAAAGACCTTGTTTTACTCGGTGGTGTTCTCTAACGAGAACACAAATTCAATTTTTTTAGTAAATCGAATTAACTTAAATAAAATTTACATATATAAATAAACAATTCCCGCGTTTTTTGAAAAATTGAATAGCCATCTCAGCTAATTTTACGTAAACAACAAAAAATCTATAGTTAATTGTTTCTGTTTGTTTGCTGAGCACTTAAGGACCCTACAGTAAAAGTTGTCAAAAGCGATGAAAATAAAATAAATGCAGGAAAAATGATCTCGTTTTTTTTTTTTTTTTTTTTTAATTATAACTTTCACCCCAATTACGGTTGTCAATTATCAATTGATAGTTGATAAATTTTGAAATTTGGTACACTAAAACTTAATTTATTAAAAGTCTGATCAACTATTCCGTGATATTTATCAATTTTCTTGTAATTCACAACGTTCTGCACCATTCTCAATGATCAAAAGATGTATCGTTTGGGTTTTTAGTATCGATTTTCAAAATTAATCAACCATCAATTATTGCTAAATGACAACCGTAATAGGGGTGCTTATTAAATATATGTAAATTTTGTAAAATACTCACAATTTTCAAGTAATAATATTTCAGCTATATATTTGTCTTTGCCGATCAATTTCTTCTTGGCAAGGGAGTATATGTCCTTCTTCAGTTTCGGGAAGTTCTCCGATAAGCCCATACAGTTTTCCGCGTATAAACTGTTAAAGTCCTTTTCAAGCTGTTTTGAATTAAATTAAATTTAAATATGTTTTTAATTATTTTTTTTATATAGATTTAGATGTAAATTTCGGTTGCTATCCTTCTATTGTACATAAGTGGATTTTATATGTTTAATTCACTTAAAAAAAAGTGCATATGAATAAATACCTAAAGACAGTTTGGTTACATTAATCGGAATATCACGTTCATGTTTGTAAGTAAGGTAATCCTTCCTCAAAACCGACAAAAACAAGTTTAACTTTATAAGTGTTTCCAGAACATCTATTTTATAGAGAACATGTTCTATTTTTCTATTCCGATCTTTTTTACACCCTCTTTTTTCATAAAATTCTTTTCTTGTTTTCTTTTTTTTTTGAGACTTTCGGAAAACAGTTGATAAAAAAGGGTTAATTTTTTTGTTATATTGTTTTTAGGTGGGCCCTGCAAAGTTTCTTTTTAGTATTTACCAGTAAATGATTAATGAGGCAATTTAATTTTGCCAAAAAATCTAGATGTAATTCTTGTTGTTTGTACTTGTATATTATTTTTGATTAGAGAAACACTAACAACAATAATTTACTATATATTTCTTTTTACTGATGGTGCTTCTTTTTTGTGTGGAAACAGTTCGTATCTACATTATTGAAGTGCTTTAAACTTATTTTACCGCAGGGTATAAGTAGTTGACTACAACTAGAAGTACTTAGCAGTAGATACTGCAGGCCAAAGGAACATACCTATTATAATTATGTATGAAGTTATTAAAAATTTGTTATTTTTTTTCTGTATTCCGGGGAAAAATGTGAACGTGGAACGTACTTTTTCGAAGAAGAACAGTTTAAAAGAGGGAACTGGCAACTTTTAAGTCAATTTTAGTGGCTTGCATTTTGAAGGATTAAATCATTCAAAAGTTTTACAATATATTTTTAAATGAAAATAAATACCTATCACAAATAATAAATTTTCAAAAATATGAAACTTCAGATGAAGAACCACAATATTCACCCTGTTCTGAATTCCCATCGGTCATGAAATCCTATCGTTTTCAAACTCTAGGAGCTTTGATTTTCGACGGGATTGAAAATTCTTAATGTTTGGAATTTTTATATCTGATTTGGAATTGGCAAAATTTTAAAAATGTTGTTTTAGCTAAAAAGGTGTGTTCCTTTAGTATGAAATTCTGGGCATTTGTGTGAATTTCTACAAATTTAATTTTTTTATATTATGTTTACGGATTTGATTCAGAATGGAAATCAGAACAGGGTGATTACTGTTTTTGAATTATTGATTAATGTTTTCTAAACTGTTAAATTCGAAATCTTCTGTCTTCTATATGAGGGGCCTATTTCACCAACTTACAAGTTTGTATTTACAAGCGAATTTTGACAAAATTTGTTCAAAAATCGATATATTCTCTTTCAAAAAACTTTTGTATTACAAAAGTATATTTGTAATTTACAAAGGGACATTTGTGGGAATATCTTTATTTTCGTTTCACCAAGACTAATATTTGTTTGTACTTTACAAGTACAAATTTGTGAAAACTGGGTTATTTTTGTTAGTTTCTGTTTCACCAAATAAAAGAATTTTACAAAAATTTGTTGCATTGTAGAAAAAACTTACAGAAGATAAATGATGTGTAATATCTTCTACAAATCGTGATTTCTATATTAAAATTGCTTTTTAAACTTAAAACCGTGTAAACTGTGTGAGTAAAATGTCTTTTGTTTATTAATATCAAGAATTTTTAAAAGCAGAATTTAGTATATAAAAGGTAGACATATTTTTGAAAATCAATACCAATATGTATGTGAAAAGGAAAAATTTTTTACTTGCTCCCGAATTAATAATAAATATATCATAGAATATTTATGAACCTTTTTTTGAAGTTTCTAACAACTTTAGACTTTGTTTTGCATATTTAAATGTATTGCCTTTTTCATTTTACACATACGACTCTCACAAATTTGTGAAAATAAATGTTAATTTACAAATCTTGCATATAATTGGTGAAACGCATGTTTTTTTTAATTGTAAATTATATTTTGCACAACTTTTTTCATCTTTGATACAAACTTGTTGGAAATATGTATGTAATTTGTGAAACAGAAATTCTGTTTACAAATTCGTAAATAGAGTTTACAAATACAATTTTGTATTTGTAAGTTGTATTTGGTGAAATAGGCCCCAGAAACTAATTGTGTTAATAAATTAAAAAAATATTCTGTACATTCCTACTTTATATGTATTTACAATGTATATATACTACATATAATAAAATGGAGTATGTATTCCTCAATAATATAATGAGTACAACAATACTTCAAGTGCAATAGGCATATTTATTTATTATTAAATGCAAAAATGTAATTTGAAATTTATGAGTAAAATATTACCAGTTTATATCCTAAAACATTTTTCAGAGCCGGGTACTCATCAAAATATTGTGCTATGCTCATGTCTTTTAAAAGATGAAGCCGAGCACGAGTGGTTCTCTCCCATTTTTCTACCGTCTTGTCCCAAGGATGACTAGAATTTCGTAGCCATTCCAGATTTGCATCTGACAGTTCTTCGTGTTCTCCAATTTGCAATGCGGTTGCCAGGCGTTTGATTGATTTCGGAGATTCTAGTCGACTGGAGGTTGGTGATGATGATAAAGAACGGTGACGTTTGGTAATTATACCCGTTTCACGATATTTTCTTTTAAGGTTATGAACGTGATCTGGCAACTTGCCAGCTAACCGGTTTATGATCCCACGATTCGATTCCACAATTTTGTTGTGAAAATAAACTGACCTGTTTTCAGATGGGAACAAATACACAATTTCATTTGCCCACTTTCCATAAATTTGGGCTGTGATGTTGCGCTCCGGGTTTGTTTTAAGAATGTGGGTGCATATAATCCGCACCAATCTGAGCCTTGCTTTATTTTCAAGAGGTTGATTTTTATTTAATGTTAAGATCCCTTTCCCTTCTAAAGAACTTTCAAGAAGTTTATTGAGATCCTAAAATAAAAACATTGTAGTACACATTAGTTAAACTGGCTGTTTGTTTGTTCTGTACTTATTTACGAATTGAATAGCTAATTAAATAAATAATAATTTAATAAAATAATTTAAATAAATAATAAAAACAATTTTAAATTAACTTGCTTTAATTTACTGCTTTTTTTAAATTAATTTAAATTCCAAAATTAAAAAAAAAAAATGAAGTACAACCTATATAAGAATATATGTAAGTATCCTTTTTACTAATTAATTAAGTAGTTATATAATTTGTTGTAAATTCAAGAATTTTGGTGTAAAATTGGGAAAACTGAAAAAAAATTTAATATTTCGGTGTATTTGTCAAAATATACTGGTATAAAAATTACACCATTGTCTTTTCTGTGCAAAATTTAAACATTTCTTTTGGAATTCGGTGCAAAAAATAAACCGATGTTCAGTTGTTATTATAATATACCATTAATAGTGCATAGAATTATTCGATTCTGAAACCAACAAAAATGACATATTTGTTACACTATATTTTATAAATAAAATATACCATCTGATATGGGCAACTACATTTCAGTGTAGGACTTTCATCATGTGGAAATTAAATGCACCAAACTACAAAATGTAGTTTGAAAAATAAACAACAATATGTTAGTGAAATTATTCAGTCGTTTTTAAATGTACATAAAAAGTTAATGTATAGATAAATTTTTTTTTATTCTCACGAACCAATTTTGTTTTTGTTTTAACAAATTTTTGAACATTTCTTGCACCGTTTTCAGTAAATTAAATATATCAAAAAAAATTAAGCGATATATTTTTCACAATGGTGCATGAGATTTGGCTGGCCGTCATATTTAAAATGAAGACAATGATTCATTATTTTTTTTTATGTATAGACTTAACTTTGCCACATTTTTGGTATTTTTGACTCGTTTTTAACAGTGCGATTCTAAACAACTTAAAAATCAACCAAAAAATTATAATTTTCGAAAAATTAATCTTTACGCAGCGACTTAAAAATCTTCAATTTATTAAAAGGCGCTCAAATTTTAGATGGGGTAGGACCCCATCGAAATCAATCGACAGAATGTGCTTCGTTTTTAAATTACGTACTCACAATCATATTCATTCATAATGTTCTTGCGTCCATATTATGATACTTATAGAATCATATTAAGAATTCAAAATTCTTGCAGATACATTTTGCACCAGAAAATAAACAACGGTGTAAATTTTAATTCACCAAACTGTTTCAGATTTAAAAAATAAACTCACGGACAAAATTTTCCACCAAAATTTGGTGAAACCGGAATAATTATTATACCAACAGCACAATGAATATACCGTACATGTGTACAGCCGGTGTAAATTATATACGGTATTATTTACACTGAATCGAATTTAAATGTCTAAAAACTACACCGAAAACTGGTGTATTTTTTATATTTAAAATGTTTATCACGAAAGTGCAAAAAATACCTCAAATATTTTAGTGAATTTTGGAGTTTTGTGCTACTTGAGTAACCACCTAATACGTTTCGTATCGAAATGTATCTACCTTTTTTGGTATTTTTTTTCTTTACTAAATTGAAATCTAAACAATTTTTCATTGAAATTTAGAAATTTTTATTTTATCAGTATAATATTTATTGGTTCGAACATATAGTAATTAGTAAAATCTAAATAAGAAAGTGCCATCAAAAGTATTAGATTAGACCCAAGAGTAAAAAAAAATTTGAAATACATTTAAAAAAACAAATTTTATTTTTTATCATTTCAAATTTCGCAAGTATAATATGATATAAGCCGTTTTTTATTATCACAATTGATCCATATGGATCATCAAACAACATACATAACAACAACAACTCATGAACCTGCTCTTTATCGGGTTAACGTTTCATGATACGAAAACAGACTTCTGCCTCTCCTCACCGGGAGGCTGTTTTATTTTCGCAAGATGATCCATATGGATCATGGGTCATAATAAAAAACGGCTATTATTATGTCGAAAGAGACAAAAAGTGCTTTTTAAGATATTTCTAAATTTGTATTTTAAAAATTAATAAAAATGCAGTCGAAATGCTTCTAGCATTTATGACCACTAAGTGGTCATAAATAAATCGAGCCCTAAGTGCCAAATTATCGTAACTAAAGAAATCAAAATTCCGGATCTGTTGGTAAATGAAACTATTTATGTCTATCATCTGTATTGTCTATTATTGACAATATTTAAACTGAATGTTGAAAATTTAGACAAAAGCCTAGTTTATACGAAAATAATATAATACAAAAATTTTTAAAATTGTTTTGCTGACAAATATGAACAAATTTGTTGGAAAGATAAGATAATAAATAATTTGTTGTTTAGTTATTTTCATTGCACTTCGAATTGATGTATAAGCTAGGCTTCAGGAAAAAATAAATAATTTTATTTCTATTAAGTTAGCAAATGGCAGTTAGGGTTAGAGATAATCACAATCTAACGAAAACAAATTTGTCTTTACTTACATCTATGACTTCACTTGATAAATTTTCTTTTGGAGTAAGTGGTGATGCATCAACTGTTGAATTTATCAATTGAATACTATCACCAACTTGATAGTCAGGGAGAAAGTCACTAAGTGCAAAACTTATTTCGCTCTGGTTTTGAGAGCTACCACACCTATTTGCTGAGAATCGATTGCCTGTAATACATAGCTATTATTTGAACCATCAAAAACGCCAGAAATATACATAAGTTCGATTGAATAATTATAACTAACCAAAGGGTTAACAGCATTAGGGTGCATGGCTTTTCTCCATTCCTCTAAATTTCTGGTGAAAATCACCCGATGCCCTATGACTGGGAACATCTCCCTAATCTCTGTAGTACCCAGAAGCGGCAGAGACATTGAAGTTATCGCATTGTCTATAGCAAATAAATTTAATGTGTTAATATTTATTTTTTTTACTGTTGAGCATTTCATGAGATTTTTAAGATACCGTAATAAACATTTTACCGAAAAAAACTTTAAAAGGTCTGTATAATTAAATTCATTTCATCTATTCAAATGATTGAACTATTTCAGCGTTTCATCTACGTATGAGTAATTATCTGGGAAGCCTTTTTGTAAATCTTCTTTTTTTTTCAAATATAATATTGTTATTGAAAACTTCTTATATTTTGTCGTTATTTTTCAGCTTTACATAGAAACAAATTTATAAAAGCATTAGTAAATCTCGCAGACACGATACATTGAGGTGTTAAATGTAATCTAAAATCGAATACCATAACATTTTATTTTAACTTGTATAAACTTTAATGTAAAACATTAAATTTCACTTTAGAGAATTGTTAATTAAATTTTAAATCAACATTTAACGTCCATTCAACGTAGTTTCAAAATGTTGCCAGTAAGTTAAACGTCAGTACGTATTTAACTAACGTTTAAATCGACATAATAATTACTTTTCCTTTTCCTTTTTTTTATTTGGTAATTTTAAATAATGCACAATGCATGTAATGAAACCCTTCTCTTACAAGTGAATAAACCACCACACATATAAAATAAGTTGCCATTTTGTAAAATTGAAGTTTAAACTTTCAATGTTGTATGCGTTTCAATCCAGAACTTATAGAACTTATGTGGTTAAATTAGATTGAGAACATATTCGTTTTTTGGTTGGAAAACTATTTGAATTAATTAATGTTATGTCACAATATAAATCGACTGAGAAAATTTGAATTATATTTTGAAATTCTTAGTCGGAGGAAGAATGTTTATTTTGGTAGTACCTACGTATCACATTGGAAAGTAGAAAGTTAACCAGTAAATATAAAATAAAATACGTATGTACTTTTGCATGAACGTTACATTATAAGATTCTAAATCGGCCATTGGGATGTATAAACGTAGGTACATACCTTTAAAAATGTTAATGTAAGATTCCAACCCCCACTCTTTTAGTAAGTTGCACACTTCTTCATCCATGAACTGTAAAAATATGTTGTCAAAAATAAAAAGTATTATTAGTTTTTAATATATAGAGAATTTAACTGCAAAAGTTTATGTAAAATTGCAAAGTGATGTTTTTTAAAACATCTATGGCAAACAAAGAGTTCTGGAGTTCCTCCTATTTTTTTTCAATAGTTCTGGCGAATGAAGTGTTAAAATTCGAAAAAAAAGTTTTTTTTGCTAACTTTACGCAGCAAGGACTTTTTTGAGAAAAAGAGTTCTGAGCATGTTTTTCAATTTAAAAGCAAGAGTTCTAGAGTTCCTGATGGGTTTTAGAAAGAGTTCTGCAAAATTGGAAAAGTTAGGGCAAATTAAAGTGCACATTGACTTAGAACGAAAATTTTTCAAAATCCAAAAAAATCAAAAAAAGGAGTTCTGATTAGAGTTCCCGATAGCAAATGAAGAGTTTTAAACATTTTCCTGATAACTTTTTTTTCTAAAACTAACTTTTCAAAAGTTATTCGAAAATGTAAGTGCCCATTGACTTAGAACCAAAATTTTTCAAAATCCAAAAAAATCAAAAAAAATTAGTTATGATTAGAGTTCCCGATAGCAAACAAAGAGTTCTAAACATTTTATTAGTAACTTTTTTTTCTAAAACTAATTTTTCAAAAGTTATTCGCAAATTTAGGTGCCCATTGACTTAGAACCAAAATTTTTCAAAATCCATTTGAAATTTTAACACTTATTAGCCAGAACTATTGACAAAAAAGTATGACGAACTCTAGAACTCTTTGTTTGCTATCTCATTTTTTATTCAATTTTAAACAATTCTTTTGCTAACTTCACAGGACTATTAATATCTGAGTATGTACTCTAGGTACATAAATTATAATTCTAAAACACTTTTTTATGCACGCTTAGTTGATTATAGAGATTATAAATTAAAATATAATCGAATATATTAATTATCTCCAAAATAAAATAATATCATGCAATAAAATTTGATTAAAATGCACTTTAAGAAAAAGGCAAAGATAAAGAAGAAATTATTTCCATGGGAAAATTACAACGGCTGAACTTGTATTATAAGTATTTAAAAATAAAAAGTTGGACACGACTTATGCTGAATATGAAAATATAAACAACTAATTAGTTAATCCATGTGAAATGCTATAATATTTCATGATGAAAACATTAAAAGAAAAATTGTCAGCAACAGGTTTCCAAAAAATTTCAATCTATTGACATTGAAATTCAATTTGTTATTTTATTTGAAAAAAAAAGTTCAGAAAACAATATTTTGTTATTTAATTTAAGAAAAATTACAAATTTTAAGTAATTTGAATTAAAAACCAATGCAACTATAGTATTTTTCAAATTCAAGGATGAATTTAATAATAATAATAATAATAATAATAATAAAATGATTTTTTAGCTTTTTAAGTTTTTTTTTTCCTGGATATGTATGAACTACAAAATAAAGCAAAAATAAATACCCAGTTTTTGAGAATTCCATTTTGAACAATCTATCTTTGATTTCAGTATGCAGTTATTAGACAACATACCAGGAAGTGTAGTGTACAAGAAATAGAAAAAAAACTTACCTCAAATTCCAAAACGACACACGGAAACCAGACTTTCTTTTAATTTAGATTTTGTCCTTTGTTTTTAATCCAGCTGGCTACGAGGACGAGGACCACACGACGACTGAACGAATAAAACCAACGCGGAACGTTTCCTCTGAACGTTTCCAAGAACGCTACCACTGCAAGAATAGGATAGCATAACAACAAATCATTTTGTCTTTTAAAGTATTTTTCTTTCTTGATATGTATAAACTACAAAATAAAACAAACATAAATATCTAGTTTTTGTATATTAAAATTTTAAAACGTCGGCAACATTTTGAATTGATCTTTTGATTTTTCAGTATATGAATGTTAAACAACATACCAGGAAGTGTAGACACTTAAATACATATAATAAATAAATTTCTAGAAAATTATTGAAGTGAATGGTAAGTTGCTTACGTTTACTTACATCCAATTTCAAAAGAAAATATCTGACAAATGAAAATTATAAAGTTAAACATAATCGTACATCTGCATATCGACGGTTAAAGTGCATGAACCTCTTAAGTGGAAAAATTCAATAAAAATTTTATTAATGTACAGAAATCAGAAATATCAGAGCCATATATTTGCAATAATAGCTTAAAACTGTTGTTCTGAAAATTTTAAGAAAAAGACAGAATTCAAAACCTCTTGCATATAAAATTTCTGAAAAACCTCTAAATACTATTTAAAAGGTTCAGCACTTTAACCGTTGATATATATGTATATTTATGTACATATTGAAATACATTTATTTATATATATAATATTTTTCGCATTTACACAATTCAAAAATGTCTGTTCACTTGCAGTATTATATTTGGAAGTGAACCTTCGTTGGATTTCTCTTTTTTACGCACATAAAATCTAAATTGGATAACCTCAGATTAAGTTACAATTTTGTACAAACTTGTGAAATTGATTGAATAGCTCAGCAAAGTTAAAACAAATTATCTGCCAAATAATAAAAGCAAGAGTCTGTTTAAAGACCCGACAGCGGGTACGCGAATATGATTTCGTGTACGCGAAATTAAGTCACTTCTATGTTATTTTCGCCTGCTTACATAAATACAGTGCTAGCACCCAGCATTACGGCGTATAAACAGTGAGGTATCTATGCAACCCCCTGCTTGGGCACACTATAGGACTTGGGGTAGGTGCGAGGTTCGATGTATCCAAAGTTTCTTTTGCATTTAAAGAATCTAGATTTAAAGCCAACCTCTCACCTACCCCAAATCCTATAGTTTCGCGTACGTGAAATCATTTTCGCGTTCGCGCTGTCGGGTCTTTAGACAGATTTTAAACGCAAATAACACAAACACTTCTTTTATTTTTATTGAATTTGTATGAAATTTTGTTGAACTGTCAATTTAAGACGAAGTTGAGTTCTATGGGAAAAATTTCTTATGTGCACACAAATATATCGTTTGGCGACATATTTTTTTTTAAACTACTATATTCACTTGGTCAGTTTATATTTCTGAGATCTCAGAGGTCTTAGCAATCTCACAAATATAAACAGGATTCTTCAGCAAAATTTCTCAGTTTTCATCGGAGGAAAATTATTGAGGACTCTGAAATATAAACTGACCAACTCAATTCCACTAGAACAATAATTTCATTTCATGAATTTCACTTATCTTCTTTAGGTAACTAGATTCATTGGAGCATACCATTTTTTTGCAATGTTTTATGTTTTTGTGATCAAGTTAAAAAATTTCCGATCGTTTTTACACTCGGTACGAAAAACCCGAGACAACTCAGCATATATTTATTAGCAGAAAATTATTGCACGCATTAAAAAGCTGATGCAATAATTTCGCGTGGTCATATTTTCGTGTTTGAGCTTTGAGCTTATTTCTCTTTGCCGAGTTGCCTCGTTTTTTTGTGCTCCTCATATAAAATAAATAATAAAAAACACTTACCTAAAATTCCAAACGACACGCCGACGACAAACTTTGTTTTAATTTAAGATTTTTTTCACCGTTTTAATCAAACGGGCTACGGGGACCACACGAACGATTCAAAATTCAAAGCAAATTGAAATTGAATTTACGTACACTTCCTCTGCAAGAATGGGATAGCAATTACTGTGAACTGGTGGCAGCTGGCATCATAATTTGTGATTTTGTAGGTGACGCTGCAGAACAAAACAGAGTGTGGATGAAAAAAAATTATTTCTAAATAGGAACATAGATTCAATTTCATCTATGTACATTGTACATTATGTACATTGTACTTTTTTATTCCTATTTTTGTTTCCTTGCTCCTCGGATAAACGATATAACAAAAAATACTTACATAAATTTCCAAAAAGCCACACCGACGACACGTCTTTTCTATTTTAATTTTTTCTTTGTTTTTACTAAACAGGCTACGAGGACGAGGACCGCACGACTTAACGATTCAAACTAAACTGAAATGAAATTGAGAGACGCTTCCTCTGCAAGAATATGATATCATAGCAAGGGATGGCAGTCATGGTTGCAAAAGTTGATACAATTGTACTTTATACATTCAACTTGACTAAAGTACACAAATACATTTTTATAATATTCGATAAAATTTTGCCATTTTGTGTCAATGTAATTAGTTTTAATTATTAATAGGCAGTATTTATCTATATATGAAGGGTTTTTTTAAATATGTATTGCAAATTCTATATACTACGGTATGTTTCCACTTTAAGTTAATCTCGTTTAGATTGAAACATTGTTTCCACCGCACAAAGAAACTAACAAAAAGATTTATTTTGACACCACCTATCAAGTACTATTTCGGTTTTTCTTATGAAGTAAAATTACATTTGTGTCAAACGATGACATAAATTTGATTCTCGAATGAATGTGTTCAGCGCAACATATGCGTTAGATCAAATTGCAAAATAAGTTGTTGTTGTTTTGAAACGAAATAAGTTTATATGGTATATCTTTGACATTTTTAAAAGCTTATGGGTAAATCTACTTAAATATCGATTTAATGATGGATGTAAACGCTGTATTATATAAAATGTTTATTTTATTTTAACTAATATTAGGTGTGTTCCTTTGGACCTTGCAAAGTACTTTTTAGTACTTCTCAGTAGATGATGAATGGAATGCTTTAATTTTTGCCAGAAGAAAAATCTAACCTCAATGTAGACCAAAGCTTTGTTGTTTGTATTTGTATTTTATTTAAAATTATAGAAAACATCAACAACGATAATTTATTATGTAGTTTCTTCTACTGAATGTGTCGCTTTCTTGCGTGGATTCATTTCGTTACTACAATATTGAAGTGCTTTAAACTACTTTGACCAACTACTTCTGAAAACAGCCAGAAATACTTGGCAGTAGATGATGCAGCCCAAAGGAACACGCCTATTAAAAGATCTTGGTACTATTCTTCAAACTAAATAGTTAATTGAAAAACAAAAATTATGATTTGATACACTTGTTTTGTTACTTTTGTTACATTGTTGAAAGACCATTTTCATCCCTGGTGGCAGTGGCAACTAGCATCATAATTTGTGATTGTATGTGTGACGCTGCAGGATAAAGCAGAGTATGGAATATGGATGAGAAAAAAGTGTTGCCACATAGATTCAATTAATTCTATTTAGATAAATAAATGAATTAATCATTTATATTCCATACATTTTTACCAGGGCATCAGATTCGTTACAAAAATAATTGTATGTTTAAAAAAAATATTCTTTTAAATGTCAAAATACTGTGAATCGGCACAAACTAATCTGTTTTGTTGACATATTTTAAATGGAAAATAAATTAAATTAAACTATTTTTTATATTATAACCAAGTTTTACTTATTTTTCATCTTTCTATCTAGCTCAGAGCATTTATTTGAAAATTAACTTCTGTTAATGAACTTTCGAAAACGAAAATGAACAAAATCATTATCTATAATATTAAAACCAAAGTTTTTTCCTTTGTATACAGTTGTTTTTTTTCAAATAGATACTTGTTAAGCTAAAAATTTGCATTTGAAAACTCTCTTAGGGTAACACCTATAAGGAATGTTCTTGTGGATCGAGGTGAACAGTATATTAGTATGTGTGTGAATGTTAGGAAAAACAACAGGGTGTGTTTGTTGAAATCACCCGAGTGATCTGTTAATATCACCCGAGTTCTAAAAATATAACAGAGTGTGTTAGTTAAAATAAGCTAAGTTGATTGCTTGTATCAGCCAAATTGATATTTAAAGGTTTGGATTTTACCGCTACAAATATAACAGAGTGTGTTTGTTGAAATCACCCGAGTAATCTGTTAATATCACCCGAGCTCTAAAAATATAACAGAGTGTGTTAGTTAAAATAAGCTAAGTTGATTGCTTGTATCAGCCAAATTGATATTTAAAGGTTTGGATTTTACCGCTACAAATATAACAGAGTTTGTTTGTTGAAATTAAATGAGTTGTCTGTTAATATCAGCTAAGTTAATATTAAGACACTTTGATTTTGCCGCTATATATTTAAGAATATAACAGAGTAAGTTGGTTTAAATGAACCGAGACTCGGTTAAAAATATGACAATGGTTTCAGATTATACAAGTTGTGAATTGAAATTAAATATGAAACAAAATTATTTTTAAAGCTAAATATCTCGAAATCTACACAACATTTCGATTTTTTTGCCTTAACATTTTCTTTTTCTTTTGCTGAATACTACAAGAATCAATTTTCAAATTTTAAAAATTCGACGTTTTTTAGAAAAACAAGTTTTTTCGTGAAAATTCAATGTCGTCACAAAAATTATTGTCTAGGCTTAATAACTCGAAATCTACGGAGAATTTCGATTTTTTTGTCTTAACATTTTCTTTTTCCTTTGCTGAATTCTACAAGATTCAGCTTTCAAATTTAAAAAATTCGACGGTTTTTAGAAAAACAAGTTTATTCGTGAAAATTCAGTCACGAAAATTACTGTCTAGGCTTAATAACTGCTAATCTACGCAGAATTTCGATTTTTTTGACTTAACATTTTCTTTTTATTTTGCTGAATTCTACAAGATTCAGCATTCAAATTTCAAAAATTCGACGTTTTTAAAAAAAAAACAAGTATTCGTGAAAATTCTATGTCGACACGAAAATTATTGTCTAGGCTTAATAACTCGAAATCTACGCAGAATTTCGATTTTTTTGACTTAACATTTTCTTTTTCTTTTGCTGAATTCTACAAGATTCAGCATTCAAATTTCAAAAATTCGACGTTTTTAAAAAAAAACAAGTATTAGTGAAAATTCTATGTCGACACGAAAATTATTGTCTAGGCTTAATAACTCGAAATCTACGTAGAATTTAAAAAAAAAAACAAGTATTCGTGAAAATTCTATGTCGACACGAAAATTATTGTCTAGGCTTAAAAACTCGAAATCTACGCAGAATTTCGATTTTTTTGACTTAACATTTTCTTTTTCTTTTGCTGAATTCTACAAGATTCAGCATTCAAATTTCAAAAATTCGACGTTTTTAAAAAAAAACAAGTATTAGTGAAAATTCTATGTCGACACGAAAATTATTGTCTAGGCTTAATAACTCGAAATCTACGTAGAATTTCGATTTTTTTGTCTTAACATTTTCTTTTGCTAAATTCTACAAGATTCAGCTTTCAAATTTCAAAAATTCGACGTTTTTTAGAAAAACAAATATTTTCGTGAAAATTCAATGTCGTCACAAAAATTATTGTCTAGGCTTAATAACTCGAAATCTACGGAGAATTTCGATTTTTTTGACTTAACATTTTCTTTTTCTTTTGCTGAATTCTACAAGATATAGCATTCAAATTTCAAAAATTCGACGTTTTTTAGAAAAACAAGTTTATTCGTGAAAATTCAGTAACGAAAATTACTGTCTAGGCTTAATAACTCGAAATCTACGTAGAATTTCGATTTTTTTGTCTTAACATTTTCTTTTTCTTTTGCTGAATTCTACAAGATTCAGCATTCAAATTTCAAAAATTCGACGTTTTTTAAAAAAAAACAAGTATTCGTGAAAATTCTATGTCGACACGAAAATTATTGTCTAGGCTTAATAACTCGAAATCTACGCAGAATTTCGATTTTTTTGACTTAACATTTTCTTTTTCTTTTGCTGAATTCTACAAGATTCAGCATTCAAATTTCAAAAATTCGACGTTTTTAAAAAAAAACAAGTATTAGTGAAAATTCTATGTCGACACGAAAATTATTGTCTAGGCTTAATAACTCGAAATCTACGTAGAATTTAGATTTTTTTGTCTTAACATTTTCTTTTTATTTTGCTGAATTCTACAAGATTCAGCATTCAAATTTCAAAAATTCGACGTTTTTAAAAAAAAACAAGTATTAGTGAAAATTCTGTCTACACGAAAATTATTGTCTAGGCTTAATAACTCGAAATCTACGCAGAATTTTGATTTTTTTGACTTAACATTTTCTTTTTCTTTTGCTGAATTCTACAAGATTCAGCATTCAAATTTCAAAAATTCGACGTTTTTTAAAAAAAACAAGTATTAGTGAAAATTCTATGTCGACACGAAAATTATTGTCTAGGCTTAATAACTCGAAATCTACGTAGAATTTCGATTTTTTTGTCTTAAAATTTTCTTTTTCTTTTGCTGAATTCTACAAGATTCAGCTTTCAAATTTCAAAAATTCGACGTTTTAAAAAAAAAAACAAGTATTCGTGAAAATTCTATGTCGACACGAAAATTATTGTCTAGGCTTAATAACTGCTAATCTACGCAGAATTTCGATTTTTTTGACTTAACATTTTCTTTTTCTTTTGCTGAATTCTACAAGATTCAGCATTCAAATTTCAAAAATTCGACGTTTTTAAAAAAAAACAAGTATTAGTGAAAATTCTATGTCGACACGAAAATTATTGTCTAGGCTTAATAACTCGAAATCTACGTAGAATTTCGATTTTTTTGTCTTAACATTTTCTTTTTATTTTGCTGAATTCTACAAGATTCAGCATTCAAATTTCAAAAATTCGACGTTTTTAAAAAAAAACAAGTATTAGTGAAAATTCTGTCGACACGAAAATTATTGTCTAGGCTTAATAACTCGAAATCTACGCAGAATTTTGATTTTTTTGACTTAACATTTTCTTTTTCTTTTGCTGAATTCTACAAGATTCAGCATTCAAATTTCAAAAATTCGACGTTTTTTAAAAAAAACAAGTATTAGTGAAAATTCTATGTCGACACGAAAATTATTGTCTAGGCTTAATAACTCGAAATCTACGTAGAATTTCGATTTTTTTGTCTTAACATTTTCTTTTTCTTTTGCTAAATTCTACAAGATTCAGCTTTCAAATTTCAAAAATTCGACGTTTTTTAGAAAAACAAATATTTTCGTGAAAATTCAATGTCGTCACAAAAATTATTGTCTAGGCTTAATAACTCGAAATCTACGGAGAATTTCGATTTTTTTGACTTAACATTTTCTTTTTCTTTTGCTGAATTCTACAAGATATAGCATTCAAATTTCAAAAATTCGACGTTTTTTAGAAAAACAAGTTTATTCGTGAAAATTCCGTCACGAAAATTACTGTCTAGGCTTAATAACTGCTAATCTACGCAGAATTTCGATTTTTTTGACTTAACATTTTCTTTTTCTTTTGCTAAATTCAACAAGAATCAGCTTTCAAATTTCAAAATTTCGACGTTTTTAAAAAAAACAAATATTAGTGAAAATTCTATGTCGACACGAAAATTATTGTCTAGAGGCTTAATAACTCGAAATCTACGTAGAATTTCGATTTTTTTGTCTTAACATTTTCTTTTTCTTTTGCTAAATTCTACAAGATTCAGCTTTGAAATTTCAAAAATTCGACGTTTTTTAGAAAAACAAGTTTATTCGTGAAAATTCCGTCACGAAAATTACTGTCTAGGCTTAATAACTGCTAATCTACGCAGAATTTCGATTTTTTTGACTTAACATTTTCTTTTTCTTTTGCTAAATTCAACAAGAATCAGCTTTCAAATTTCAAAATTTCGATGTTTTTTAAAAAAACAAGTATTTTCGTGAAAATTGAATGTAACTGGGGTAAAAAGAACCAAGTTGTTGACTGTTTTTAAACGAGACTAGTTGTTTGTTTTGAACAGATTACTTGTGAGAAATCATCACAGGTAACTTATTATAATTTGCCTGAGTAACTCGGGTAAAAAGAACCTAGTGTTTGACTGTTTTTAAACGAGACTAGTAGTTTCTTTTCAACAGATTACTCCTGAGAAATCTTCACTCGTAACTCGTGAGAAATCTTCACTCGTAACTCGTTAGAATTTGTCTGAGTAACTCGGGTAAAAAGAACCGAGTGTTTGATTGTTTTTAAACGAGACTATTTGTTTGTTTTCAACAGATAATTCGTGAGAAATCTTCAAACGTAACTCGTTAGAATTTGTCTGAGTAACTCGGGTAAAAAGAACCGAGTGTTTGATTGTTTTTAAACGAGACTATTTGTTTGTTTTCAACAGATTACTCGTGAGAAAACTTCACACGTAACTCGTTAGAATTTGTCTGAGTAACTCGGGTAAAAAGAACCGAGTGTTTGATTGTTTTTAAACGAGACTAGTTGTTTGTTTTCAACAGATTACTCGTGAGAAATCATCACACGTAACTCGTTAGAATTTTCCTGAGTAACTCGGGTAGAAAGAACCAAGTGGTTGGCCCTTTTTAAACGAGACTATTTGTTTGTTTTCAACAGATTACTCGTGAGAAAACTTCACACGTATATCGTTAGAATTTGTCTGAGTAACTCGGGTAAAAAGAACCGAGTGTTTGATTGTTTTTAAACGAGACTATTTGTTTGTTTTCAACAGATTACTCGTGAGAAATAATCACACGTAACTCATTAGAATTTGCCTGAGTAACTCGGGTAAAAAGAACCAAGTGGTTGGCTCTTTTTAAACGAGACTATTTGTTTGTTTTTAACAGATTACTCGTGAGAAAACTTCACACGTAACTCGTTAGAATTCGTCTGAGTAACTCGGGTAAAAAGAACCAAGTGTTTGGCTCTTTTTAAACGAGACTAGTTGTTTGTTTTCAACAGATTACTCGTGAGAAATCATCACACGTAACTCGTTAGAATTTTCCTGAGTAACTCGGGTAGAAAGAACCAAGTGGTTGGCTCTTTTTAAACGAGACTATTTGTTTGTTTTCAACAGATTACTCGTGAGAAAACTTCACACGTAACTCGTTAGAATTTGTCTGAGTAACTCGGGTAAAAAGAACCGAGTGTTTGATTGTTTTTAAACGAGACTTTTTGTTTGTTTTCAACAGATTACTCGTGAGAAATAATCACACGTAACTCATTAGAATTTGCCTGAGTAACTCGGGTAAAAAGAACCAAGTGGTTGGCTCTTTTTAAACGAGACTATTTGTTTGTTTTCAACAGATTACTCGTGAGAAAACTTCACACGTAACTCATTAGAATTTGTCTGAGTAACTCGGGTAAAAAGAACCAAGTGTTTGGCTCTTTTTAAACGAGACTAGTTGTTTGTTTTCAACAGATTACTCGTGAGAAATAATCACACGTAACTCATTAGAATTTGCCTGAGTAACTCGGGTAAAAAGAACCAAGTGGTTGGCTCTTTTTAAACGAGACTATTTGTTTGTTTTCAACAGATTACTCGTGAGAAAACTTCACACGTAACTCGTTAGAATTTGTCTGAGTAACTCGGGTAAAAAGAACCAAGTGTTTGGCTCTTTTTAAACGAGACTAGTTGTTTGTTTTCAACAGATTACTCGTGAGAAATAATCACACGTAACTCATTAGAATTTGCCTGAGTAACTCGGGTAAAAAGAACCAAGTGGTTGGCTCTTTTTAAACGAGACCAGTTGTTTGTTTTCAACAGATTACTCGTGAGAAATAATCACACGTAACTCATTAGAATTTGCCTGAGTAACTCGGGTAAAAAGAACCAAGTGGTTGGCTCTTTTTAAACGAGACTATTTGTTTGTTTTCAACAGATTACTCGTGAGAAAACTTCACACGTAACTCATTAGAATTTGCCTGAGTAACTGGGGTAAAAAGAACCAAGTGGTTGGCTCTTTTTAAACGAGACTAGTTGTTTGTTTTCAACAGATTACTTGTGAGAAATCGTCACATGTAACTTGTTATAATTTGTCTGAGTTACTCGGGTAAAAAGAACCGAGTGTTTGATTGTTTTTAAACGAGACTATTTGTTTGTTTTCAACAGATTACTCGTGAGAAATCTTCAAACGTAACTCGTTAGAATTTGTCTGAGTAACTCGGGTAAAAAGAACCGAGTGTTTGATTGTTTTTAAACGAGACTATTTGTTTGTTTTCAACAGATTACTCGTGAGAAATAATCACACGTAACTCATTAGAATTTGCCTGAGTAACTCGGGTAAAAAGAACCAAGTGGTTGGCTCTTTTTAAACGAGACTATTTGTTTGTTTTCAACAGATTACTCGTGAGAAAACTTCACACGTAACTCGTTAGAATTTGTCTGAGTAACTCGGTAAAAAGAACCGAGTGTTTGATTGTTTTTAAACGAGACTATTTGTTTGTTTTCAACAGATTACTCGTGAGAAATAATCACACGTAACTCATTAGAATTTGCCTGAGTAACTGGGGTAAAAAGAACCGAGCGGTTGGCTCTTTTTAAACGAGACTAGTTGTTTGTTTTCAACAGATTACTTGTGAGAAATCGTCGCATGTAACTTGTTATAATTTGTCTGAGTTACTCGGGTAAAAAGAACCGAGTGTTTGATTGTTTTTAAACGAGACTATTTGTTTGTTTTCAACAGATTACTCGTGAGAAATCTTCAAACGTAACTCGTTAGAATTTGTCTGAGTAACTCGGGTAAAAAGAACCGAGTGTTTGATTGTTTTTAAACGAGACTATTTGTTTGTTTTCAACAGATTACTCGTGAGAAATAATCACACGTAACTCATTAGAATTTGCCTGAGTAACTCGGGTAAAAAGAACCAAGTGGTTGGCTCTTTTTAAACGAGACAATTTGTTTGTTTTTAACAGATTACTCGTGAGAAAACTTCACACGTAACTCGTTAGAATTCGTCTGAGTAACTCGGGTAAAAAGAACCAAGTGTTTGGCTCTTTTTAAACGAGACTAGTTGTTTGTTTTCAACAGATTACTCGTGAGAAATCATCACACGTAACTCGTTAGAATTTTCCTGAGTAACTCGGGTAGAAAGGACCAAGTGGTTGGCTCTTTTTAAACGAGACTAGTTGTTTGTTTTCAACAGATTACTTGTGAGAAATCGTCACATGTAACTTGTTATAATTTATCTGAGTAACTCGGGTATAAAGAACCGAGTGTTTGATTGTTTTTAAACGAGTCTATTTGTTTGTTTTCAACAGATTACTCGTGAGAAATCATCACACGCAACTCGTTAGAATTTGCCTGAGTAACTCGGGTAAAAAGAACCAAGTAGTTGGCTCTTTATAAACGAGACTAGTTGTTTATTTTCAACAGATTACTCGTGAGAAATCATCGCAAGTAATTTGCTATAATTTGTCTGAGTAACTCGGGTAAAAAGAACCTTGTGGTTGACTGTTTTTAAACGAGACTAATTGTTTGTTTTCAACAGATTACTCGTGAGAAATCATCGCAAGTAACACGTTAGAAATTGCCTGAGTAACTCAGGTAAAAAGAACCAAGTGTTCGATTGTTTTTAAACGACACTAGTTGTGTGATAATAACTGATTACTTGTGAGATTTCAGCAATGCGTTAACTTGTTTAAATTTATATGAGTAAAACGATTATTAATAACCGACTACTTAGTTAAAAACAGCAACGAAGTTGATTTTTTTCAACCAAGTTACTCGTTGCAATTTAACAAACATCAAAACCGAGCAGATCGTCTAATTTAAATCAAGTATGTTGGCAGATAATAACCGTTGACTCTGCTTTAATTAACCGTGTTTATTTAATCGTTTTAGCTCTGCTGTTTTTAGCAACGAATACTTATTTATTTTTTCACAAGACTTAGCAGTTTTTAACCGATATTTTTTTAACCGAGCAAAAATCAAACTCTGTTAAGTCAAATGTTTTTGCGTGCAGTAAAATCACTTTATATGGGAAAAAAATATTTTTAAATTTCTCATCGTGCGATACCTCGTTTGAAAGGTTGTGACTCCCAGATCACGAATATGCTGTTTTGAGGTTGCTAGAGCTCCTAGTTTAGCCGCAAATCGAATTAACAAATTTCGTAGTTGACACAACAATTCGGTTAAATTACAGACACAAATCGGATTTTTTTAAAGTTGTTTGTTTTGGCCGTGTGATACCTCGATGGAAAGGTGAAACTCTCCAGATTACGATTTTAACATTATTATTTCGCTTGGACGCTTGGTTCAGCTGAAAATCGCGTTTGAATATTCAAAAAGGGTCATTTTAAGGTGCGTTTAGAATCGTTCGATATACCTCGAGGGCGTTGGTGTGTTTTTGATGCTAGTGCAAAATTTTTTATTTTTTCCGATAAGGCCTATTAATTTCCTATTCAGCACTGAAAACCGCAACCATTTCCGAGGCTTGGTTACGGAGTTATCGCCATCCAAACCCTTTTTTGATTTTCAAACTTAATAAATTAGAAATAAAGTAATTACATTTTGGCTGGCAATATCTCGAGAACCACACCTCCTAGAACCTTCTGGTTTTCAGTTTCCGAAAGATCTTGAAAATATGAAAGGCAATTTTGAAAACCGCAACCACTTACAATTTTTAATTGCGGAAATATTGGTATCCAAACAATTTTTTTATGGTTCGATCCAGTAAAATCACTTTATATGGGAAAAAAATATTTTTAAATTTCTCATCGTGCGATACCTCGTTTGAAAGGTTGTGACTCCCAGATCACGAATATGCTGTTTTGAGGTTGCTAGAGCTCCTAGTTTAGCCGCAAATCGAGTTTACAGATTTCGTAGTTGACACAACAATTCGGTTAAATTACAGACACAAATCGGATTTTTTTAAAGTTGTTTGTTTTGGCCGTGTGATACCTCGATGGAAAGGTGGAACTCTCCAGATTACGATTTTAAAATTATTATTTCGCTTGGACGCTTGGTTCAGCTAAAAATCGCGTTTGAATATTCAAAAAGGGTCATTTTAAGGTGCGTTTAGAATCGTTCGATATACCTCGAGGGCGTTGGTGTGTTTTTGATGCTAGTGCAAATTTTTTTTTTTCCGATAAGGCCTATCAATTTCCTATTCAGCACTGAAAACCGCAACCATTTCCGAGGCTTGGTTACGGAGTTATCGCCATCCAAATCCTTTTTTGATTTTCAAACTTAATAAATTAGAAATAAAGTAATTACATTTTGGCTGGCAATATCTCGAGAACCACACCTCCTAGAACCTTCTGGTTTTCAGTTTCCGAAAGATCTTGAAAATATGAAAGGCAATTTTGAAAACCGCAACCACTTACAATTTTCAATTGCGGAAATATTGGTATCCAAACAATTTTTTTATGGTTCGATCCAGTAAAATCACTTTATATGGGAAAAAAATATTTTTAAATTTCTCATCGTGCGATACCTCGTTTGAAAGGTTGTGACTCCCAGATCACGAATATGCTGTTTTGAGGTTGCTAGTGCTCCTAGTTTAGCCGCAAATCGAGTTTACAGATTTCGTAGTTGACACACACAAATCGGATTTTTTTAAAGTTGTTTGTTTTGGCCGTGTGATACCTCGATGGAAAGGTGGAACTCTCCAGATTACGATTTTAACATTATTATTTCGCTTGGACGCTTGGTTCAGCTGAAAATCGCGTTTGAATATTCAAAAAGGGTCATTTTAAGGTGCGTTTAGAATCGTTCGATATACCTCGAGGGCGTTGGTGTGTTTTTGATGCTAGTGCAAAATTTTTTACTTTTTCCGATAAGGCCTATTAATTTCCTATTCAGCACTGAAAACCGCAACCATTTCCGAGGCTTGGTTACGGAGTTATCGCCATCCAAACCCTTTTTTGATTTTCAAACTTAATAAATTAGAAATAAAGTAATTACATTTTGGCTGGCAATATCTCGAGAACCACACCTCCTAGAACCTTCTGGTTTTCAGTTTCCGAAAGATCTTGAAAATATGAAAGGCAATTTTGAAAACCGCAACCACTTACAATTTTTAATTGCGGAAATATTGGTATCCAAACAATTTTTTTATGGTTCGATCCAGTAAAATCACTTTATATGGGAAAAAAATATTTTTAAATTTCTCATCGTGCGATAACTCGTTTGAAAGGTTGTGACTCCCAGATCACGAATATGCTGTTTTGAGGTTGCTAGAACTCCTAGTTTAGCCGCAAATCGAGTTTACAGATTTCGTAGTTGACACAACAATTCGGTTAAATTACAGACACAAATCGGATTTTTTTAAAGTTGTTTGTTTTGGCCGTGTGATACCTCGATGGAAAGGTGGAACTCTCCAGATTACGATTTTAACATTATTATTTCGCTTGGACGCTTGGTTCAGCTGAAAATCGCGTTTGAATATTCAAAAAGGGTCATTTTAAGGTGCGTTTAGAATCGTTCGATATACCTCGAGGGCGTTGGTGTGTTTTTGATGCTAGTGCAAAATTTTTTATTTTTTCCGATAAGGCCTATTAATTTCCTATTCAGCACTGAAAACCGCAACCATTTCCGAGGCTTGGTTACGGAGTTATCGCCATCCAAACTCTTTTTTGATTTTCAAACTTAATTAAATTAGAAATAAAGTAATTACATTTTGGCTGGCAATATCTCGAGAACCACACCTCCTAGAACCTTCTGGTTTTCAGTTTCCGAAAGATCTTGAAAATATGAAAGGCAATTTTGAAAACCGCAACCACTTACAATTTTCAATTGCGGAAATATTGGTATCCAAACAATTTTTTTATGGTTCGATCCAGTAAAATCACTTTATATGGGAAAAAAATATTTTTAAATTTCTCATCGTGCGATACCTCGTTTGAAAGGTTGTGACTCCCAGATCACGAATATGCTGTTTTGAGGTTGCTAGAGCTCCTAGTTTAGCCGCAAATCGAGTTTACAGATTTCGTAGTTGACACAACAATTCGGTTAAATTACAGACACAAATCGGATTTTTTTAAAGTTGTTTGTTTTGGCCGTGTGATACCTCGATGGAAAGGTGGAACTCTCCAGATTACGATTTTAACATTATTATTTCGCTTGGACGCTTGGTTCAGCTGAAAATCGCGTTTGAATATTCAAAAAGGGTCATTTTAAGGTGCGTTTAGAATCGTTCGATATACCTCGAGGGCGTTGGTGTGTTTTTGATGCTAGTGCAAAATTTTTTATTTTTTCCGATAAGGCCTATTAATTTCCTACTCAGCACTGAAAACCGCAACCATTTCCGAGGCTTGGTTACGGAGTTATCGCCATCCAAACCCTTTTTTGATTTTCAAACTTAATAAATTAGAAATAAAGTAATTACATTTTGGCTGGCAATATCTCGAGAACCACACCTCCTAGAACCTTCTGGTTTTCAGTTTCCGAAAGATCTTGAAAATATGAAATGCAATTTTGAAAACCGCAACCACTTACAATTTTCAATTGCGGAAATATTGGTATCCAAACAATTTTTTTATGGTTCGATCCAGTAAAATCACTTTATATGGGAAAAAAATATTTTTAAATTTCTCATCGTGCGATACCTCGTTTGAAAGGTTGTGACTCCCAGATCACGAATATGCTGTTTTGAGGTTGCTAGAGCTCCTAGTTTAGCCGCAAATCGAGTTTACAGATTTCGTAGTTGACACAACAATTCGGTTAAATTACAGACACAAATCGGATTTTTTTAAAGTTGTTTGTTTTGGCCGTGTGATACCTCGATGGAAAGGTGGAACTCTCCAGATTACGATTTTTACATTATTATTTCGCTTGGACGCTTGGTTCAGCTGAAAATCGCGTTTGAATATTGAAAAAGGGTCATTTTAAGGTGCGTTTAGAATCGTTCGATATACCTCGAGGGCGTTGGTGTGTTTTTGATGCTAGTGCAAAATTTTTTATTTTTTCCGATAAGGCCTATTTATTTCCTATTCAGCACTGAAAACCGCAACCATTTCCGAGGCTTGGTTACGGAGTTATCGCCATCCAAACCCTTTTTTGATTTTCAAACTTAATAAATTAGAAATAAAGTAATTACATTTTGGCTGGCAATATCTCGAGAACCACAGCTCCTATAACCTTCTGGTTTTCAGTTTCCGAAAGATCTTGAAAATATGAAAGGCAATTTTGAAAACCGCAACCACTTACAATTTTCATTTGCGGAAATATTGGTATCCAAACAATTTTTTTAGGGTTCGATCCAGTAAAATCACTTTATATGGGAAAAAAATATTTTTAAATTTCTCATCGTGCGATACCTCGTTTGAAAGGTTGTGACTCCCAGATCACGAATATGCTGTTTTGAGGTTGCTAGAGCTCCTAGTTTAGCCGCAAATCGAGTTTACAGATTTCGTAGTTGACACAACAATTCGGTTAAATTACAGACACAAATCGGATTTTTTTAAAGTTGTTTGTTTTGGCCGTGTGATACCTCGATGGAAAGGTGGAACTCTCCAGATTACGATTTTAACATTATTATTTCGCTTGGACGCTTGGTTCAGCTGAAAATCGCGTTTGAATATTCAAAAAGGGTCATTTTAAGGTGCGTTTAGAATCGTTCGATATACCTCGAGGGCGTTGGTGTGTTTTTGATGCTAATGCAAATTTTTTTATTTTTTCCGATAAGGCCTATTAATTTCCTATTCAGCACTGAAAACCGCAACCATTTCCGAAGGGCTTGGTTGCGGAGTTATCGCCATCCAAACCCTTTTTTGATTTTCAAACTTAATAAATTAGAAATAAAGTAATTACATTTTGGCTGGCAATATCTCGAGAACCACACCTCCTAGAACCTTCTGGTTTTCAGTTTCCGAAAGATCTTGAAAATATGAAAGGCAATTTTGAAAACCGCAACCACTTACAATTTTCAATTGCGGAAATATTGGTATCCAAACAATTTTTTTAGGGTTCGATCCAGTAAAATCACTTTATATGGGAAAAAAATATTTTTAAATTTCTCATCGTGCGATACCTCGTTTGAAAGGTTGTGACTCCCAGATCACGAATATGCTGTTTTGAGGTTGCTAGAGCTCCTAGTTTAGCCGCAAATCGAGTTTACAGATTTCGTAGTTGACACAACAATTCGGTTAAATTACAGACACAAATCGGATTTTTTTAAAGTTGTTTGTTTTGGCCGTGTGATACCTCGATGGAAAGGTGGAACTCTCCAGATTACGATTTTAACATTATTATTTCGCTTGGACGCTTGGTTCAGCTGAAAATCGCGTTTGAATATTCAAAAAGGGTCATTTTAAGGTGCGTTTAGAATCGTTCGATATACCTCGAGGGCGTTGGTGTGTTTTTGATGCTAGTGCAAAATTTTTTATTTTTTCCGATAAGGCCTATTAATTTCCTACTCAGCACTGAAAACCGCAACCATTTCCGAGGCTTGGTTACGGAGTTATCGCCATCCAAACCCTTTTTTGATTTTCAAACTTAATAAATTAGAAATAAAGTAATTACATTTTGGCTGGCAATATCTCGAGAACCACACCTCCTAGAACCTTCTGGTTTTCAGTTTCCGAAAGATCTTGAAAATATGAAATGCAATTTTGAAAACCGCAACCACTTACAATTTTCATTTGCGGAAATATTGGTATCCAAACAATTTTTTTAGGGTTCGATCCAGTAAAATCACTTTATATGGGAAAAAAATATTTTTAAATTTCTCATCGTGCGATACCTCGTTTGAAAGGTTGTGACTCCCAGATCACGAATATGCTGTTTTGAGGTTGCTAGAGCTCCTAGTTTAGCCGCAAATCGAGTTTACAGATTTCGTAGTTGACACAACAATTCGGTTAAATTACAGACACAAATCGGATTTTTTTAAAGTTGTTTGTTTTGGCCGTGTGATACCTCGATGGAAAGGTGGAACTCTCCAGATTACGATTTTAACATTATTATTTCGCTTGGACGCTTGGTTCAGCTGAAAATCGCGTTTGAATATTCAAAAAGGGTCATTTTAAGGTGCGTTTAGAATCGTTCGATATACCTCGAGGGCGTTGGTGTGTTTTTGATGCTAGTGCAAAATTTTTTATTTTTTCCGATAAGGCCTATTAATTTCCTATTCAGCACTGAAAACCGCAACCATTTCCGAGGCTTGGTTACGGAGTTATCGCCATCCAAACCCTTTTTTGATTTTCAAACTTAATAAATTAGAAATAAAGTAATTACATTTTGGCTGGCAATATCTCGAGAACCACAGCTCCTAGAACCTTCTGGTTTTCAGTTTCCGAAAGATCTTGAAAATATGAAAGGCAATTTTGAAAACCGCAACCACTTACAATTTTCAATTGCGGAAATATTGGTATCCAAACAATTTTTTTAGGGTTCGATCCAGTAAAATCACTTTATATGGGAAAAAAATATTTTTAAATTTCTCATCGTGCGATACCTCGTTTGAAAGGTTGTGACTCCCAGATCACGAATATGCTGTTTTGAGGTTGCTAGAGCTCCTAGTTTAGCCGCAAATCGAGTTCACAGATTTCGTAGTTGACACAACAATTCGGTTAAATTACAGACACAAATCGGATTTTTTTTAAAGTTGTTTGTTTTGGCCGTGTGATACCTCGATGGAAAGGTGGAACTCTCCAGATTACGATTTTAACATTATTATTTCGCTTGGACGCTTGGTTCAGCTGAAAATCGCGTTTGAATATTCAAAAATGGTCATTTTAAGGTGCGTTTAGAATCGTTCGATATACCTCGAGGGCGTTGGTGTGTTTTTGATGCTAGTGCAAAATTTTTTATTTTTTCCGATAAGGCCTATTAATTTCCTATTCAGCACTGAAAACCGCAACCATTTCCGAGGCTTGGTTACGGAGTTATCGCCATCCAAACCCTTTTTTGATTTTCAAACTTAATAAATTAGAAATAAAGTAATTACATTTTGGCTGGCAATATCTCGAGAACCACACCTCTTAGAACCTTCTGGTTTTCAATTTTGAAAACCGCAACCACTTACAATTTTCAATTGCGGAAATATTGGTATCCAAACAATTTTTTTATGGTTCGATCCAGTAAAATCACTTTATATGGGAAAAAAATATTTTTAAATTTCTCATCGTGCGATACCTCGTTTGAAAGGTTGTGACTCCCAGATCACGAATATGCTGTTTTGAGGTTGCTAGAGCTCCTAGTTTAGTCGCAAATCGAGTTTACAGATTTCGTAGTTGACACAACAATTCGGTTAAATTACAGACACAAATCGGATTTTTTTAAAGTTGTTTGTTTTGGCCGTGTGATACCTCGATGGAAAGGTGGAACTCTCCAGATTACGATTTTAACATTATTATTTCGCTTGGACGCTTGGTTCAGCTGAAAATCGCGTTTGAATATTCAAAAAGGGTCATTTTAAGGTGCGTTTAGAATCGTTCGATATACCTCGAGGGCGTTGGTGTGTTTTTGATGCTAGTGCAAAATTTTTTATTTTTTCCGATAAGGCCTATTAATTTCCTATTCAGCACTGAAAACCGCAACCATTTCCGAGGCTTGGTTACGGAGTTATCGCCATCCAAACCCTTTTTTGATTTTCAAACTTAATAAATTAGAAATAAAGTAATTACATTTTGGCTGGCAATATCTCGAGAACCACACCTCCTAGAACCTTCTGGTTTTCAGTTTCCGAAAGATCTTGAAAATATGAAAGGCAATTTTGAAAACCGCAACCACTTACAATTTTCAATTGCGGAAATATTGGTATCCAAACAATTTTTTTATGGTTCGATCCAGTAAAATCACTTTATATGGGAAAAAAATATTTTTAAATTTCTCATCGTGCGATACCTCGTTTGAAAGGTTGTGACTCCCAGATCACGAATATGCTGTTTTGAGGTTGCTAGAGCTCCTAGTTTAGCCGCAAATCGAGTTTACAGATTTCGTAGTTGACACAACAATTCGGTTAAATTACAGACACAAATCGGATTTTTTTA
The DNA here is from genome assembly GCA_929447395.1 of Epistrophe grossulariae. Classification (NCBI taxonomy): domain Eukaryota; kingdom Metazoa; phylum Arthropoda; class Insecta; order Diptera; family Syrphidae; genus Epistrophe; species Epistrophe grossulariae. The sequence continues at coordinate 92,382,560 of OV839568.1, read as the reverse complement.
AAGTTGTTTGTTTTGGCCGTGTGATACCTCGATGGAAAGGTGAAACTCTCCAGATTACGATTTTAACATTATTATTTCGCTTGGACGCTTGGTTCAGCTGAAAATCGCGTTCGAATATTGAAAAAGGGTCATTTTAAGGTGCGTTTAGAATCGTTCGATATACCTCGAGGGCGTTGGTGTGTTTTTGATGCTAGTGCAAATTTTTTTATTTTTTCCGATAAGGCTTATTAATTTCCTATTCAGCACTGAAAACCGCAACCATTTCCGAGGCTTGGTTACGGAGTTATCGCCATCCAAACCCTTTTTTGATTTTCAAACTTAATAAATTAGAAATAAAGTAATTACATTTTGGCTGGCAATATCTCGAGAACCACACCTCCTAGAACCTTCTGGTTTTCATTTTCCGAAAGATCTTGAAAATATGAAAGGCAATTTTGAAAACCGCAACCACTTACAATTTTTAATTGCGGAAATATTGCTATCCAAACAATTTTTTTATGGTTCGATCCAGTAAAATCACTTTATATGGGAAAAAATATTTTTAAATTTCTCATCGTGCGATACCTCGTTTGAAAGGTTGTGACTCCCAGATCACGAATATGCTGTTTTGAGGTTGCTAGAGCTCCTAGTTTAGCCGCAAATCGAGTTTACAGATTTCGTAGTTGACACAACAATTCGGTTAAATTACAGAAACAAATCGGATTTTTTTAAAGTTGTTTGTTTTGGCCGTGTGATACCTCGATGGAAAGGTGGAACTCTCCAGATTACGATTTTTACATTATTATTTCGCTTGGACGCTTGGTTCAGCTGAAAATCGCGTTTGAATATTGAAAAAGGGTAATTTTAAGGTGCGTTTAGAATCGTTCGATATACCTCGAGGGCGTTGGTGTGTTTTTGATGCTAGTGCAAAATTTTTTATTTTTTCCGATAAGGCCTATTAATTTCCTATTCAGCACTGAAAACCGCAACCATTTCCGAGGCTTGGTTACGGAGTTATCGCCATCCAAACCCTTTTTTGATTTTCAAACTTAATAAATTAGAAATAAAGTAATTACATTTTGGCTGGCAATATCTCGAGAACCACAGCTCCTATAACCTTCTGGTTTTCAGTTTCCGAAAGATCTTGAAAATATGAAAGGCAATTTTGAAAACCGCAACCACTTACAATTTTCATTTGCGGAAATATTGGTATCCAAACAATTTTTTTAGGGTTCGATCCAGTAAAATCACTTTATATGGGAAAAAAATATTTTTAAATTTCTCATCGTGCGATACCTCGTTTGAAAGGTTGTGACTCCCAGATCACGAATATGCTGTTTTGAGGTTGCTAGAGCTCCTAGTTTAGCCACAAATCGAGTTTACAGATTTCGTAGTTGACACAACAATTCGGTTAAATTACAGACACAAATCGGATTTTTTTAAAGTTGTTTGTTTTGGCCGTGTGATACCTCGATGGAAAGGTGGAACTCTCCAGATTACGATTTTAACATTATTATTTCGCTTGGACGCTTGGTTCAGCTGAAAATCGCGTTTGAATATTCAAAAAGGGTCATTTTAAGGTGCGTTTAGAATCGTTCGATATACCTCGAGGGCGTTGGTGTGTTTTTGATGCTAGTGCAAATTTTTTTATTTTTTCCGATAAGGCCTATTAATTTCCTATTCAGCACTGAAAACCGCAACCATTTCCGAGGCTTGGTTACGGAGTTATCGCCATCCAAACCCTTTTTTGATTTTCAAACTTAATAAATTAGAAATAAAGTAATTACATTTTGGCTGGCAATATCTCGAGAACCACACCTCCTAGAACCTTCTGGTTTTCAGTTTCCGAAAGATCTTGAAAATATGAAAGGCAATTTTGAAAACCGCAACCACTTACAATTTTCAATTGCGGAAATATTGGTATCCAAACAATTTTTTTAGGGTTCGATCCAGTAAAATCACTTTATATGGGAAAAAAATATTTTTAAATTTCTCATCGTGCGATACCTCGTTTGAAAGGTTGTGACTCCCAGATCACGAATATGCTGTTTTGAGGTTGCTAGAGCTCCTAGTTTAGCCGCAAATCGAGTTTACAGATTTCGTAGTTGACACAACAATTCGGTTAAATTACAGACACAAATCGGATTTTTTTAAAGTTGTTTGTTTTGGCCGTGTGATACCTCGATGGAAAGGTGGAACTCTCCAGATTACGATTTTAACATTATTATTTCGCTTGGACGCTTGGTTCAGCTGAAAATCGCGTTTGAATATTCAAAAAGGGTCATTTTAAGGTGCGTTTAGAATCGTTCGATATACCTCGAGGGCGTTGGTGTGTTTTTGATGCTAGTGCAAAATTTTTTATTTTTTCCGATAAGGCCTATTAATTTCCTATTCAGCACTGAAAACCGCAACCATTTCCGAGGCTTGGTTACGGAGTTATCGCCATCCAAACCCTTTTTTGATTTTCAAACTTAATAAATTAGAAATAAAGTAATTACATTTTGGCTGGCAATATCTCGAGAACCACAGCTCCTATAACCTTCTGGTTTTCAGTTTCCGAAAGATCTTGAAAATATGAAAGGCAATTTTGAAAACCGCAACCACTTACAATTTTCATTTGCGGAAATATTGGTATCCAAACAATTTTTTAGGGTTCGATCCAGTAAAATCACTTTATATGGGAAAAAAATATTTTTAAATTTCTCATCGTGCGATACCTCGTTTGAAAGGTTGTGACTCCCAGATCACGAATATGCTGTTTTGAGGTTGCTAGAGCTCCTAGTTTAGCCGCAAATCGAGTTTACAGATTTCGTAGTTGACACAACAATTCGGTTAAATTACAGACACAAATCGGATTTTTTTAAAGTTGTTTGTTTTGGCCGTGTGATACCTCGATGGAAAGGTGGAACTCTCCAGATTACGATTTTAACATTATTATTTCGCTTGGACGCTTGGTTCAGCTGAAAATCGCGTTTGAATATTGAAAAAGGGTAATTTTAAGGTGCGTTTAGAATCGTTCGATATACCTCGAGGGCGTTGGTGTGTTTTTGATGCTAGTGCAAATTTTTTTATTTTTTCCGATAAGGCCTATTAATTTCCTATTCAGCACTGAAAACCGCAACCATTTCCGAAGGGCTTGGTTGCGGAGTTATCGCCATCCAAACCCTTTTTTGATTTTCAAACTTAATAAATTAGAAATAAAGTAATTACATTTTGGCTGGCAATATCTCGAGAACCACACCTCCTAGAACCTTCTGGTTTTCAGTTTCCGAAAGATCTTGAAAATATGAAAGGCAATTTTGAAAACCGCAACCACTTACAATTTTCATTTGCGGAAATATTGGTATCCAAACAATTTTTTTAGGGTTCGATCCAGTAAAATCACTTTATATGGGAAAAAAATATTTTTAAATTTCTCATCGTGCGATACCTCGTTTGAAAGGTTGTGACTCCCAGATCACGAATATGCTGTTTTGAGGTTGCTAGAGCTCCTAGTTTAGCCGCAAATCGAGTTCACAGATTTCGTAGTTGACACAACAATTCGGTTAAATTACAGACACAAATCGGATTTTTTTTAAAGTTGTTTGTTTTGGCCGTGTGATACCTCGATGGAAAGGTGGAACTCTCCAGATTACGATTTTAACATTATTATTTCGCTTGGACGCTTGGTTCAGCTGAAAATCGCGTTTGAATATTCAAAAAGGGTCATTTTAAGGTGCGTTTAGAATCGTTCGATATACCTCGAGGGCGTTGGTGTGTTTTTGATGCTAGTGCAAAATTTTTTATTTTTTCCGATAAGGCCTATTAATTTCCTATTCAGCACTGAAAACCGCAACCATTTCCGAGGCTTGGTTACGGAGTTATCGCCATCCAAACCCTTTTTTGATTTTCAAACTTAATAAATTAGAAATAAAGTAATTACATTTTGGCTGGCAATATCTCGAGAACCACACCTCCTAGAACCTTCTGGTTTTCAATTTTGAAAACCGCAACCACTTACAATTTTCAATTGCGGAAATATTGGTATCCAAACAATTTTTTTATGGTTCGATCCAGTAAAATCACTTTATATGGGAAAAAAATATTTTTAAATTTCTCATCGTGCGATACCTCGTTTGAAAGGTTGTGACTCCCAGATCACGAATATGCTGTTTTGAGGTTGCTAGAGCTCCTAGTTTAGTCGCAAATCGAGTTTACAGATTTCGTAGTTGACACAACAATTCGGTTAAATTACAGACACAAATCGGATTTTTTTAAAGTTGTTTGTTTTGGCCGTGTGATACCTCGATGGAAAGGTGGAACTCTCCAGATTACGATTTTAACATTATTATTTCGCTTGGACGCTTGGTTCAGCTGAAAATCGCGTTTGAATATTCAAAAAGGGTCATTTTAAGGTGCGTTTAGAATCGTTCGATATACCTCGAGGGCGTTGGTGTGTTTTTGATGCTAGTGCAAAATTTTTTATTTTTTCCGATAAGGCCTATTAATTTCCTATTCAGCACTGAAAACCGCAACCATTTCCGAGGCTTGGTTACGGAGTTATCGCCATCCAAACCCTTTTTTGATTTTCAAACTTAATAAATTAGAAATAAAGTAATTACATTTTGGCTGGCAATATCTCGAGAACCACACCTCCTAGAACCTTCTGGTTTTCAGTTTCCGAAAGATCTTGAAAATATGAAAGGCAATTTTGAAAACCGCAACCACTTACAATTTTCAATTGCGGAAATATTGGTATCCAAACAATTTTTTTATGGTTCGATCCAGTAAAATCACTTTATATGGGAAAAAAATATTTTTAAATTTCTCATCGTGCGATACCTCGTTTGAAAGGTTGTGACTCCCAGATTACGAATATGCTGTTTTGAGGTTGCTAGAGCTCCTAGTTTAGCCGCAAATCGAGTTTACAGATTTCGTAGTTGACACAACAATTCGGTTAAATTACAGACACAAATCGGATTTTTTTAAAGTTGTTTGTTTTGGCCGTGTGATACCTCGATGGAAAGGTGAAACTCTCCAGATTACGATTTTAACATTATTATTTCGCTTGGACGCTTGGTTCAGCTGAAAATCGCGTTCGAATATTGAAAAAGGGTCATTTTAAGGTGCGTTTAGAATCGTTCGATATACCTCGAGGGCGTTGGTGTGTTTTTGATGCTAGTGCAAATTTTTTTATTTTTTCCGATAAGGCTTATTAATTTCCTATTCAGCACTGAAAACCGCAACCATTTCCGAGGCTTGGTTACGGAGTTATCGCCATCCAAACCCTTTTTTGATTTTCAAACTTAATAAATTAGAAATAAAGTAATTACATTTTGGCTGGCAATATCTCGAGAACCACACCTCCTAGAACCTTCTGGTTTTCATTTTCCGAAAGATCTTGAAAATATGAAAGGCAATTTTGAAAACCGCAACCACTTACAATTTTTAATTGCGGAAATATTTGTATCCAAACAATTTTTTTATGGTTCGATCCAGTAAAATCACTTTATATGGGAAAAAAATATTTTTAAATTTCTCATCGTGCGATACCTCGTTTGAAAGGTTGTGACTCCCAGATCACGAATATGCTGTTTTGAGGTTGCTAGAGCTCCTAGTTTAGCCGCAAATCGAGTTTACAGATTTCGTAGTTGACACAACAATTCGGTTAAATTACAGACACAAATCGGATTTTTTTAAAGTTGTTTGTTTTGGCCGTGTGATACCTCGATGGAAAGGTGGAACTCTCCAGATTACGATTTTAACATTATTATTTCGCTTGGACGCTTGGTTCAGCTGAAAATCGCGTTTGAATATTCAAAAAGGGTCATTTTAAGGTGCGTTTAGAATCGTTCGATATACCTCGAGGGCGTTGGTGTGTTTTTGATGCTAGTGCAAAATTTTTTATTTTTTCCGATAAGGCCTATTAATTTCCTATTCAGCACTGAAAACCGCAACCATTTCCGAGGCTTGGTTACGGAGTTATCGCCATCCAAACCCTTTTTTGATTTTCAAACTTAATAAATTAGAAATAAAGTAATTACATTTTGGCTGGCAATATCTCGAGAACCACAGCTCCTAGAACCTTCTGGTTTTCAGTTTCCGAAAGATCTTGAAAATATGAAAGGCAATTTTGAAAACCGCAACCACTTACAATTTTCAATTGCGGAAATATTGGTATCCAAACAATTTTTTAGGGTTCGATCCAGTAAAATCACTTTATATGGGAAAAAAATATTTTTAAATTTCTCATCGTGCGATACCTCGTTTGAAAGGTTGTGACTCCCAGATCACGAATATGCTGTTTTGAGGTTGCTAGAGCTCCTAGTTTAGCCGCAAATCGAGTTTACAGATTTCGTAGTTGACACAACAATTCGGTTAAATTACAGACACAAATCGGATTTTTTTAAAGTTGTTTGTTTTGGCCGTGTGATACCTCGATGGAAAGGTGAAACTCTCCAGATTACGATTTTAACATTATTATTTCGCTTGGACGCTTGGTTCAGCTGAAAATCGCGTTTGAATATTCAAAAAGGGTCATTTTAAGGTGCGTTTAGAATCGTTCGATATACCTCGAGGGCGTTGGTGTGTTTTTGATGCTAGTGCAAAATTTTTTATTTTTTCCGATAAGGCCTATTTATTTCCTATTCAGCACTGAAAACCGCAACCATTTCCGAAGGGCTTGGTTGCGGAGTTATCGCCATCCAAACCCTTTTTTGATTTTCAAACTTAATAAATTAGAAATAAAGTAATTACATTTTGGCTGGCAATATCTCGAGAACCACACCTCCTAGAACCTTCTGGTTTTCAGTTTCCGAAAGATCTTGAAAATATGAAAGGCAATTTTGAAAACCGCAACCACTTACAATTTTCAATTGCGGAAATATTGGTATCCAAACAATTTTTTTAGGGTTCGATCCAGTAAAATCACTTTATATGGGAAAAAAATATTTTTAAATTTCTCATCGTGCGATACCTCGTTTGAAAGGTTGTGACTCCCAGATCACGAATATGCTGTTTTGAGGTTGCTAGAGCTCCTAGTTTAGCCGCAAATCGAGTTTACAGATTTCGTAGTTGACACAACAATTCGGTTAAATTACAGACACAAATCGGATTTTTTTAAAGTTGTTTGTTTTGGCCGTGTGATACCTCGATGGAAAGGTGGAACTCTCCAGATTACGATTTTAACATTATTATTTCGCTTGGACGCTTGGTTCAGCTGAAAATCGCGTTTGAATATTCAAAAAGGGTCATTTTAAGGTGCGTTTAGAATCGTTCGATATACCTCGAGGGCGTTGGTGTGTTTTTGATGCTAGTGCAAAATTTTTTATTTTTTCCGATAAGGCCTATTAATTTCCTATTCAGCACTGAAAACCGCAACCATTTCCGAGGCTTGGTTACGGAGTTATCGCCATCCAAACCCTTTTTTGATTTTCAAACTTAATAAATTAGAAATAAAGTAATTACATTTTGGCTGGCAATATCTCGAGAACCACACCTCCTAGAACCTTCTGGTTTTCAATTTTGAAAACCGCAACCACTTACAATTTTCATTTGCGGAAATATTGGTATCCAAACAATTTTTTTAGGGTTCGATCCAGTAAAATCACTTTATATGGGAAAAAAATATTTTTAAATTTCTCATCGTGCGATACCTCGTTTGAAAGGTTGTGACTCCCAGATCACGAATATGCTGTTTTGAGGTTGCTAGAGCTCCTAGTTTAGCCGCAAATCGAGTTTACAGATTTCGTAGTTGACACAACAATTCGGTTAAATTACAGACACAAATCGGATTTTTTTAAAGTTGTTTGTTTTGGCCGTGTGATACCTCGATGGAAAGGTGGAACTCTCCAGATTACGATTTTAACATTATTATTTCGCTTGGACGCTTGGTTCAGCTGAAAATCGCGTTTGAATATTCAAAAAGGGTCATTTTAAGGTGCGTTTAGAATCGTTCGATATACCTCGAGGGCGTTGGTGTGTTTTTGATGCTAGTGCAAAATTTTTTATTTTTTCCGATAAGGCCTATTAATTTCCTATTCAGCACTGAAAACCGCAACCATTTCCGAGGCTTGGTTACGGAGTTATCGCCATCCAAACTCTTTTTTGATTTTCAAAGTTAATAAATTAGAAATAAAGTAATTACATTTTGGCTGGCAATATCTCGAGAACCACAGCTCCTAGAACCTTCTGGTTTTCAGTTTCCGAAAGATCTTGAAAATATGAAAGGCAATTTTGAAAACCGCAACCACTTACAATTTTCATTTGCGGAAATATTGGTATCCAAACAATTTTTTTAGGGTTCGATCCAGTAAAATCACTTTATATGGGAAAAAAATATTTTTAAATTTCTCATCGTGCGATACCTCGTTTGAAAGGTTGTGACTCCCAGATCACGAATATGCTGTTTTGAGGTTGCTAGAGCTCCTAGTTTAGCCGCAAATCGAGTTCACAGATTTCGTAGTTGACACAACAATTCGGTTAAATTACAGACACAAATCGGATTTTTTTTAAAGTTGTTTGTTTTGGCCGTGTGATACCTCGATGGAAAGGTGGAACTCTCCAGATTACGATTTTAACATTATTATTTCGCTTGGACGCTTGGTTCAGCTGAAAATCGCGTTTGAATATTCAAAAAGGGTCATTTTAAGGTGCGTTTAGAATCGTTCGATATACCTCGAGGGCGTTGGTGTGTTTTTGATGCTAGTGCAAAATTTTTTATTTTTTCCGATAAGGCCTATTAATTTCCTATTCAGCTCTGAAAACCGCAACCATTTCCGAGGCTTGGTTACGGAGTTATCGCCATCCAAACCCTTTTTTGATTTTCAAACTTAATAAATTAGAAATAAAGTAATTACATTTTGGCTGGCAATATCTCGAGAACCACACCTCCTAGAACCTTCTGGTTTTCAATTTTGAAAACCGCAACCACTTACAATTTTCAATTGCGGAAATATTGGTATCCAAACAATTTTTTTATGGTTCGATCCAGTAAAATCACTTTATATGGGAAAAAAATATTTTTAAATTTCTCATCGTGCGATACCTCGTTTGAAAGGTTGTGACTCCCAGATCACGAATATGCTGTTTTGAGGTTGCTAGAGCTCCTAGTTTAGTCGCAAATCGAGTTTACAGATTTCGTAGTTGACACAACAATTCGGTTAAATTACAGACACAAATCGGATTTTTTTAAAGTTGTTTGTTTTGGCCGTGTGATACCTCGATGGAAAGGTGGAACTCTCCAGATTACGATTTTAACATTATTATTTCGCTTGGACGCTTGGTTCAGCTGAAAATCGCGTTTGAATATTCAAAAAGGGTCATTTTAAGGTGCGTTTAGAATCGTTCGATATACCTCGAGGGCGTTGGTGTGTTTTTGATGCTAGTGCAAAATTTTTTATTTTTTCCGATAAGGCCTATTAATTTCCTATTCAGCACTGAAAACCGCAACCATTTCCGAGGCGTGGTTACGGAGTTATCGCCATCCAAACCCTTTTTTGATTTTCAAACTTAATAAATTAGAAATAAAGTAATTACATTTTGGCTGGCAATATCTCGAGAACCACACCTCCTAGAACCTTCTGGTTTTCAGTTTCCGAAAGATCTTGAAAATATGAAAGGCAATTTTGAAAACCGCAACCACTTACAATTTTCAATTGCGGAAATATTGGTATCCAAACAATTTTTTTATGGTTCGATCCAGTAAAATCACTTTATATGGGAAAAAAATATTTTTAAATTTCTCATCGTGCGATACCTCGTTTGAAAGGTTGTGACTCCCAGATCACGAATATGCTGTTTTGAGGTTGCCAGAGCTCCTAGTTTAGCCGCAAATCGAGTTTACAGATTTCGTAGTTGACACAACAATTCGGTTAAATTACAGACACAAATCGGATTTTTTTAAAGTTGTTTGTTTTGGCCGTGTGATACCTCGATGGAAAGGTGGAACTCTCCAGATTACGATTTTAACATTATTATTTCGCTTGGACGCTTGGTTCAGCTGAAAATCGCGTTTGAATATTCAAAAAGGGTCATTTTAAGGTGCGTTTAGAATCGTTCGATATACCTCGAGGGCGTTGGTGTGTTTTTGATGCTAGTGCAAAATTTTTTATTTTTTCCGATAAGGCCTATTAATTTCCTATTCAGCACTGAAAACCGCAACCATTTCCGAGGCTTGGTTACGGAGTTATCGCCATCCAAACCCTTTTTTGATTTTCAAACTTAATAAATTAGAAATAAAGTAATTACATTTTGGCTGGCAATATCTCGAGAACCACACCTCCTAGAACCTTCTGGTTTTCAATTTTGAAAACCGCAACCACTTACAATTTTCAATTGCGGAAATATTGGTATCCAAACAATTTTTTTATGGTTCGATCCAGTAAAATCACTTATATGGGAAAAAAATATTTTTAAATTTCTCATCGTGCGATACCTCGTTTGAAAGGTTGTGACTCCCAGATCACGAATATGCTGTTTTGAGGTTGCTAGAGCTCCTAGTTTAGTCGCAAATCGAGTTTACAGATTTCGTAGTTGACACAACAATTCGGTTAAATTACAGACACAAATCGGATTTTTTTAAAGTTGTTTGTTTTGGCCGTGTGATACCTCGATGGAAAGGTGGAACTCTCCAGATTACGATTTTAACATTATTATTTCGCTTGGACGCTTGGTTCAGCTGAAAATCGCGTTTGAATATTCAAAAAGGGTCATTTTAAGGTGCGTTTAGAATCGTTCGATATACCTCGAGGGCGTTGGTGTGTTTTTGATGCTAGTGCAAAATTTTTTATTTTTTCCGATAAGGCCTATTAATTTCCTACTCAGCACTGAAAACCGCAACCATTTCCGAGGCTTGGTTACGGAGTTATCGCCATCCAAACCCTTTTTTGATTTTCAAACTTAATAAATTAGAAATAAAGTAATTACATTTTGGCTGGCAATATCTCGAGAACCACACCTCCTAGAACCTTCTGGTTTTCAGTTTCCGAAAGATCTTGAAAATATGAAATGCAATTTTGAAAACCGCAACCACTTACAATTTTCAATTGCGGAAATATTGGTATCCAAACAATTTTTTTATGGTTCGATCCAGTAAAATCACTTTATATGGGAAAAAAATATTTTTAAATTTCTCATCGTGCGATACCTCGTTTGAAAGGTTGTGACTCCCAGATCACGAATATGCTGTTTTGAGGTTGCTAGAGCTCCTAGTTTAGCCGCAAATCGAGTTTACAGATTTCGTAGTTGACACAACAATTCGGTTAAATTACAGAAACAAATCGGATTTTTTTAAAGTTGTTTGTTTTGGCCGTGTGATACCTCGATGGAAAGGTGGAACTCTCCAGATTACGATTTTAACATTATTATTTCGCTTGGACGCTTGGTTCAGCTGAAAATCGCGTTTGAATATTGAAAAAGGGTAATTTTAAGGTGCGTTTAGAATCGTTCGATATACCTCGAGGGCGTTGGTGTGTTTTTGATGCTAGTGCAAAATTTTTTATTTTTTCCGATAAGGCCTATTAATTTCCTATTCAGCACTGAAAACCGCAACCATTTCCGAGGCTTGGTTACGGAGTTATCGCCATCCAAACCCTTTTTTGATTTTCAAACTTAATAAATTAGAAATAAAGTAATTACATTTTGGCTGGCAATATCTCGAGAACCACAGCTCCTATAACCTTCTGGTTTTCAGTTTCCGAAAGATCTTGAAAATATGAAAGGCAATTTTGAAAACCGCAACCACTTACAATTTTCATTTGCGGAAATATTGGTATCCAAACAATTTTTTTAGGGTTCGATCCAGTAAAATCACTTTATATGGGAAAAAAATATTTTTAAATTTCTCATCGTGCGATACCTCGTTTGAAAGGTTGTGACTCCCAGATCACGAATATGCTGTTTTGAGGTTGCTAGAGCTCCTAGTTTAGCCGCAAATCGAGTTTACAGATTTCGTAGTTGACACAACAATTCGGTTAAATTACAGACACAAATCGGATTTTTTTAAAGTTGTTTGTTTTGGCCGTGTGATACCTCGATGGAAAGGTGGAACTCTCCAGATTACGATTTTAACATTATTATTTCGCTTGGACGCTTGGTTCAGCTGAAAATCGCGTTTGAATATTCAAAAAGGGTCATTTTAAGGTGCGTTTAGAATCGTTCGATATACCTCGAGGGCGTTGGTGTGTTTTTGATGCTAGTGCAAAATTTTTTATTTTTTCCGATAAGGCCTATTAATTTCCTATTCAGCACTGAAAACCGCAACCATTTCCGAGGCTTGGTTACGGAGTTATCGCCATCCAAACCCTTTTTTGATTTTCAAACTTAATAAATTAGAAATAAAGTAATTACATTTTGGCTGGCAATATCTCGAGAACCACAGCTCCTATAACCTTCTGGTTTTCAGTTTCCGAAAGATCTTGAAAATATGAAAGGCAATTTTGAAAACCGCAACCACTTACAATTTTCATTTGCGGAAATATTGGTATCCAAACAATTTTTTAGGGTTCGATCCAGTAAAATCACTTTATATGGGAAAAAAATATTTTTAAATTTCTCATCGTGCGATACCTCGTTTGAAAGGTTGTGACTCCCAGATCACGAATATGCTGTTTTGAGGTTGCTAGAGCTCCTAGTTTAGCCGCAAATCGAGTTTACAGATTTCGTAGTTGACACAACAATTCGGTTAAATTACAGACACAAATCGGATTTTTTTAAAGTTGTTTGTTTTGGCCGTGTGATACCTCGATGGAAAGGTGGAACTCTCCAGATTACGATTTTAACATTATTATTTCGCTTGGACGCTTGGTTCAGCTGAAAATCGCGTTTGAATATTCAAAAAGGGTCATTTTAAGGTGCGTTTAGAATCGTTCGATATACCTCGAGGGCGTTGGTGTGTTTTTGATGCTAGTGCAAATTTTTTTATTTTTTCCGATAAGGCCTATTAATTTCCTATTCAGCACTGAAAACCGCAACCATTTCCGAAGGGCTTGGTTGCGGAGTTATCGCCATCCAAACCCTTTTTTGATTTTCAAACTTAATAAATTAGAAATAAAGTAATTACATTTTGGCTGGCAATATCTCGAGAACCACACCTCCTAGAACCTTCTGGTTTTCAGTTTCCGAAAGATCTTGAAAATATGAAAGGCAATTTTGAAAACCGCAACCACTTACAATTTTCAATTGCGGAAATATTGGTATCCAAACAATTTTTTTAGGGTTCGATCCAGTAAAATCACTTTATATGGGAAAAAAATATTTTTAAATTTCTCATCGTGCGATACCTCGTTTGAAAGGTTGTGACTCCCAGATCACGAATATGCTGTTTTGAGGTTGCTAGAGCTCCTAGTTTAGCCGCAAATCGAGTTTACAGATTTCGTAGTTGACACAACAATTCGGTTAAATTACAGACACAAATCGGATTTTTTTAAAGTTGTTTGTTTTGGCCGTGTGATACCTCGATGGAAAGGTGGAACTCTCCAGATTACGATTTTAACATTATTATTTCGCTTGGACGCTTGGTTCAGCTGAAAATCGCGTTTGAATATTCAAAAAGGGTCATTTTAAGGTGCGTTTAGAATCGTTCGATATACCTCGAGGGCGTTGGTGTGTTTTTGATGCTAGTGCAAAATTTTTTATTTTTTCCGATAAGGCCTATTAATTTCCTATTCAGCACTGAAAACCGCAACCACCGAGGCTTGGTTACGGAGTTATCGCCATCCAAACCCTTTTTTGATTTTCAAACTTAATAAATTAGAAATAAAGTAATTACATTTTGGCTGGCAATATCTCGAGAACCACAGCTCCTATAACCTTCTGGTTTTCAGTTTCCGAAAGATCTTGAAAATATGAAAGGCAATTTTGAAAACCGCAACCACTTACAATTTTCATTTGCGGAAATATTGGTATCCAAACAATTTTTTAGGGTTCGATCCAGTAAAATCACTTTATATGGGAAAAAAATATTTTTAAATTTCTCATCGTGCGATACCTCGTTTGAAAGGTTGTGACTCCCAGATCACGAATATGCTGTTTTGAGGTTGCTAGAGCTCCTAGTTTAGCCGCAAATCGAGTTTACAGATTTCGTAGTTGACACAACAATTCGGTTAAATTACAGACACAAATCGGATTTTTTTAAAGTTGTTTGTTTTGGCCGTGTGATACCTCGATGGAAAGGTGGAACTCTCCAGATTACGATTTTAACATTATTATTTCGCTTGGACGCTTGGTTCAGCTGAAAATCGCGTTTGAATATTCAAAAAGGGTCATTTTAAGGTGCGTTTAGAATCGTTCGATATACCTCGAGGGCGTTGGTGTGTTTTTGATGCTAGTGCAAAATTTTTTATTTTTTCCGATAAGGCCTATTAATTTCCTATTCAGCACTGAAAACCGCAACCATTTCCGAAGGGCTTGGTTGCGGAGTTATCGCCATCCAAACCCTTTTTTGATTTTCAAACTTAATAAATTAGAAATAAAGTAATTACATTTTGGCTGGCAATATCTCGAGAACCACACCTCCTAGAACCTTCTGGTTTTCAGTTTCCGAAAGATCTTGAAAATATGAAAGGCAATTTTGAAAACCGCAACCACTTACAATTTTCAATTGCGGAAATATTGGTATCCAAACAATTTTTTTAGGGTTCGATCCAGTAAAATCACTTTATATGGGAAAAAAATATTTTTAAATTTCTCATCGTGCGATACCTCGTTTGAAAGGTTGTGACTCCCAGATCACGAATATGCTGTTTTGAGGTTGCTAGAGCTCCTAGTTTAGCCACAAATCGAGTTTACAGATTTCGTAGTTGACACAACAATTCGGTTAAATTACAGACACAAATCGGATTTTTTTAAAGTTGTTTGTTTTGGCCGTGTGATACCTCGATGGAAAGGTGGAACTCTCCAGATTACGATTTTAACATTATTATTTCGCTTGGACGCTTGGTTCAGCTGAAAATCGCGTTTGAATATTCAAAAAGGGTCATTTTAAGGTGCGTTTAGAATCGTTCGATATACCTCGAGGGCGTTGGTGTGTTTTTGATGCTAGTGCAAAATTTTTTATTTTTTCCGATAAGGCCTATTAATTTCCTATTCAGCACTGAAAACCGCAACCATTTCCGAGGCTTGGTTACGGAGTTATCGCCATCCAAACCCTTTTTTGATTTTCAAACTTAATAAATTAGAAATAAAGTAATTACATTTTGGCTGGCAATATCTCGAGAACCACAGCTCCTATAACCTTCTGGTTTTCAGTTTCCGAAAGATCTTTAAAATATGAAAGGCAATTTTGAAAACCGCAACCACTTACAATTTTCAATTGCGGAAATATTGGTATCCAAACAATTTTTTAGGGTTCGATCCAGTAAAATCAGTTTATATGGGAAAAAAATATTTTTAAATTTCTCATCGTGCGATACCTCGTTTGAAAGGTTGTGACTCCCAGATCACGAATATGCTGTTTTGAGGTTGCTAGAGCTCCTAGTTTAGCCGCAAATCGAGTTTACAGATTTCGTAGTTGACACAACAATTCGGTTAAATTACAGACACAAATCGGATTTTTTTAAAGTTGTTTGTTTTGGCCGTGTGATACCTCGATGGAAAGGTGGAACTCTCCAGATTACGATTTTAACATTATTATTTCGCTTGGACGCTTGGTTCAGCTGAAAATCGCGTTTGAATATTCAAAAAGGGTCATTTTAAGGTGCGTTTAGAATCGTTCGATATACCTCGAGGGCGTTGGTGTGTTTTTGATGCTAGTGCAAATTTTTTTATTTTTTCCGATAAGGCCTATTAATTTCCTATTCAGCACTGAAAACCGCAACCATTTCCGAAGGGCTTGGTTGCGGAGTTATCGCCATCCAAACCCTTTTTTGATTTTCAAACTTAATAAATTAGAAATAAAGTAATTACATTTTGGCTGGCAATATCTCGAGAACCACACCTCCTAGAACCTTCTGGTTTTCAGTTTCCGAAAGATCTTGAAAATATGAAAGGCAATTTTGAAAACCGCAACCACTTACAATTTTCAATTGCGGAAATATTGGTATCCAAACAATTTTTTTAGGGTTCGATCCAGTAAAATCACTTTATATGGGAAAAAAATATTTTTAAATTTCTCATCGTGCGATACCTCGTTTGAAAGGTTGTGACTCCCAGATCACGAATATGCTGTTTTGAGGTTGCTAGAGCTCCTAGTTTAGCCGCAAATCGAGTTTACAGATTTCGTAGTTGACACAACAATTCGGTTAAATTTCCGAGGCTTGGTTACGGAGTTATCGCCATCCAAACCCTTTTTTGATTTTCAAACTTAATAAATTAGAAATAAAGTAATTACATTTTGGCTGGCAATATCTCGAGAACCACACCTCCTAGAACCTTCTGGTTTTCAGTTTCCAAAA
>OV839568.1:91997019-92366011 GCA_929447395.1 Epistrophe grossulariae | reverse complement strand
AACTTGGCTGAATTATACCAACATACTCTGCTTTAAATACCCAACCGACTTGGTTAAATTATACAAACTTACTAGGTTGATTTTTCACAATCAACTTGGCTGAATTATGCTAACATACTCTGCTTTAAATAGCCAACCTACTTGGTTAAATTATACAAACTTACTAGGTTCATTTTTCACAATCAACTTGGCTGAATTATGCTAACATACTCTGCTTTAAATAGCCAACGTTCTTGGGTATATTTACAAAACCTTCTTGGTTAAATTATACAAAGTTACTATGTTAATTATGCTGAGATACTCTGCTTTAAATAGCCAACATACTTGGGTATATTTACACAATCTACTTGGTTAGATTATACAAACTTACTAGGTTGATTTTTCACTGTAAACTTGGCTGAATAATGTAAGTTCACTTTGTTTCAATCAGCTGATCCACTTTTTTCACAACTAATTTAGTTCATATAAGATGAGACTCTTGGTTGCTTTGAGCATACTTACTTGATTTAATTTTCACAGGCAACTTAGCTGGATTTAGCAACTTAACTCTGTTTTATTGGTCAGTTTTTCGATCTTATTACTTAATTTTTTAAATAAGGGAACCTGATTGGTTATAGCTGTCTTTACATTCCAGAATAATTTCAACCAATTAAGAATATTTTCAATTCATCGGAAAAAAACATCTTAAAGTGAAAACCAATCTTAAAAAATGAGAACACATAAGTTTTTCAATTTAGTATGTACAAAGATATTTTATTTTACCATTCTTATAAACGTAACGTAACATGTTTAAATAAGAAAAAATATTCAGTAACAGTATAAATTTAAGATGTTAAGCTTAAAATAGGAGATAAGTTGTTAACGTAACAAAATATAACATAACATAAAATGAAATAACTAAATCAAAAAATTTATTAAAATGTATGTTTATTGTAATTTTGTAATTTATACATAAAAATTATAGATATGCACATCTTATTCATAATATGTGTGAAGCAAAGAGCTTCTTTTAAAACCAACACCAACACCTTACTCGAATCAGATAATTGATATTAATACATTACAAAGTATTAAGGAACATAGTTATAATGGCTACACGCTTAGTAGTAATTAAAAATATATATAGGAAGATAAGAATTTATAATGGACTTCTTAAGATAACGTACTGCCTGCCATTCGGCAAAGTATTTAAAGTATTTGGAATTGGAGAAAGAAAGGATTCGAGCAACATTGTAACTTGTTTAGTTAATGATGGAACCTCTACCTCATAAGCGTAGTAATGATCATCAAAACATAAAGTTTGTAGTAACATACCCTCAAAAATAAGGCAATCAGAATTGTATAAATATATTTTTTCTAGTAAAAAAAAGTTGTACAGATAACGATCGGAGTTAAGACTTTTTACCAAGATTGAACCTTTTTTATATAATACAGAAGACATTGTCGCCCAATTCACCCTAATCAAAGTTTTTTTAGGGTCCAGTTGAAGCAGTGATTGGAGTATTTTAGTTTCAGGTAATGGGACAATTTTCTTAGGCCCTACTTCAAGTATGTTGCAAAGTTTCCCCCTAAGAAACATTTCATTTAAACTTAGTTGATGTTTCATTGCTAAAGACCAAGTGACATTTATTTGATTGCACGATGATCTAGCCGACATTTTTGATTGCCTGTGTTTGGCTTCAAACCTCATAGACCAAAACGATGATAATGGACCGTATTTTTTAAGAGCGGTATGATAGTGAAGGAGGTTGTGAAACTTTGGCTTGAGAGAGTCTTTGGTAAGTTTTATATATAGTTCATTAAGCTCAGCTATTAAAACTTGTAATAAATTGTCTGTTCCAGGTGAAATTCTGACGCTAAGAAGTATATCAAGAATTTTTCTCAAATTTGTGTATAAAGCCCAATAATCATCGTCCCTTGGTATAAAATCACCTATTAGCAATCCCAAAAATCTTAAGAGAGTAAGCATTTCTCCAGAAGATAAACGTATATTTCCCCGTTTGAGATGTTCTTTTTCGATACTACAAGGCTTATTTTTACCATCAGGACCATATTCAAAAGCTAATAATTTATCATTAAAAATAGCTAGAGTAAAGAATTTAGAGTTTTGTGTGTACTTATTTAGCATAAAACTTAAAATGTATTTGGCTACACCTTCCAAAACATCATGCATAACGTCAGCGCCAACTTGCTGAAATAAATCGAAACCTTTTATGCCTAGAAAGACACACCTTTCCTTAATACCAGTTAAAGACAAATTATTCAAAGCAAGATCGGCTTCATAGGAATCTGTTGTTCGCAAAAGAGCTGTATTTTCATACAATTGCTCTTTTAAATCTGCCTTTGTAACTTTGCACACCCTGCAAGAAAAATTTGCTGAGAAACTCTCTACAAACCCAATCATGGAGTGGATTCCTAAGTTATCTCCCAGAATTAGACCAAGTTCAAAATATAAAGTTCCCTTGAAAGTTGGAACATCTATCTGTATGCCCTCTTCACTAAGAAAATTAAAATCATCAATAACTGGTTTAAATATAATATTGTTGCCGAAAGATACTCTATCAGACGAGTGAAATAGCAAAATGAGAAAAATGTTTGATAGAACTGATGAACGCCAAGGCGAAAGACATGGAATTGAGACGTAGACTGCCCCTAACTTGTGAACACCTGCATGACTGCCAAGAACGTTCCCGATTTCATAATCATCGAAATATATAAAAAGAGGTAGAACAATGCGGTTTGAGTGATGCAGAACTCGATTTTTCCAATAAGATCCTTGGATAAAATTCTCCATAACATTTTTATCTTTAAGACTATCCATATATTCCAAAGTTTCAGCGAGTACGTTTTCAAGAGAGAAAAAGGTTTGCAATATATTTCGAAGTGGAATAAAATGTTCTTGGCAATCGATTAGTTCCATACGTGAAATTCCATTTCTTTTTACATGGTCGAATCTTTGTCCAATAACGATTCCTTGAGGTGCGATGTATGTTTTTTTTTTACTGTAAAAAGATATTCGTTTTTGTTCAGTCATAAAACTTTCTAGCGGGGAAATGATAGTAGGTACAAGTGTTTCGACTAAAACTTTTGAAATATCATTTGAAAGGGAGTATTCTTGACAAATTGCATTAACAGTGTTATTCATAGCTGGCCCTAATGTACTGAAAAATTCTTTCAGACCATCAATTACTTTTTGAACCACATTTCTAGGCAAAAGTACATTTCCATAGAGGGATGCAATAAAAATGGATAATGATTCATTAACTGGCGGCGTTTTCGAAACCGTAGCCATGTTGAACTGTTCGATGATTCGTTTTGGGTAAATTTTTATAAAGTCATTTGGTTCGGTTTCAATATCATCAATACAGTTTGGATGATTCTGAACCAAGGAAATATGCTCCTTCTGGATATGTCGTCGAAACGAATTAAAAGAAGAAAATGACCTCTTACAATCATCTTCGTTGCATTTGTAGTTTAAAAATTCATGTTCAGAGTGACTAAAATTAAAATGTGATTTAAGAGATTTAAGATCCTTAAAAAAGGATTTGCATAGAAAACAAAAAACCATGATTATTAAATGTAAGAAACAGATGGAGTTTGTCTTATCGTTCGTCGATTCCTAATTGGGCGAGCAAGGTGTTGGCGGCGGTGGACTCTTTATCGAAAGTTGTTGATAATTTAAAAAAAGCTTTTTGAATAAACATCCATGTAGATTTGGATTCCGCTGGATATTCTGCGTTTATCATAAATATAATTTTGAAGCATATATCTACCGCTTCAATAATGGAATTAAAAACATACTTTATCTCATTTATAACTACAAAATAGCTTTTGATTTTGTCAAGAGACGTACCTACAATCAAAATATAAGGCTGCAGTGTTAGACCAAGTTCCTGAAGTTTCTCCCGCCTCAAGGAAATGGAGTGATCGACTTCAGCATCACTGTATACATGAGTGATGAAGCTCTCCCTTACCTCCGATTTCGATGGTCGCCAAACTTTTTTATTTACTCCTCTCAATCTTATAGTTGAAACCATTAGGAGGGTTGGTATAAGCAGAAATGCTCCAATATTGCTTATATTTTCTGTCACTGGAATAAAAAAAAAATTAAAAAACAAAACTTGTTAGAAACTTTCTGAAAAAGCAAAACTATTAATTTATTTAAGTATAATGAAAATTAATGGTAATCTTAAGTAAATAAAAAAGAAATAAACGATACATGCCTGAAATTCTATCAAAATTTTGTTCAAGTACATTTTTTTTGACTTGAGTCAACTATCTTGTCCTGTAGACTAAGAGCAAATTTTGAGTGTGAATGATTACAAAATAAGAATTATGACCCCTATACTATAACTTTCCAATCCAATTTCTAACATTACTATATTTATGTACGAAAAGAAAAATATTGTTATAAATTGCATATAATTCCTATATAGCTTTCCATATCTGTGTATATGTTTCAACAGAAATTCACGAAAATACAAAAAAAGAGAAAAAATTGATAAAAAACATTAGGATGATTGTTATATTTCTATTTATAATTAATTTAAGTTTTTTGTTTTCAGATAATTTTTTGAAAATTGTTTTCAGATTCGGAACCTATAATAATTAAAATAATTTGAAACCCTTTTTCGTTTTCATCAAGCCTCTTAAGTCTTGCTTTTAAAGGCTTGTAAACATTTTTGAACTTAGAAAAAATTTTCAAATTGTTTTTTTTTGGAAAAAGACTTTTAATATTATTTCTTCGGGAAAAAGACTTAAAAAAAGTTTCAATATTTTTTCTTCTGGAAAAAGATTTAGAAAAATTTTCAATATTTTTTCTTCTGGAAAAAGACTTAGAAAAATTTTAAATATTTTTGATTCGGGAAAAAGTTTAAAAATTTTCAATATTTTTTCTTCAGGAAAAAGACAGAAAAATGTTCAGTATTTTTTCTTCGGGAAAAAGACTTAGAAAAATTTTCAATATTTTTGCTTTGGGAAAAAAACTTAGAAAAATTTTCAATATTTTTTCTTCTGGAAAAAGACTTAGAAAAATTTTTAATATTTTTTCTTCAGGAAAAAGGCAGAAAAATTTTCAGTATTTTTTCATCTGGAAAAAGAGTTAAAAAAATTTTTAATATTTTTTCTTCAGGAAAAAGACAGAAAAATGTTCAGTATTTTTTCTTCGGGAAAAAGACTTAGAAAAATTTTCAATATTTTTTTTTCGGGAAGAGAACTTAGAAAAATTTTCCATTTTTTTTGCTTCGGGAAAAAGACTTAAAAATTTTCAATATTTTTTCTTCAGGAAAAAGACAGAAAAATGTTCAGTATTTTTTCTCCGGGAAAAAGACTTAGAAAAATGTTCAATATTTTTGCTTTGGGAAAAAAACTTAGAAAAATTTTCAATATTTTTTCTTCTGGAAAAAGACAGAAAAATTTTTAATATTTTTTCTTCAGAAAAAAGACTTAGAAAAATTTTCAATATTTTTTCTTCAGAAAAAAGTCTTAGAAAAATTTTCAATATTTTTTCTTCTGGAAAAAGACTTAGAAAAATTTTCAATATTTTTTCTTCAGAAAAAAGACTTAGAAAAATTTTCAATATTTTTTCATTTGGAAAAAGAGTTAAAAAAAATTTTAATATTTTTTCTTCAGGAAAAAGACAGAAAAATTTTCAGTATTTTTTCTTCGGGAAAAAAACTTAGAAAAATTTTTAATATTTTTTCTTCAGAAAAAAGACTTAGAAAAATTTTAAATATTTTTGCTTCGAGAAAAAGACTTAGAAAAATTTTTAATATTTTTTCTTCAGAAAAAAGACTTAGAAAAATTTTCAATATTTTTTCATTTGGAAAAAGAGTTAAAAAAAATTTTAATATTTTTTCTTCAGGAAAAAGACAGAAAAATTTTCAGTATTTTTTCTTCGGGAAAAAAACTTAGAAAAATTTTTAATATTTTTTCTTCAGAAAAAAGACTTAGAAAAATTTTCAATATTTTTTCTTCGGGAAAAAGACTTAGAAAAATTTTTAATATTTTTGCTTCGGGAAAAAGACTTAGAAAAATTTTTAATATTTTTTCTTCAGGAAAAAGACTTAGAAAAATTTTTAATATTATTTCTTCGGGAAAAAGACTTAGAAAAATTTTCAATATTTTTTTTTCGGGAAGAGAACTTAGAAAAATTTTCAATATTTTTTCTTCGGGAAAAAGACTTAGAAAAATTTTAACCGATTATCTGAGGCTCGCTTTAGTGAAACTTTTTTTAGTTATCCGCGGTTCGCCTAGGTGAAAAACCCGGGGGAAATAGACCCTCCTCCTCAAAAGATTTTTTCTTGTCTAGACGCTCTTTCTTTTTGTCACACCTTTTGTTAATCATCCTATACAAAGGAAAGGCTTAGATTGAAAACCAGATAATTGCAATTTTGCATTTTTCACAAGAAAAGTCAGAACAGAAGTGTTTGGAATATTTGAATACATTCAAAAATTTAGAAAAATATCCTTATACAGTATTCCCCGCTTAATTTCACTCACCATTTTGTCAGATTTTTCGATCAATTATCCGGGTAGTTTAATTAACCGTTTAAAAAGCTGTAAGGCTTACATAAAATTTCCGAATGCATTTTGTTCGGTCAGCTAAGCGAGAAAATCAATTAACCCAGGTGCAATTAAACGGGGAATACTGTACCTGCATATATTCAAAAGATTCAAAAATATTAGAAAAATTTTATAAGTTTTTGTATTTTTCACTAGCCCAAGCATAAATTATTTGTTACATACTGACTCGCATGCACTTGTTGCATGATGGTAAAAAGAAACAAGATAACGAAACAATTATAGAGAAATTGAACTGAAAACATAATATGCTGACAAGTCTTTCATGAAAGAGATAATAATTTTTTTGATTGTTTGACATTTTGTCCTACATTAATTTATTTTGACAGTGGTGCGTTCATTTTCTAACAATAGGATCTAGTTGTTAACAATAGTTAACTTTGTTCGTTTCTTTAAACAAAAATAATTACGATTTGTAACTAATGTCTACGATATTAATTAAATTTGTTGATCGGTCAAAGTGCACATGTTAGCGGATTTGTCAAATCAAACTTTTTGCTTTTAGTGAAATAAAGGGATAACAAAAATATTAAAATGGAATTTGTGGCGATTGTACCTAAACGAAAAAGGAGAATTTAGATAGCCGAAAATTATTATTTTATGCAATAATAATGCAGATATAAATATTTTTAATACAAAAACATAAAATTAAAAATTTTCATTTGACAGATCAACAATGTCTAACAATCTATCGTTCCTAAATGAAAGCGTAAAATCCTAACAAAGTCTAACAATTTTGCTTTGACTTAATAACAATTGTTAACTTTGGTTAGAAAAACAATGCACAACTGTGCTGTCATTCAAATAACATCAGAAAAATCTCAATAAAGATTATAGGAAAAGCGCAGTTGTGCAGTAGATTTAAAAATAAATAAAGAATAAAGCGTAGTAGATCTACTGCTTTCGCAGTGAATTCCGAACACTGCCCTATACTTCTTATTTTGTAATCAGTCACTCTCAAAATTTGTTGTGGGCTCTCGGTCTATATTACGGTTCGTTATTGTAACGAACAATTCTGTAATTGAAGACGATGTTATGAACTATTTTGTTTTCAAAAAAATAAAAATGTTCAGTTTTAATTATTTAAGCAGTTGTTCAATATCTGTTCAGTATTTTATTTAATTTAAAAAAAAATTCAAAGAGAAAAATATAATCGTCTCCTAACCCTTTGAACAAACACACAAATTAATTTTTTCCTTTAGGCAATCTATCGGTTTGGACAACATCATCTGTAAATTTTCATGATGCATAAATTAAAAAATATTCAAAATTCAAAAAAATATATCGTCTGTGAACACTGTACCGTGTATCGTGTATGAAAAACTGAAATTGTTAGTAAGTTTTACTTGAAATTATAAAATATATAGAATTTCACGAATTACAAAAAAAAAATAAACTGCCATAAACAAACAGAAACACAAATTAAACTCAAATAGCAGCTGTACGAAAAAATCGGAAGATTTCTCTGCTATCTTCTTATTGACAAAAAATATTTTCAATAATTATTATTGACAATGAATATAAGAATTAAATAAAATTAGTGAAGGAAATGGATTCTCCAAAAAAATTTAAATTAGTTTTAAACTGTTTTAATTCAGTTTTTAAGTGTTTTTGTCCATAGGTCAACATTTAAAAAATATTTATTAAATAAGCTAAATTTATTTTGTATTTATTCATTATTTGGCATTTTAAAATATAGTCACCGCATTTTAAGTGTAAAAACGAATTTTAATACAATGGATTTTTTTGCGTGTTAAATTGTCGTCATTTCTTTTTGTTTTACTATTGATAACTGTTTCTTCCGCTAAGAAACAATTAAAAATACATTCTTTGAATGAAATTATTGTAAACTTTTTGCATTACTGCTGATAGTACTACTAAAATTACTCACAATTCTCCAGAGATATGAGTTTTTGTATGTATAAGTTGTTTCCTTTTAATTTTGTTTCTGCTACTCCGTAGATTTGTCTTTTTAATTTTGGAAAATTTTCCGTCAACCCTTTGCAATGGTCACTGTGTTGTGTGTTGAAGTCTTTTTCAAGCTGTTAAAAAAATAAAATCGATTTTAGTTTACAATAATTTACATAGTTTACAATAATTTACAAATTCAGTGTTTATTATATGAATAAATTCTTACAAGTTTATATCCTAGTCCATTTTTTAGGGCCGGATATTCATCAAAATAATTCGTAATAGTAAACGTTGTTAGGAGGCGAAGTCGAGCGTTAATGGTTTTTTCCCATTTTTCTTCAACTGTTTGCCATGGATGGCTTGAATTTCTTAGCCATTCTAAATCCTCTTCAGCCATGTCTTCATCATCTGCAATATCAAAGCTTGTTGCCAGGCGTTTTATTGAGCTTTGTATGGGAGTCGATGATCGTGTGCTGGATGGAGATGATGAAATGGAGTGCTTTCTTTTTGTAATTAAACCAGAATCCCGATATTTTCTTTTAAGATTGTGGATGTGGTCTGGCAACTTTCCAGCCAACCGGTTGACAATTCCATGACCAGAGTCTATAATTTTATTGTGGAAATAAACCGACCTATTTTCCCGTGGAAACAAATGAACAACTTCATTTGTCCATTTTCCATAAATAGAAGCAGTAATATTTCTCTCCGGGTTTTTTTTAAGTATATGAGTGCTTATAATACGCACTAATCGTAGTCTTGGGATGTTACCTAGTGGTAAGTTTTTATTTAAGCTGAGGAGTCCTTTGCCTTCTAAAGAGTTCTCAAGAAGTGTTTTAAGATCCTACAAAAAAGAAAACATAATACAGTAGATGTCGGATATAAGAAAGTCAAAAAATCCAAAGAATTCCTTTCTTATATAAAAAAATTGATATAAGAAAGAAAATTTCTTTTTTAAAAAAAATGTATACAAGAAAGAAAATTTCTTATATAAAAGCAATAAACAATATTTAGCTGGCAGTTACAAAGAGACATTGTGGAATGTGTCAATTTAGTGGGCTCTTTTTTTCTCAATCATCTTCAATCGGTCACTTCTTTGACAATTCAATAAGAGTGGGTTCAGAAATTTGGTAAAAGTTAAGCGGCGCATCACGAAAAAATTTCTTATAATCGTTTATTTTTCTAAGTAGGGAATGAGATTTTGTATCACAATAAATTTCTCATATCAGTGTTTTTCTTATAAACGAATGTGTAATGTGTTTTGGAATGTCTGTCTTATAAACGTGTTTTTCTTATATAAGACGAATAAGGAAATATATTTATACAATTTTGCAAACAATAGGTGTGGATTTGTAAATATAAATATTGTGTGTAGCGAAAATGTATCAAAAATATATTCAGCCTTATCAGGAATTTCATCTTAATCGGAAACTTGTTACAAATCCCGAAATAAACTATCACAGATTCCATCGTAGTGGAAAATCTTATACCAATAGTCATTACGAACGGATTCGGTTATAGTTTTATTTCGGGATTCGGAAAATTTTCCGATTACGATGGAATTCATGATAGGGACGATTGTTACTTACGTCAATACTTGAAGTACAAGACTCCATGTTTTTGATGGATTGTGGTGTTAATTGTGTATTCTCAACGAGCACTGTCGAATCAAATGAATCAATCTTGTCAAAACCAGGTAAAATATCGTTTAGCGAAAAGCTTAAGGTTTCGTTTTGGATTTGAGAACTACAGGAACTTATTTCTTGAGATTCATAGCTGTTTGAAGCGTTAGGATGCATTGCTCTACGCCATTCTTCCAAGTTCCTCATAAAAAGGACTCGGTGCCCTATGACAGGTAACATTTCCTTAATTTCGGAAGCACCTAGTAGCGGTAAACTCATTGACGTTATGGCATTTTCTGTAACAATGAAAATTAATTCGTTGGTAATTTCAACTATTTTTTCTTGAGTATTCAAAAGAAGTAAAGGTACCATTTAAACATTTTATGTGAATCCAAACATTTTTTGATAGTCAGATAAACAATTAGTTAACTAATTTCGTTTCCTCCTTTTCCATTGGTTTTGTTCCATACTACGCCAATGCACCTTCTCAAAAAAATTGTAAGTATAATATATTGCACTTTGCTTACGATTTTGTCTAGTAGTGCCATGGCAAGGTTTATATGCATGTGTGTGAGTTTGGAGTGAATTCATTTTTTAAATTCGGAAGGCGAAAACAATTGCGAGTGCTATCCCAACACGCCGAGGGATTTTTCTCGTTGATGTGCCTTTGAAGTGCCCAATGGAAAGCGACATCATAATGGAACTAAGTTACCAGTCACCCTATTACGGTTGTCAAAAACTAATACGATATTTGACTATAGTCAACAAAATTAGTTAAAATTTATACATTTTCCAGTTCATCAACTTTTTTGACATTTATAAAATATCACATTGATCTTTGACAACAGTAATAGGGAGATTATTCCTAGGAATAAGTGTTATCTGCATGTTGAAAAAACATTTTTCTCATTATTTGAAGAATGATTATTGTTTATCTGACTATTGAAAATGTGGCATAGTGAAATATTCTATTTTAAAGAAAATAATATACCATTACTTCTATATTCTGTAGTTAAACTGCCAAACAAATGTTAACATTTATAGTGAAAACACGAATGCTCTCACTATAACGTACCTTTAAAAGTGTCAATATAGTTTTCCAGACCCCATTCTCGGAGCAAATTGCAGACATCGTCATCCATCTTAATAATTTTTAAAAGATCTACATTTAAAAGAAATACATTTAGAAACACAAAAATTCCAAATCAGCTTTGTGATATTAGGTTAAAATAACTGCTGTCTAAAAGTCTTTTACTGTGACATGAAAATACGTGCAAATAAATAAGCCCATATTTCAAGTGTGGTCTTATTTTGAAAACGAAATAACACCAATCGGATTTCGAAAGTAAAACGGAAATAAAGGCTAATTCATATTTGTTTAAATTTGGTTTTAATTCATCAGTCGTTATTTTACGTGACCCTATTTAACATATCGTCGGCTAAATACATAAAGCTACTAAGTCCAATTTTGCTCGAAAATGAGAATTTGATGCTATTATCTTCAGAAACACATTCTGCACAAATTGCATTCATCACTTTTGTCCAATGTATCGTAATTGTTGCAGAATCTTAAAGAGAAAATCAGTTTTTATATGGAGCCTGATGTAAATAATTTTTGTTTTTTCGCTCTCCTGTAAAATTTGCCAAAATGGACTTAGCAGCTTTACGTGTTTAGCTGACGATATTTATTTTACCGCAGAAGAGAAAAGACTGTACGACGTTTTTTGAAAAATAAAGATGTAAAAACTAATGAATTTTGTTGGTAGATAGAACCCAACCAAGTGTGCAAATATAGAACGAGTTTTATATTTGCACACTTTGTTGGGTTCTATCTACCAACATCTTCAATGGCAAGAAAAAACTTGTTTCTTACTTGCCGTCATCTACTCGGCATTATGTTTTCCACAGGGGTTATATCTCCATACAAAGATTATCTTTTTTTTTTTAATTTTACATATTTCAAATTTAAAAAGTTTTTATTTGCGCGCAAAAAACTGATATTAAAAACGTGGCGTAGGCTCATGTCGAATACGTATACGACACACGTATGTGCATTTTGTGCGCACAAATAAAATCTATTTAAATTTTAAATATCTAAAATTAAAAAAAAATAATAATTGCAAAAACTTGACACGAACATTAATTAACTTTTCTGAAAATGATTTTTATCTGCGCGCACATTGACATTAAAAACGTGCCTGAAGTAAAATATAATTTCTTTTATTTGAGCAAATACCTAGCTTGGATTTTTTTCACACACTAAATTGTCTACAGTTTAATTAACTAAGCAGTAAAAAAACAATTATTTTGTATGGAGATATAACCCCAGTGGAAAACGAATTGCCGAGTAGATGACGGCAAATAAGAAACAAGTCTTTTCTTGTCATTGAAGATGTTGGTAGGTAAACTCTAACAAAGTGTGCAAATATAAAAACGAGTTTTGAACACGAGTATCAGTAGTAATTTGTTTTGAAATATATATATTCAAAATGCGTTTTGAATATATGTACATATTTCAGAAAAAATTATTATTGATACTCGCGCACAAAACTCGTTTTATATTTGCACACTTTGTTGGGTTTTTTTTACCAACATCTTCAATGGCAAGAAAAAATTTGTTTCTTACTTGCCGTCATCTACTCGGCATTATGTTTTCCACAGGGGTTATATCTCCATACAGAGATTATCTTTTTTTTTAATTTTACATATTTCAAATTTAAAAAATTTTTATTTGCCCGAAAAAACTTATGTTGTAAAAAAACAATTATTTTGTATGGAGATATAACCCCAGTGGAAAACGAAATGCCGAGTAGATGACGAATTTTTTTTATTAGAGCAAAATGCCTAGCTTGGATTTTTTTTCACACACTAAATTGTCTACAATTTATTTAACTATGCAGGAAAAACACAATTACATACCAATATTTTATCCTTTGGTCCTTTTTTTCACTTTTTTAATTTATATATACCTATATATATTTTTTAGGTAAGTACCTATAACTACTAAATTTTTTTTGCACTTTTAATTTAATCGCGGTCGACTTACTCCCTCGAAGTTTGAAGAAACAATGAAAATTGAAATGAATAACTAAACCACTGAGTACTGACGCCGCGTTTTTTCAAATACACATTTTCATACAATACCAATGCAAAAAATGTTCGTGTTAAAAAAAAACAACTTTCTATGTAGATATAACCCGAGTGAAAAAATTAATGCCGAGTAGATACGGCAAATAAGAAACAAGTTTTTTCTTGTCATTGAAGATGTTAGTAAATAGAACCTAACAAAGTGTGCAAATATAAAACGAAATAAAAAAAAAAGGAAAAATCCGATGTGTGTGTGAGAACACAGATATCAGTAAACGTCTGAGAATGCATGTTAAAAAAAAAATGCGGTGGAGAATTAGAATGACTAGAATGTATATGTGTACGTGAGAACACAAACAGTAAACGTCTGAGAATGCATGTTTAAAAAAAAATACAAGCTGTGGAGAAATAACCCGAGTGACATAAGAAATAACAAGTAGATGGCGGGAAATAAGAAACAAGTATTTTTTTGCCATCAAAGATGTTGGTAGATAGAACCCAACAAAGTCTGCAAATATAAATCGAAAATTGAAAAGAAGAAGAAAAATACGTATGGTTACTAGTATTTATAGCTTCTATATATGCACGTTTGTGGTAGGTATTTTTCATTCGTAATAATTCTAAAGGTACCCTCATCGTTGGTTTGGTTGGCTGATAACTTTTGTTCTAATGATCGGATCGTTTAGGTAGAGGCCTTAAAATTTCATGCACGTGTACTTGACTCTTTTAGGAAACTTGTTTCTTATTTCCTGCCATCTACTTGTTATTTCATTTTTAAACATGAATTCTCAGACGTTTACTGATATTTGTGTTCTCACTTACACATACACATTCTACTTCTCCACCGCATTTTTTTGACATGCATTCTCAGAGGTTTACTGTTTCGAGTTCTAACGTAAAAATACACATTTTTCTTCTTTTAATTTCGTTTTATATTTGCAAACTTTGTTGTGTTCTATCTACCAATATCTTCAACGTAAAAAACAACTTGTTTCTTATTTCCCGCCATCTACTCGGCATTTCTTTTTCCACTCGGGTAATATTTACACAGCATTTTTTTTTCAAGCATTCTCGGAGGTTTGATGCCAAGCGTTCGTTTCCTCATGTACACATTAGAGTGGCAATTATTTTTCGAATATTTGAATCTCTCTCTTGAAATTTCCCATACAAAATATATGAAAATTTTGCCCGAACCTTGCGCCGAATAAGCGCCACTCAAATGTGTACGTGAAGAAACAAACGCTTGGCAGCAAACGTCTGAGAATGCTTGAAAACAAAAATTGCTGTGTAAATATTACCCGAGTGGAAAAAGAAATGCCGAGTAGATGGCGGGAAATAAGAAACGAGTTTTTTTTTGCCATCAAAGATGTTTGTAAATAGAACCTAACAAAGTGTGCAAATATATAACGAAATGAAAAAAAAAGAAAAAAAACGCGATATGTATGTGAGAACACAGATATCAGTAAACGTCTGAGAATGCATGATAAAAAAGAAAAATGCGGTGGAGAAGTAGAATGAGTAGAATGTATATGTGTACGTGAGAACACAAACAGTAAACGTCTGAGAATGCATGTTTAAAAAAAAATACAAGCTGTGGAGAAATAACCCGAGTGGCATAAGAAATAACAAGTTGATGGCGGGAAATAAGAAACAAGTTTTTTTTGCCATTAAAGATGTTAGTAGATACAACCCAACAAAGTGTGCAAATATCAATCGAATTGAAAAGAAGATGAAAAATACGTATGGTTACTAGTATTTATAGCTTCTATATATGCACGTTTGTGGTAGGTATTTTTCATTCGTAATAATTCTAAAGGTACCCTCATCGTTGGTTTGGTTGGCTGATAACTTTTGTTTTAATGATCGGATCGTTTAGGTAGAGGCCTTAAAATGTCATGCACGTGTACTTGACCCTTTGAAGAAACTTATGATGTGGGTCGAGTACATTTTGTAGGTATTTTGATTGGTTTATATCATCTGTTCTATTAATAGGATCTGTAAGATTATGGTCTTAAAATAAAGGTAAAATGTTAGTTTAATTTATTGAGTTATAAAATCATTGAAATCACATGAAAATATTTGTGAAAAAGGTGAACTACTTCGATGTTAATTAATAAAAAAAAATTTGAGCAAATCGGATATACAAATTTATAACTTGAGTTCTAATGGTCAGATTTGTATAATTTAGGGTCTCAAAATAAAGGTTAATTAATATAAATTTTATAAGATAGGTAAATAAGTAAGTGATTTTAACTGATATGGGTAGATTTTTTTTAGATTTTATAATAACTTGAGTTAAAATGGTTCGATTTTAATGATTTAAAATAAAGATACAAAATTTAGCTATATTATAAAATTCAGTTAAATGCATTCCAAAGTATGTCTAATTTTGGACAGCTGTCCAACTCCAAACCTTATTTATAATCATGTTCCATCGAGTGTATAACTAAGACACAATTGCAGTCCAAACCAATTCTAAAATGGAAATGTTAAATGAACAAAAAATTTAAAATTAGATGAAAAGTTCATTGAACGAAGCCAAAAAGTCTCGAAATTGACAGATTCCAGAGATGTCAGTGAGTGCATGAGAACATATTTAGACAACTGTTGGAATGCGTTTATAAATAAGGATATTTCCAACTGTTTAGACACTGTCCAGCTGGACAACTGTGCAAGAGTGTTCTGAAGAATTTTTATAAATACGACTGTTACTGTTTGTGTTCTCACGTACACATATACATTCTTCCAATATATTTTTCCAATGTTTGAATTTCTTTCGTCTCCACCCCTAAAAGTGATTACAGTTATCAAAGTGACCTCAAAAAGTTATGTGCAAAATTTAATTGAAATCGGTGAACATTAACAGTGGCATCGACCACTTGTAATTTCCCATACAAAATATATGAGAATTTTGGCTTTGCGTACAGGACGAAATGTTTTTCTATGGATCTGTTGGTGGGATTACTGTTAGTGTAAAAACGAGTTTTTGGGGTCGAAAGCCCCCCATTTGGCAGCCATTTTAGAAAATGAGGCGTAAAATGTTCTTCGTAATATCTTGAGCACCATGAATCGCACAAACAAAATTTTAGCACATTTGTGTAGAAAATTAAACTATCTACAATTTATGCTAACGAATTTTTTATCGTAAAATTGATAACAAAAAAGTTAAAATCAAAAAAAGGAGAAAAATGTTCGTCTGCTTCAAAGCTTCTATAGATTCTATAGACATAGCTTCTATAGATCTTACACTATTGTCAGATTTGTCAATGAATAACTGTTCCAAATGTCTTACAATCGTCTGAACACACAATATTGTCTGACAATATTGTCATAAATGTCACTGTCAGACGACAATCTGACAAAAAATTGTCAGGTATCTTACAATCGTCTGAACACACAATTCTTACCATTTTCAGTCGATTAGGACATTGTCATACTCGTTGATCATTGTCAGATATTTTCATTGAAGACATCTTGCAATTGCTGACAATTTCTTTATTGTCTGAAATGTCAATGAGTTGGTTAAAGAGAGATGAAAAAAGAGCTGACAATCAAATTGTCAGACTTTGGGAAGAAATCTACTAAACGTGTGAACGGACAATTTTTCATTGGTAAGAAATATGTCAATTGTTAGCTATTGTCAGACCATTGACTGTTCTGACAATATTGTAAGATCTGACAATCGTCTTTACTTAGCTTAACACTATTTTTTCTTTATATTTTTGGTATTCCTCTTCACTCGGCACATTTAAAACATACTTACTCTTATCAAAATAATAAAGAAACCAGGAACTAAAAATGAAATGCTGGTTAAAAATTGGGGATCAAAGATGCCATCACAGAAATGAAATGGTGTTTTCATACAAACTATCGATAACAAGTATGTAATTCACTCCGGTAATACAGTTTTTCCGCGCGCTTGAGTTAAGCCCCGAGAATTCTCTGGGATTAGCTAAGCCCGCAAGGGATTAATTGTTGTTTCATTTAACATGTAAATTGTTTAGCACCGACGTCGTTCTTTTCACTTGCTTCCAAAAAAACACGCCTTTTGTCACTTTAAATACTTGACATTTTCTAACGCCCATATTATTCACTCGATACATCCAGATTGAAATTTAAATTTACATTGAACTTGTATACTTTACATCTGGATTAAAGTTTTAATCTGGATGTATCGAGGGAATAATATGGGTGTGGATAAATGTTTAAATAAATAATAATTCTTAACAAGTAGGTATCACTTAATTATAATATCCTCGTTTCTTCGATTCACGCACTAATACTTACCCAATTTGAAGTTTCCTGCACCAATTTACGACCGCACTCTCGTATACTGTATGTGTGACAAATTAGGCTTCCATCAGAGTTAGCACTGGAATACAATTGTATCCCGGGGGAATCTTTTTTTTCGGTGGGATTCGGGGATACATTTTTTTTTAAAAGGACATATTTTTTCACGATCATTTTAACTCAAAGAAAGTTAAGTTTTTTAATGATATTCAAAACTTTATTGTATTCTATTTCAATTTTTGTATGTAGTTATATTAATGAATTAATATATTTAATTCATGTTTTATATAAAAAAAAATCTTTGATAATATTTATAAAATGGGACATTGGCACTTAGTTTTTAAAAGGACTCATTCATTTTCAAAAAGACTCTTTTTTTCATGCAGAGGGATCCACAAATAATTTTGGTTGCGGTAACATTGGCTTGCATATACAGTAAAACCCGCTTAAGAGAAACTGCAAAATGTCACAGTCTTTCTTTCACTTAAGCGGGGTTTTAAATGAAACCCGCTTAAGCGAAAAAAAAATTTCACTTAAGCGGAGTCCGCATAAGTGAACAAAAAATTGCACTTAAGCGGATTTAAAAATTCCAAAAAGGGTTCTGACGTATCAGAAATTCAAATGTCATTTTCGTGATGAAAATTTGGTGGAGGTGAAAAGTAAAAAAGAAGTTAAAGCGTTCAGCAAATTTTTTGTTCTGAAAATATGTTTCAGGTATCCGGATTTTTCACTTTAACGAGTTTCGCTTAAGCGGAGTGTTATAAAGGTAATTGGTCGACAAATACTCGGGGATGGAAAAAGTATTTCTGATAAGCGGGTTTTTCTCTTAAACGGGTTCCTCTTAAGCGGGTTTTACTGTACATATTTCTAACAGCGTTCCCGAGCGCACTTCTCAGAAGTGAAACTGAAATTTGATGAAAATTGGAAGAAAAAAAAGATAGAAGATTCTTTTCACTTCAGTATGTTACGGCTGACTTGTACAAATGGCGTTTGGAAAGCTACTTTTCGTTGGTATTTGAAGTTAGCTTCCGACAGCAAATTTTACTATAAGGCGCCAGTTATAGTTATAGCTATCATTGAAAATGGTCATTGAAAAATTTAATAGTTAATTACAAGCCGTTACATTGTGGTTTAAAATGAATATTTAGCGTGAAAAAATAAAAAAAAATATGTTCGAACCACAGTGGTATTTGTTTTTTTAAGAAAGTAGAATTTACCTATATACCCACTGACGACATTGCTTTTTTTATAAAAAGTCGAAGATAGAGATTATAGACACGTTAAAAATTAAGATGAAAAATTCAACAAACATTATACCTATAGGAGCACGGTTTGCCTGTGGTTTTTTGTTGATCATTTTTAAAGGGTATGGAAATACGAGCGAAAATAATTTGTGTATATTTAAGACATGAATAAGGCAGAAAGTAGTAATTACTTTTTAAATATTAAAAATATTAATTAGAATTTTCCTATAGCTATAACTGGCGTCTTAGGTACAGTTCTACAATAAATTGGTTTATTTTACCGTCTAATGGTTTGTTTTAACCGAGCAGTTATCAGTAATAAAATAACTCTTGTTGTTTGTTTTGAGCAGTTTGCTTATGTTATTTGAACAAAGTTGTATTTGTTTAAATACTCATAAGTAAATCGGTTAAAAAGATCCAAGTTATTAGCTAATAGAAAACAACATTTATTGTTTGTTTTTAACCGTGTGGTTGTGATCTATTAGCAAAAATGCATTTGTTAGTTTTTCTGGAATAAATTGGTTTGTTTTACCCGAGCAGTTATCAGTAATAAAATAACTCTTGTTGTTTGTTTTGAGCAGTTTGCTTATGTTATTTGAACAAAGTTGTATTTGTTTAAATACTCATAAGTAAATCGGTTAAAAAGATCCAAGTTATTAGCTAATAGAAAACAACATTTATTGTTTGTTTTTAACCGTGTGGTTGTGATCTATTAGCAAAAATGCATTTGTTAGTTTTTCTTGAATAAATTGGTTTGTTTTACCCGAGCAGTTATCAGTAATAAAATAACTCTTGTTGTTTGTTTTGAGCAGTTTGCTTATGTTATTTGAACAAAGTTGTATTTGTTTAAATACTCATAAGTAAATCGGTTAAAAAGATCCAAGTTATTAGCTAATAGAAAACAACATTTATTGTTTGTTTTTAACCGTGTGGTTGTGATCTATTAGCAAAAATGCATTTGTTAGTTTTTCTTGAATAAATTGGTTTGTTTTACCCGAGCAGTTATCAGTAATAAAATAACTCTTGTTGTTTGTTTTGAGCAGTTTGCTTATGTTATTTGAACAAAGTTGTATTTGTTTAAATACTCATAAGTAAATCGGTTAAAAAGATCCAAGTTATTAGCTAATAGAAAACAACATTTATTGTTTGTTTTTAACCGTGTGGTTGTGATCTATTAGCAAAAATGCATTTGTTAGTTTTTCTTGAATAAATTGGTTTGTTTTACCCAAGCAGTTATCAGTAATAAAATAACTCTTGGTGTTTGTTTTGAGCAGTTTGCTTATGTTATTTGAACAAAGTTGTATTTGTTTAAATACTCATAAGTAAATCGGTTAAAAAGATCCAAGTTATTAGCTAATAGAAAACAACATTTATTGTTTGTTTTTAACCGTGTGGTTGTGATCTATTAGCAAAAATGCATTTGTTAGTTTTTCTTGAATAAATTGGTTTGTTTTACCCGAGCAGTTATCAGTAATAAAATAACTCTTGTTGTTTGTTTTGAGCAGTTTGCTTATGTTATTTGAACAAAGTTGTATTTGTTTAAATACTCATAAGTAAATCGGTTAAAAAGATCCAAGTTATTAGCTAATAGAAAACAACATTTATTGTTTGTTTTTAACCGTGTGGTTGTGATCTATTAGCAAAAATGCATTTGTTAGTTTTTCTTGAATAAATTGGTTTGTTTTACCCAAGCAGTTATCAGTAATAAAATAACTCTTGGTGTTTGTTTTGAGCAGTTTGCTTATGTTATTTGAACAAAGTTGTATTTGTTTAAATACTCATAAGTAAATCGGTTAAAAAGATCCAAGTTATTAGCTAATAGAAAACAACATTTATTGTTTGTTTTTAACCGTGTGGTTGTGATCTATTAGCAAAAATGCATTTGTTAGTTTTTCTTGAATAAATTGGTTTGTTTTACCCGAGCAGTTATCAGTAATAAAATAACTCTTGTTGTTTGTTTTGAGCAGTTTGCTTATGTTATTTGAACAAAGTTGTATTTGTTTAAATACTCATAAGTAAATCGGTTAAAAAGATCCAAGTTATTAGCTAATAGAAAACAACATTTATTGTTTGTTTTTAACCGTGTGGTTGTGATCTATTAGCAAAAATGCATTTGTTAGTTTTTCTTGAATAAATTGGTTTGTTTTACCCGAGCAGTTATCAGTAATAAAATAACTCTTGTTGTTTGTTTTGAGCAGTTTGCTTATGTTATTTGAACAAAGTTGTATTTGTTTAAATACTCATAAGTAAATCGGTTAAAAAGATCCAAGTTATTAGCTAATAGAAAACAACATTTATTGTTTGTTTTTAACCGTGTGGTTGTGATCTATTAGCAAAAATGCATTTGTTAGTTTTTCTTGAATAAATTGGTTTGTTTTACCCGAGCAGTTATCTGTAATAAAACAACTCTTGTTGTTTGATTTGAGCAATTTGCTTATGTTATTTGAACAAACTTGTATTCGTTTAAATAGTAATACATAAATCGGTTAATAAAATCCGAGCTATCGGCTTTAATATGACAACACATTTTGTTTGTTTTTTAACGAGTGACAGTTAAATTGTGTTTGTTTAAATTTCCTAAATGTCTCTGTTTAAAACTGCACAGTTGTTGTTTTTAATTAAACAATATTAACTGTTAATTTCTAACAAGGTGCTTATGAGTTATTACAATACTCTCATTTGCTTAAATTTGCATAGGGAAAACTGTAAAAAAAAACTGATTGGTGTGTTAAAAACTCCATATCAATAGTGTTTTTTTTGGCGAGATTCTTATGTGTTATGTGCACACATGAAAAGCAAAATGTTATGGTTATTTTAGTCGACTAACTTGTTTTATAAGAGCAATTCAGTTTGCTTTTTTGAACAGTAATGAATTAACCGTTTTGGCTCGGATCTTATTAGCAATAGATACTTATAGAATTTTTCACGAGAATATGGTCATTTTACCCTATTTTTTTTTAACCGAGAGAAAATCGCACTCGGTTAAGGTAAATTTTTGTCCGTGTTCGGTTAAATTACAGACACAAATCGGATTTTTTTAAAGTTGTTTGTTTTGGCCGTGTGATACCTCGATGGAAAGGTGGCGTTCTCCAGATTACGATTTTTACATTATTATTTCGCTTGGACGCTTGGTTCAGCTGAAAATCGCGTTCGAATATTGAAAAAGGGTCATTTTAAGGTGCGTTTAGAATGGTTCGATATACCTCGAGGGCGTTGGTGTGTTTTTGATGCTAGTGCAAAATTTTTATTCTCATCGTGCGATACCTCGTTTGAAAGGTTGTGACTCCCAGATCACGAATATGCTGCTTTGAGGTTGCTAGAGCTCTTAGTTTAGCCGCAAATCGAGTTTACAGATTTCGTAGTTGACACAACAATTCGGTTAAATTACAGACACAAATCGGATTTTTTTAAAGTTGTTTGTTTTGGCCGTGTGATACCTCGATGGAAAGGTGGCGTTCTCCAGATTACGATTTTTACATTATTATTTCGCTTGGACGCTTGGTTCAGCTGAAAATCGCGTTGGAATATTGAAAAAGGGTCATTTTAAGGTGCGTTTAGAATCGTTCGATATACCTCGAGGGCGTTGGTGTGTTTTTGATGCTAGTGCAAAATTTTTACTTTTTCCGATAAGGCCTATTTATTTTCTATTCAGCACTGAAAACTGCAACCATTTCCGAGTCTTGGTTACGGAGTTATCGCCATCCAAACCCTTTTTTGATTTTCAAACTTAATAAATTAGAAATAAAGTAATTACATTTTGGCTGGCAATATCTCGAGAACCACACCTCCTAGAACCTTCTGGTTTTCAGTTTCCGAAAGATCTTGAAAATATAAAAGGCAATTTTGGAAACCGCAACCACTTACAATTTTCAATTGCGGAAATATTGGTATCCAAACAATTTTTTTAGGGTTCGATCCAGTAAAATCACTTTATATGGGAAAAAAATATTTTTAAATTTCTCATCGTGCGATACCTCGTTTGAAAGGTTGTGACTCCCAGATCACGAATATGCTGCTTTGAGGTTGCTAGAGCTCTTAGTTTAGCCGCAAATCGAGTTTACAGATTTCGTAGTTGACACAACAATTCGGTTAAATTACAGACACAAATCGGATTTTTTTAAAGTTGTTTGTTTTGGCCGTGTGATACCTCGATGGAAAGGTGGCGTTCTCCAGATTACGATTTTTACATTATTATTTCGCTTGGACGCTTGGTTCAGCTGAAAATCGCGTTCGAATATTGAAAAAGGGTCATTTTAAGGTGCGTTTAGAATCGTTCGATATACCTCGAGGGCGTTGGTGTGTTTTTGATGCTAGTGCAAAATTTTTATTTTTTCCGATAAGGCCTATTTATTTCCTATTCAGCACTGAAAACCGCAACCACTTCCGAGGCTTGGTTACGGAGTTATAACCATCCAAACCCTTTTTTGATTTTCAAACTTAATAAATTAGAAATAAAGTAATTACATTTTGGCTGGCAATATCTCGAGAACCACACCTCCTAGAACCTTCTGGCTTTCAGTTTCCGAAAGATCTTGAAAATATAAAAGGCAATTTTGGAAACCGCAACCACTTACAATTTTCAATTGCGGAAATATTGGTATCCAAACAATTTTTTTAGGGTTCGATCCAGTAAAATCACTTTATATGGGAAAAAAATATTTTTAAATTTCTCATCGTGCGATACCTCGTTTGAAAGGTTGTGACTCCCAGATCACGAATATGCTGTTTTGAGGTTGCTAGACCTCTTAGTTTAGCCGCAAATCGAGTTTACAGATTTCGTAGTTGACACAACAATTCGGTTAAATTACAGACACAAATCGGATTTTTTTAAAGTTGTTTGTTTTGGCCGTGTGATACCTCGATGGAAAGGTGGCGTTCTCCAGATTACGATTTTTACATTATTATTTCGCTTGGACGCTTGGTTCAGCTGAAAATCGCGTTCGAATATTGAAAAAGGGTCATTTTAAGGTGCGTTTAGAATCGTTCGATATACCTCGAGGGCGTTGGTGTGTTTTTGATGCTAGTGCAAATTTTTTTATTTTTTCCGATAAGGCCTATTTATTTCCTATTCAGCACTGAAAACCGCAACCACTTCCGAGGCTTGGTTACGGAGTTATCGCCATCCAAACCCTTTTTTGATTTTCAAACTTAATAAATTAGAAATAAAGTAATTACATTTTGGCTGGCAATATCTCGAGAACCACACCTCCTAGAACCTTCTGGTTTTCAGTTTCCGAAAGATCTTGAAAATATAAAAGGCAATTTTGGAAACCGCAACCACTTACAATTTTCAATTGCGGAAATATTGGTATCCAAACAATTTTTTTAGGGTTCGATCCAGTAAAATCACTTTATATGAGAAAAAAATATTTTTAAATTTCTCATCGTGCGATACCTCGTTTGAAAGGTTGTGACTCCCAGATCACGAATATGCTGTTTTGAGGTTGCTAGACCTCTTAGTTTAGCCGCAAATCGAGGTTACAGATTTCGTAGTTGACACAACAATTCGGTTAAATTACAGACACAAATCGGATTTTTTTAAAGTTGTTTGTTTTGGCCGTGTGATACCTCGATGGAAAGGTGGCGTTCTCCAGATTACGATTTTTACATTATTATTTCGCTTGGACGCTTGGTTCAGCTGAAAATCGCGTTCGAATATTGAAAAAGGGTCATTTTAAGGTGCGTTTAGAATCGTTCGATATACCTCGAGGGCGTTGGTGTGTTTTTGATGCTAGTGCAAAATTTTTTTTCTCATCGTGCGATACCTCGTTTGAAAGGTTGTGACTCCCAGATCACGAATATGCTGCTTTGAGGTTGCTAGAGCTCTTAGTTTAGCCGCAAATCGAGTTTACAGATTTCGTAGTTGACACAACAATTCGGTTAAATTACAGACACAAATCGGATTTTTTTAAAGTTGTTTGTTTTGGCCGTGTGATACCTCGATGGAAAGGTGGCGTTCTCCAGATTACGATTTTTACATTATTATTTCGCTTGGACGCTTGGTTCAGCTGAAAATCGCGTTCGAATATTGAAAAAGGGTCATTTTAAGGTGCGTTTAGAATCGTTCGATATACCTCGAGGGCGTTGGTGTGTTTTTGATGCTAGTGCAAAATTTTTACTTTTTCCGATAAGGCCTATTTATTTTCTATTCAGCACTGAAAACCGCAACCATTTCCGAGTCTTGGTTACGGAGTTATCGCCATCCAAACCCTTTTTTGATTTTCAAACTTAATAAATTAGAAATAAAGTAATTACATTTTGGCTGGCAATATCTCGAGAACCACACCTACTAGAACCTTCTGGTTTTCAGTTTCCGAAAGATCTTGAAAATATGAAAGGCAATTTTGGAAACCGCAACCACTTACAATTTTCAATTGCGGAAATATTGGTATCCAAACAATTTTTTTAGGGTTCGATCCAGTAAAATCACTTTATATGGGAAAAAAATATTTTTAAATTTCTCATCGTGCGATACCTCGTTTGAAAGGTTGTGACTCCCAGATCACGAATATGCTGTTTTGAGGTTGCTAGAGCTCTTAGTTTAGCCGCAAATCGGGTTTACAGATTTCGTAGTTGACACAACAATTCGGTTAAATTACAGACACAAATCGGATTTTTTTAAAGTTGTTTGTTTTGGCCGTGTGATACCTCGATGGAAAGGTGGCGTTCTCCAGATTACGA
This sequence comes from Epistrophe grossulariae, assembly GCA_929447395.1. NCBI lineage: Eukaryota > Metazoa > Arthropoda > Insecta > Diptera > Syrphidae > Epistrophe > Epistrophe grossulariae. Next base: position 92,340,597 of record OV839568.1, on the reverse strand, counting down.
TTTTTACATTATTATTTCGCTTGGACGCTTGGTTCAGCTGAAAATCGCGTTCGAATATTGAAAAAGGGTCATTTTAAGGTGCGTTTAGAATCGTTCGATATACCTCGAGGGCGTTGGTGTGTTTTTGATGCTAGTGCAAAATTTTTATTTTTTCCGATAAGGCCTATTTATTTCCTATTCAGCACTGAAAACCGCAACCACTTCCGAGGCTTGGTTACGGAGTTATAACCATCCAAACCCTTTTTTGATTTTCAAACTTAATAAATTAGAAATAAAGTAATTACATTTTGGCTGGCAATATCTCGAGAACCACACCTCCTAGAACCTTCTGGTTTTCAGTTTCCGAAAGATCTTGAAAATATAAAAGGCAATTTTGGAAACCGCAACCACTTACAATTTTCAATTGCGGAAATATTGGTATCCAAACAATTTTTTTAGGGTTCGATCCAGTAAAATCACTTTATATGGGAAAAAAATATTTTTAAATTTCTCATCGTGCGATACCTCGTTTGAAAGGTTGTGACTCCCAGATCACGAATATGCTGTTTTGAGGTTGCTAGACCTCTTAGTTTAGCCGCAAATCGAGTTTACAGATTTCGTAGTTGACACAACAATTCGGTTAAATTACAGACACAAATCGGATTTTTTTAAAGTTGTTTGTTTTGGCCGTGTGATACCTCGATGGAAAGGTGGCGTTCTCCAGATTACGATTTTTACATTATTATTTCGCTTGGACGCTTGGTTCAGCTGAAAATCGCGTTCGAATATTGAAAAAGGGTCATTTTAAGGTGCGTTTAGAATCGTTCGATATACCTCGAGGGCGTTGGTGTGTTTTTGATGCTAGTGCAAATTTTTTTATTTTTTCCGGTAAGGCCTATTTATTTCCTATTCAGCACTGAAAACCGCAACCATTTCCGAGGCTTGGTTACGGAGTTATCGCCATCCAAACCCTTTTTTGATTTTCAAACTTAATAAATTAGAAATAAAGTAATTACATTTTGGCTGGCAATATCTCGAGAACCACACCTCCTAGAACCTTCTGGTTTTCAGTTTCCGAAAGATCTTGAAAATATAAAAGGCAATTTTGGAAACCGCAACCACTTACAATTTTCAATTGCGGAAATATTGGTATCCAAACAATTTTTTTAGGGTTCGATCCAGTAAAATCACTTTATATGGGAAAAAAATATTTTTAAATTTCTCATCGTGCGATACCTCGTTTGAAAGGTTGTGACTCCCAGATCACGAATATGCTGTTTTGAGGTTGCTAGAGCTCTTAGTTTAGCCGCAAATCGAGTTTACAGATTTCGTAGTTGACACAACAATTCGGTTAAATTACAGACACAAATCGGATTTTTTTAAAGTTGTTTGTTTTGGCCGTGTGATACCTCGATGGAAAGGTGGCGTTCTCCAGATTACGATTTTTACATTATTATTTCGCTTGGACGCTTGGTTCAGCTGAAAATCGCGTTCGAATATTGAAAAAGGGTCATTTTAAGGTGCGTTTAGAATCGTTCGATATACCTCGAGGGCGTTGGTGTGTTTTTGATGCTAGTGCAAAATTTTTATTCTCATCGTGCGATACCTCGTTTGAAAGGTTGTGACTCCCAGATCACGAATATGCTGCTTTGAGGTTGCTAGAGCTCTTAGTTTAGCCGCAAATCGAGTTTACAGATTTCGTAGTTGACACAACAATTCGGTTAAATTACAGACACAAATCGGATTTTTTTAAAGTTGTTTGTTTTGGCCGTGTGATACCTCGATGGAAAGGTGGCGTTCTCCAGATTACGATTTTTACATTATTATTTCGCTTGGACGCTTGGTTCAGCTGAAAATCGCGTTGGAATATTGAAAAAGGGTCATTTTAAGGTGCGTTTAGAATCGTTCGATATACCTCGAGGGCGTTGGTGTGTTTTTGATGCTAGTGCAAAATTTTTACTTTTTCCGATAAGGCCTATTTATTTTCTATTCAGCACTGAAAACCGCAACCATTTCCGAGTCTTGGTTACGGAGTTATCGCCATCCAAACCCTTTTTTGATTTTCAAACTTAATAAATTAGAAATAAAGTAATTACATTTTGGCTGGCAATATCTCGAGAACCACACCTACTAGAACCTTCTGGTTTTCAGTTTCCGAAAGATCTTGAAAATATGAAAGGCAATTTTGGAAACCGCAACCACTTACAATTTTCAATTGCGGAAATATTGGTATCCAAACAATTTTTTTAGGGTTCGATCCAGTAAAATCACTTTATATGGGAAAAAAATATTTTTAAATTTCTCATCGTGCGATACCTCGTTTGAAAGGTTGTGACTCCCAGATCACGAATATGCTGTTTTGAGGTTGCTAGAGCTCTTAGTTTAGCCGCAAATCGAGTTTACAGATTTCGTAGTTGACACAACAATTCGGTTAAATTACAGACACAAATCGGATTTTTTTAAAGTTGTTTGTTTTGGCCGTGTGATACCTCGATGGAAAGGTGGCGTTCTCCAGATTACGATTTTTACATTATTATTTCGCTTGGACGCTTGGTTCAGCTGAAAATCGCGTTCGAATATTGAAAAAGGGTCATTTTAAGGTGCGTTTAGAATCGTTCGATATACCTCGAGGGCGTTGGTGTGTTTTTGATGCTAGTGCAAAATTTTTACTTTTTCCGATAAGGCCTATTTATTTTCTATTCAGCACTGAAAACCGCAACCATTTCCGAGTCTTGGTTACGGAGTTATCGCCATCCAAACCCTTTTTTGATTTTCAAACTTAATAAATTAGAAATAAAGTAATTACATTTTGGCTGGCAATATCTCGAGAACCACACCTCCTAGAACCTTCTGGTTTTCAGTTTCCGAAAGATCTTGAAAATATGAAAGGCAATTTTGAAAACCGCAACCACTTACAATTTTCAATTGCGGAAATATTGGTATCCAAACAATTTTTTTAGGGTTCGATCCAGTAAAATCACTTTATATGGGAAAAAAATATTTTTAAATTTCTCATCGTGCGATACCTCGTTTGAAAGGTTGTGACTCCCAGATCACGAATATGCTGCTTTGAGGTTGCTAGAGCTCTTAGTTTAGCCGCAAATCGAGTTTACAGATTTCGTAGTTGACACAACAATTCGGTTAAATTACAGACACAAATCGGATTTTTTTAAAGTTGTTTGTTTTGGCCGTGTGATACCTCGATGGAAAGGTGGCGTTCTCCAGATTACGATTTTTACATTATTATTTCGCTTGGACGCTTGGTTCAGCTGAAAATCGCGTTCGAATATTGAAAAAGGGTCATTTTAAGGTGCGTTTAGAATCGTTCGATATACCTCGAGGGCGTTGGTGTGTTTTTGATGCTAGTGCAAATTTTTTTATTTTTTCCGGTAAGGCCTATTTATTTCCTATTCAGCACTGAAAACCGCAACCACTTCCGAGGCTTGGTTACGGAGTTATCGCCATCCAAACCCTTTTTTGATTTTCAAACTTAATAAATTAGAAATAAAGTAATTACATTTTGGCTGGCAATATCTCGAGAACCACACCTCCTAGAACCTTCTGGTTTTCAGTTTCCGAAAGATCTTGAAAATATAAAAGGCAATTTTGGAAACCGCAACCACTTACAATTTTCAATTGCGGAAATATTGGTATCCAAACAATTTTTTTAGGGTTCGATCCAGTAAAATCACTTTATATGGGAAAAAATATTTTTAAATTTCTCATCGTGCGATACCTCGTTTGAAAGGTTGTGACTCCCAGATCACGAATATGCTGTTTTGAGGTTGCTAGACCTCTTAGTTTAGCCGCAAATCGAGTTTACAGATTTCGTAGTTGACACAACAATTCGGTTAAATTACAGACACAAATCGGATTTTTTTAAAGTTGTTTGTTTTGGCCGTGTGATACCTCGATGGAAAGGTGGCGTTCTCCAGATTACGATTTTTACATTATTATTTCGCTTGGACGCTTGGTTCAGCTGAAAATCGCGTTCGAATATTGAAAAAGGGTCATTTTAAGGTGCGTTTAGAATCGTTCGATATACCTCGAGGGCGTTGGTGTGTTTTTGATGCTAGTGCAAATTTTTTTATTTTTTCCGGTAAGGCCTATTTATTTCCTATTCAGCACTGAAAACCGCAACCACTTCCGAGGCTTGGTTACGGAGTTATCGCCATCCAAACCCTTTTTTGATTTTCAAACTTAATAAATTAGAAATAAAGTAATTACATTTTGGCTGGCAATATCTCGAGAACCACACCTCCTAGAACCTTCTGGTTTTCAGTTTCCGAAAGATCTTGAAAATATAAAAGGCAATTTTGGAAACCGCAACCACTTACAATTTTCAATTGCGGAAATATTGGTATCCAAACAATTTTTTTAGGGTTCGATCCAGTAAAATCACTTTATATGAGAAAAAAATATTTTTAAATTTCTCATCGTGCGATACCTCGTTTGAAAGGTTGTGACTCCCAGATCACGAATATGCTGTTTTGAGGTTGCTAGACCTCTTAGTTTAGCCGCAAATCGAGTTTACAGATTTCGTAGTTGACACAACAATTCGGTTAAATTACAGACACAAATCGGATTTTTTTAAAGTTGTTTGTTTTGGCCGTGTGATACCTCGATGGAAAGGTGGCGTTCTCCAGATTACGATTTTTACATTATTATTTCGCTTGGACGCTTGGTTCAGCTGAAAATCGCGTTCGAATATTGAAAAAGGGTCATTTTAAGGTGCGTTTAGAATGGTTCGATATACCTCGAGGGCGTTGGTGTGTTTTTGATGCTAGTGCAAAATTTTTATTCTCATCGTGCGATACCTCGTTTGAAAGGTTGTGACTCCCAGATCACGAATATGCTGCTTTGAGGTTGCTAGAGCTCTTAGTTTAGCCGCAAATCGAGTTTACAGATTTCGTAGTTGACACAACAATTCGGTTAAATTACAGACACAAATCGGATTTTTTTAAAGTTGTTTGTTTTGGCCGTGTGATACCTCGATGGAAAGGTGGCGTTCTCCAGATTACGATTTTTACATTATTATTTCGCTTGGACGCTTGGTTCAGCTGAAAATCGCGTTCGAATATTGAAAAAGGGTCATTTTAAGGTGCGTTTAGAATGGTTCGATATACCTCGAGGGCGTTGGTGTGTTTTTGATGCTAGTGCAAAATTTTTATTCTCATCGTGCGATACCTCGTTTGAAAGGTTGTGACTCCCAGATCACGAATATGCTGCTTTGAGGTTGCTAGAGCTCTTAGTTTAGCCGCAAATCGAGTTTACAGATTTCGTAGTTGACACAACAATTCGGTTAAATTACAGACACAAATCGGATTTTTTTAAAGTTGTTTGTTTTGGCCGTGTGATACCTCGATGGAAAGGTGGCGTTCTCCAGATTACGATTTTTACATTATTATTTCGCTTGGACGCTTGGTTCAGCTGAAAATCGCGTTCGAATATTGAAAAAGGGTCATTTTAAGGTGCGTTTAGAATCGTTCGATATACCTCGAGGGCGTTGGTGTGTTTTTGATGCTAGTGCAAAATTTTTACTTTTTCCGATAAGGCCTATTTATTTCCTATTCAGCACTGAAAACCGCAACCACTTCCGAGGCTTGGTTACGGAGTTATAACCATCCAAACCCTTTTTTTATTTTCAAACTTAATAAATTAGAAATAAAGTAATTACATTTTGGCTGGCAATATCTCGAGAACCACACCTCCTAGAACCTTCTGGTTTTCAGTTTCCGAAAGATCTTGAAAATATAAAAGGCAATTTTGGAAACCGCAACCACTTACAATTTTCAATTGCGGAAATATTGGTATCCAAACAATTTTTTTAGGGTTCGATCCAGTAAAATCACTTTATATGGGAAAAAAATATTTTTAAATTTCTCATCGTGCGATACCTCGTTTGAAAGGTTGTGACTCCCAGATCACGAATATGCTGTTTTGAGGTTGCTAGACCTCTTAGTTTAGCCGCAAATCGAGTTTACAGATTTCGTAGTTGACACAACAATTCGGTTAAATTACAGACACAAATCGGATTTTTTTAAAGTTGTTTGTTTTGGCCGTGTGATACCTCGATGGAAAGGTGGCGTTCTCCAGATTACGATTTTTACATTATTATTTCGCTTGGACGCTTGGTTCAGCTGAAAATCGCGTTCGAATATTGAAAAAGGGTCATTTTAAGGTGCGTTTAGAATCGTTCGATATACCTCGAGGGCGTTGGTGTGTTTTTGATGCTAGTGCAAATTTTTTTATTTTTTCCGATAAGGCCTATTTATTTCCTATTCAGCACTGAAAACCGCAACCACTTCCGAGGCTTGGTTACGGAGTTATCGCCATCCAAACCCTTTTTTGATTTTCAAACTTAATAAATTAGAAATAAAGTAATTACATTTTGGCTGGCAATATCTCGAGAACCACACCTCCTAGAACCTTCTGGTTTTCAGTTTCCGAAAGATCTTGAAAATATAAAAGGCAATTTTGGAAACCGCAACCACTTACAATTTTCAATTGCGGAAATATTGGTATCCAAACAATTTTTTTAGGGTTCGATCCAGTAAAATCACTTTATATGAGAAAAAAATATTTTTAAATTTCTCATCGTGCGATACCTCGTTTGAAAGGTTGTGACTCCCAGATCACGAATATGCTGTTTTGAGGTTGCTAGACCTCTTAGTTTAGCCGCAAATCGAGTTTACAGATTTCGTAGTTGACACAACAATTCGGTTAAATTACAGACACAAATCGGATTTTTTTAAAGTTGTTTGTTTTGGCCGTGTGATACCTCGATGGAAAGGTGGCGTTCTCCAGATTACGATTTTTACATTATTATTTCGCTTGGACGCTTGGTTCAGCTGAAAATCGCGTTCGAATATTGAAAAAGGGTCATTTTAAGGTGCGTTTAGAATGGTTCGATATACCTCGAGGGCGTTGGTGTGTTTTTGATGCTAGTGCAAAATTTTTATTCTCATCGTGCGATACCTCGTTTGAAAGGTTGTGACTCCCAGATCACGAATATGCTGCTTTGAGGTTGCTAGAGCTCTTAGTTTAGCCGCAAATCGAGTTTACAGATTTCGTAGTTGACACAACAATTCGGTTAAATTACAGACACAAATCGGATTTTTTTAAAGTTGTTTGTTTTGGCCGTGTGATACCTCGATGGAAAGGTGGCGTTCTCCAGATTACGATTTTTACATTATTATTTCGCTTGGACGCTTGGTTCAGCTGAAAATCGCGTTGGAATATTGAAAAAGGGTCATTTTAAGGTGCGTTTAGAATCGTTCGATATACCTCGAGGGCGTTGGTGTGTTTTTGATGCTAGTGCAAAATTTTTACTTTTTCCGATAAGGCCTATTTATTTTCTATTCAGCACTGAAAACCGCAACCATTTCCGAGTCTTGGTTACGGAGTTATCGCCATCCAAACCCTTTTTTGATTTTCAAACTTAATAAATTAGAAATAAAGTAATTACATTTTGGCTGGCAATATCTCGAGAACCACACCTCCTAGAACCTTCTGGTTTTCAGTTTCCGAAAGATCTTGAAAATATGAAAGGCAATTTTGGAAACCGCAACCACTTACAATTTTCAATTGCGGAAATATTGGTATCCAAACAATTTTTTTAGGGTTCGATCCAGTAAAATCACTTTATATGGGAAAAAAATATTTTTAAATTTCTCATCGTGCGATACCTCGTTTGAAAGGTTGTGACTCCCAGATCACGAATATGCTGTTTTGAGGTTGCTAGAGCTCTTAGTTTAGCCGCAAATCGAGTTTACAGATTTCGTAGTTGACACAACAATTCGGTTAAATTACAGACACAAATCGGATTTTTTTAAAGTTGTTTGTTTTGGCCGTGTGATACCTCGATGGAAAGGTGGCGTTCTCCAGATTACGATTTTTACATTATTATTTCGCTTGGACGCTTGGTTCAGCTGAAAATCGCGTTCGAATATTGAAAAAGGGTCATTTTAAGGTGCGTTTAGAATCGTTCGATATACCTCGAGGGCGTTGGTGTGTTTTTGATGCTAGTGCAAAATTTTTACTTTTTCCGATAAGGCCTATTTATTTTCTATTCAGCACTGAAAACCGCAACCATTTCCGAGTCTTGGTTACGGAGTTATCGCCATCCAAACCCTTTTTTGATTTTCAAACTTAATAAATTAGAAATAAAGTAATTACATTTTGGCTGGCAATATCTCGAGAACCACACCTCCTAGAACCTTCTGGTTTTCAGTTTCCGAAAGATCTTGAAAATATGAAAGGCAATTTTGAAAACCGCAACCACTTACAATTTTCAATTGCGGAAATATTGGTATCCAAACAATTTTTTTAGGGTTCGATCCAGTAAAATCACTTTATATGGGAAAAAAATATTTTTAAATTTCTCATCGTGCGATACCTCGTTTGAAAGGTTGTGACTCCCAGATCACGAATATGCTGCTTTGAGGTTGCTAGAGCTCTTAGTTTAGCCGCAAATCGAGTTTACAGATTTCGTAGTTGACACAACAATTCGGTTAAATTACAGACACAAATCGGATTTTTTTAAAGTTGTTTGTTTTGGCCGTGTGATACCTCGATGGAAAGGTGGCGTTCTCCAGATTACGATTTTTACATTATTATTTCGCTTGGACGCTTGGTTCAGCTGAAAATCGCGTTCGAATATTGAAAAAGGGTCATTTTAAGGTGCGTTTAGAATCGTTCGATATACCTCGAGGGCGTTGGTGTGTTTTTGATGCTAGTGCAAATTTTTTTATTTTTTCCGATAAGGCCTATTTATTTCCTATTCAGCACTGAAAACCGCAACCATTTCCGAGGCTTGGTTACGGAGTTATAACCATCCAAACCCTTTTTTGATTTTCAAACTTAATAAATTAGAAATAAAGTAATTACATTTTGGCTGGCAATATCTCGAGAACCACACCTCCTAGAACCTTCTGGTTTTCAGTTTCCGAAAGATCTTGAAAATATGAAAGGCAATTTTGGAAACCGCAACCACTTACAATTTTCAATTGCGGAAATATTGGTATCCAAACAATTTTTTTAGGGTTCGATCCAGTAAAATCACTTTATATGGGAAAAAATATTTTTAAATTTCTCATCGTGCGATACCTCGTTTGAAAGGTTGTGACTCCCAGATCAAAAATATGCTGTTTTGAGGTTGCTAGACCTCTTAGTTTAGCCGCAAATCGAGTTTACAGATTTCGTAGTTGACACAACAATTCGGTTAAATTACAGACACAAATCGGATTTTTTTAAAGTTGTTTGTTTTGGCCGTGTGATACCTCGATGGAAAGGTGGCGTTCTCCAGATTACGATTTTTACATTATTATTTCGCTTGGACGCTTGGTTCAGCTGAAAATCGCGTTCGAATATTGAAAAAGGGTCATTTTAAGGTGCGTTTAGAATCGTTCGATATACCTCGAGGGCGTTGGTCTGTTTTTGATGCTAGTGCAAAATTTTTATTTTTTCCGATAAGGCCTATTTATTTCCTATTCAGCACTGAAAACCGCAACCACTTCCGAGGCTTGGTTACGGAGTTATCGCCATCCAAACCCTTTTTTGATTTTCAAACTTAATAAATTAGAAATAAAGTAATTACATTTTGGCTGGCAATATCTCGAGAACCACACCTCCTAGAACCTTCTGGTTTTCAGTTTCCGAAAGATCTTGAAAATCGCAACCATTTCCGAGGCTTGGGTACGGAGTTATCGCCATCCAAACACTTTTTTGATTTTCAAACTTAATAAATTAGAAATAAAGTAATTACATTTTGGCTGGCAATATCTCGAGAACCACACCTCCTAGAACCTTCTGGTTTTCAGTTTCCGAAAGATCTTGAAAATATGAAAGGCAATTCTGGAAACCGCAACCACTTACAATTTTCAATTGCGGAAATATTGGTATCCAAACAATTTTTTTAGGGTTCGATCCAGTAAAATCACTTTATATGAGAAAAAAATATTTTTAAATTTCTCATCGTGCGATACCTCGTTTGAAAGGTTGTGACTCCCATATCACGAATATGCTGTTTTGAGGTTGCTAGAGCTCTTAGTTTAGCCGCAAATCGAGTTTACAGATTTCGTAGTTGACACAACAATTCGGTTAAATTACAGACACAAATCGGATTTTTTTAAAGTTGTTTGTTTTGGCCGTGTGATACCTCGATGGAAAGGTAGCGTTCTCCAGATTACGATTTTTACATTATTATTTCGCTTGGACGCTTGGTTCAGCTGAAAATCGCGTTCGAATATTGAAAAAGGGTCATTTTAAGGTGCGTTTAGAATCGTTCGATATACCTCGAGGGCGTTGGTGTGTTTTTGATGCTAGTGCAAATTTTTTTATTTTTTCCGATAAGGCCTATTTATTTCCTATTCAGCACTGAAAACCGCAACCATTTCCGAGGCTTGGTTACGGAGTTATCGCCATCCAAACCCTTTTTTGATTTTCAAACTTAATAAATTAGAAATAAAGTAATTACATTTTGGCTGGCAATATCTCGAGAACCACACCTCCTAGAACCTTCTGGTTTTCAGTTTCCGAAAGATCTTGAAAATATGAAAGGCAATTTTGAAAACCGCAACCACTTACAATTTTCAATTGCGGAAATATTGGTATCCAAACAATTTTTTTAGGGTTCGATCCAGTAAAATCACTTTATATGGGAAAAAAATATTTTTAAATTTCTCATCGTGCGATACCTCGTTTGAAAGGTTGTGACTCCCAGATCACGAATATGCTGTTTTGAGGTTGCTAGAGCTCTTACTTTAGCCGCAAATCGAGTTTACAGATTTCGTAGTTGACACAACAATTCGGTTAAATTGCAGACACAAATCGGATTTTTTTAAAGTTGTTTGTTTTGGCCGTGTGATACCTTGATGGAAAGGTGGCGTTCTCCAGATTACGATTTTTACATTATTATTTCGCTTGGATGCTTGGTTCAGCTGAAAATCGCGTTCGAATATTGAAAAAGGGTCATTTTAAGGTGCGTTTAGAATCGTTCGATATACCTCGAGGGCGTTGGTGTGTTTTTGATGCTAGTGCAAAATTTTTATTTTTTCCGATAAGGCCTATTTATTTCCTATTCAGCACTGAAAACCGCAACCACTTCCGAGGCTTGGTTACGGAGTTATCGCCATCCAAACCCTTTTTTGATTTTCAAACTTAATAAATTAGAAATAAAGTAATTACATTTTGGCTGGCAATATCTCGAGAACCACACCTCCTAGAACCTTCTGGTTTTCAGTTTCCGAAAGATCTTGAAAATCGCAACCATTTCCGAGGCTTGGGTACGGAGTTATCGCCATCCAAACACTTTTTTGATTTTCAAACTTAATAAATTAGAAATAAAGTAATTACATTTTGGCTGGCAATATCTCGAGAACCACACCTCCTAGAACCTTCTGGTTTTCAGTTTCCGAAAGATCTTGAAAATATGAAAGGCAATTCTGGAAACCGCAACCACTTACAATTTTCAATTGCGGAAATATTGGTATCCAAACAATTTTTTTAGGGTTCGATCCAGTAAAATCACTTTATATGAGAAAAAAATATTTTTAAATTTCTCATCGTGCGATACCTCGTTTGAAAGGTTGTGACTCCCATATCACGAATATGCTGTTTTGAGGTTGCTAGAGCTCTTAGTTTAGCCGCAAATCGAGTTTACAGATTTCGTAGTTGACACAACAATTCGGTTAAATTACAGACACAAATCGGATTTTTTTAAAGTTGTTTGTTTTGGCCGTGTGATACCTCGATGGAAAGGTGGCGTTCTCCAGATTACGATTTTTACATTATTATTTCGCTTGGACGCTTGGTTCAGCTGAAAATCGCGTTCGAATATTGAAAAAGGGTCATTTTAAGGTGCGTTTAGAATCGTTCGATATACCTCGAGGGCGTTGGTGTGTTTTTGATGCTAGTGCAAATTTTTTTATTTTTTCCGATAAGGCCTATTTATTTCCTATTCAGCACTGAAAACCGCAACCACTTCCGAGGCTTGGTTACGGAGTTATCGCCATCCAAACCCTTTTTTGATTTTCAAACTTAATAAATTAGAAATAAAGTAATTACATTTTGGCTGGCAATATCTCGAGAACCACACCTCCTAGAACCTTCTGGTTTTCAGTTTCCGAAAGATCTTGAAAATATGAAAGGCAATTTTGAAAACCGCAAGCACTTACAATTTTCAATTGCGGAAATATTGGTATCCAAACAATTTTTTTAGGGTTCGATCCAGTAAAATCACTTTATATGGGAAAAAAATATTTTTAAATTTCTCATCGTGCGATACCTCGTTTGAAAAGTTGTGACTCCCAGATCACGAATATGCTGTTTTGAGGTTGCTAGAGCTCTTACTTTAGCCGCAAATCGAGTTTACAGATTTCGTAGTTGACACAACAATTCGGTTAAATTACAGACACAAATCGGATTTTTTTAAAGTTGTTTGTTTTGGCCGTGTGATACCTCGATGGAAAGGTAGCGTTCTCCAGATTACGATTTTTACATTATTATTTCGCTTGGACGCTTGGTTCAGCTGAAAATCGCGTTCGAATATTGAAAAAGGGTCATTTTAAGGTGCGTTTAGAATCGTTCGATATACCTCGAGGGCGTTGGTGTGTTTTTGATGCTAGTGCAAATTTTTTTATTTTTTCCGATAAGGCCTATTTATTTCCTATTCAGCACTGAAAACCGCAACCATTTCCGAGGCTTGGTTACGGAGTTATCGCCATCCAAACCCTTTTTTGATTTTCAAACTTAATAAATTAGAAATAAAGTAATTACATTTTGGCTGGCAATATCTCGAGAACCACACCTCCTAGAACCTTCTGGTTTTCAGTTTCCGAAAGATCTTGAAAATATGAAAGGCAATTTTGGAAACCGCAACCACTTACAATTTTCAATTGCGGAAATATTGGTATCCAAACAATTTTTTTAGGGTTCGATCCAGTAAAATCACTTTATATGAGAAAAAAATATTTTTAAATTTCTCATCGTGCGATACCTCGTTTGAAAGGTTGTGACTCCCATATCACGAATATGCTGTTTTGAGGTTGCTAGAGCTCTTAGTTTAGCCGCAAATCGAGTTTACAGATTTCGTAGTTGACACAACAATTCGGTTAAATTACAGACACAAATCGGATTTTTTTAAAGTTGTTTGTTTTGGCCGTGTGATACCTCGATGGAAAGGTAGCGTTCTCCAGATTACGATTTTTACATTATTATTTCGCTTGGACGCTTGGTTCAGCTGAAAATCGCGTTCGAATATTGAAAAAGGGTCATTTTAAGGTGCGTTTAGAATCGTTCGATATACCTCGAGGGCGTTGGTGTGTTTTTGATGCTAGTGCAAATTTTTTTATTTTTTCCGATAAGGCCTATTTATTTCCTATTCAGCACTGAAAACCGCAACCACTTCCGAGGCTTGGTTACGGAGTTATCGCCATCCAAACCCTTTTTTGATTTTCAAACTTAATAAATTAGAAATAAAGTAATTACATTTTGGCTGGCAATATCTCGAGAACCACACCTCCTAGAACCTTCTGGTTTTCAGTTTCCGAAAGATCTTGAAAATATGAAAGGCAATTCTGGAAACCGCAACCACTTACAATTTTCAATTGCGGAAATATTGGTATCCAAACAATTTTTTTAGGGTTCGATCCAGTAAAATCACTTTATATGAGAAAAAAATATTTTTAAATTTCTCATCGTGCGATACCTCGTTTGAAAGGTTGTGACTCCCATATCACGAATATGCTGTTTTGAGGTTGCTAGAGCTCTTAGTTTAGCCGCAAATCGAGTTTACAGATTTCGTAGTTGACACAACAATTCGGTTAAATTGCAGACACAAATCGGATTTTTTTAAAGTTGTTTGTTTTGGCCGTGTGATACCTTGATGGAAAGGTGGCGTTCTCCAGATTACGATTTTTACATTATTATTTCGCTTGGATGCTTGGTTCAGCTGAAAATCGCGTTCGAATATTGAAAAAGGGTCATTTTAAGGTGCGTTTAGAATCGTTCGATATACCTCAAGGGCGTTGGTGTGTTTTTGATGCTAGTGCAAAATTTTTATTTTTTCCGATAAGGCCTATTTATTTCCTATTCAGCACTGAAAACCGCAACCACTTCCGAGGCTTGGTTACGGAGTTATCGCCATCCAAACCCTTTTTTGATTTTCAAACTTAATAAATTAGAAATAAAGTAATTACATTTTGGCTGGCAATATCTCGAGAACCACACCTCCTAGAACCTTCTGGTTTTCAGTTTCCGAAAGATCTTGAAAATCGCAACCATTTCCGAGGCTTGGGTACGGAGTTATCGCCATCCAAACACTTTTTTGATTTTCAAACTTAATAAATTAGAAATAAAGTAATTACATTTTGGCTGGCAATATCTCGAGAACCACACCTCCTAGAACCTTCTGGTTTTCAGTTTCCGAAAGATCTTGAAAATATGAAAGGCAATTCTGGAAACCGCAACCACTTACAATTTTCAATTGCGGAAATATTGGTATCCAAACAATTTTTTTAGGGTTCGATCCAGTAAAATCACTTTATATGAGAAAAAAATATTTTTAAATTTCTCATCGTGCGATACCTCGTTTGAAAGGTTGTGACTCCCATATCACGAATATGCTGTTTTGAGGTTGCTAGAGCTCTTAGTTTAGCCGCAAATCGAGTTTACAGATTTCGTAGTTGACACAACAATTCGGTTAAATTGCAGACACAAATCGGATTTTTTTAAAGTTGTTTGTTTTGGCCGTGTGATACCTTGATGGAAAGGTGGCGTTCTCCAGATTACGATTTTTACATTATTATTTCGCTTGGATGCTTGGTTCAGCTGAAAATCGCGTTCGAATATTGAAAAAGGGTCATTTTAAGGTGCGTTTAGAATCGTTCGATATACCTCAAGGGCGTTGGTGTGTTTTTGATGCTAGTGCAAAATTTTTATTTTTTCCGATAAGGCCTATTTATTTCCTATTCAGCACTGAAAACCGCAACCACTTCCGAGGCTTGGTTACGGAGTTATCGCCATCCAAACCCTTTTTTGATTTTCAAACTTAATAAATTAGAAATAAAGTAATTACATTTTGGCTGGCAATATCTCGAGAACCACACCTCCTAGAACCTTCTGGTTTTCAGTTTCCGAAAGATCTTGAAAATATGAAAGGCAATTCTGGAAACCGCAACCACTTACAATTTTCAATTGCGGAAATATTGGTATCCAAACAATTTTTTTAGGGTTCGATCCAGTAAAATCACTTTATATGAGAAAAAAATATTTTTAAATTTCTCATCGTGCGATACCTCGTTTGAAAGGTTGTGACTCCCATATCACGAATATGCTGTTTTGAGGTTGCTAGAGCTCTTAGTTTAGCCGCAAATCGAGTTTACAGATTTCGTAGTTGACACAACAATTCGGTTAAATTACAGACACAAATCGGATTTTTTTAAAGTTGTTTGTTTTGGCCGTGTGATACCTCGATGGAAAGGTAGCGTTCTCCAGATTACGATTTTTACATTATTATTTCGCTTGGACGCTTGGTTCAGCTGAAAATCGCGTTCGAATATTGAAAAAGGGTCATTTTAAGGTGCGTTTAGAATCGTTCGATATACCTCGAGGGCGTTGGTGTGTTTTTGATGCTAGTGCAAATTTTTTACTTTTTCCGATAAGGCCTATTTATTTCCTATTCAGCACTGAAAACCGCAACCACTTCCGAGGCTTGGTTACGGAGTTATCGCCATCCAAACCCTTTTTTGATTTTCAAACTTAATAAATTAGAAATAAAGTAATTACATTTTGGCTGGCAATATCTCGAGAACCACACCTCCTAGAACCTTCTGGTTTTCAGTTTCCGAAAGATCTTGAAAATATGAAAGGCAATTTTGAAAACCGCAAGCACTTACAATTTTCAATTGCGGAAATATTGGTATCCAAACAATTTTTTTAGGGTTCGATCCAGTAAAATCACTTTATATGGGAAAAAAATATTTTTAAATTTCTCATCGTGCGATACCTCGTTTGAAAAGTTGTGACTCCCAGATCACGAATATGCTGTTTTGAGGTTGCTAGAGCTCTTACTTTAGCCGCAAATCGAGTTTACAGATTTCGTAGTTGACACAACAATTCGGTTAAATTGCAGACACAAATCGGATTTTTTTAAAGTTGTTTGTTTTGGCCGTGTGATACCTTGATGGAAAGGTGGCGTTCTCCAGATTACGATTTTTACATTATTATTTCGCTTGGATGATTGGTTCAGCTGAAAATCGCGTTCGAATATTGAAAAAGGGTCATTTTAAGGTGCGTTTAGAATCGTTCGATATACCTCGAGGGCGTTGGTGTGTTTTTGATGCTAGTGCAAAATTTTTATTTTTTCCGATAAGGCCTATTTATTTCCTATTCAGCACTGAAAACCGCAACCACTTCCGAGGCTTGGTTACGGAGTTATCGCCATCCAAACCCTTTTTTGATTTTCAAACTTAATAAATTAGAAATAAAGTAATTACATTTTGGCTGGCAATATCTCGAGAACCACACCTCCTAGAACCTTTTGGTTTTCAGTTTCCGAAAGATCTTGAAAATATGAAAGGCAATTTTGAAAACCGCAACCACTTACAATTTTCAATTGCGGAAATATTGGTATCCAAACAATTTTTTTAGGGTTCGATCCAGTAAAATCACTTTATATGGGAAAAAAATATTTTTAAATTTCTCATCGTGCGATACCTCGTTTGAAAAGTTGTGACTCCCAGATCACGAATATGCTGTTTTGAGGTTGCTAGAGCTCTTACTTTAGCCGCAAATCGAGTTTACAGATTTCGTAGTTGACACAACAATTCGGTTAAATTGCAGACACAAATCGGATTGTTTTAAAGTTGTTTGTTTTGGCCGTGTGATACCTTGATGGAAAGGTGGCGTTCTCCAGATTACGATTTTTACATTATTATTTCGCTTGGATGCTTGGTTCAGCTGAAAATCGCGTTCGAATATTGAAAAAGGGTCATTTTAAGGTGCGTTTAGAATCGTTCGATATACCTCGAGGGCGTTGGTGTGTTTTTGATGCTAGTGCAAAATTTTTATTTTTTCCGATAAGGCCTATTTATTTCCTATTCAGCACTGAAAACCGCAACCACTTCCGAGGCTTGGTTACGGAGTTATCGCCATCCAAACCCTTTTTTGATTTTCAAACTTAATAAATTAGAAATAAAGTAATTACATTTTGGCTGGCAATATCTCGAGAACCACACCTCCTAGAACCTTCTGGTTTTCAGTTTCCGAAAGATCTTGAAAATCGCAACCATTTCCGAGGCTTGGGTACGGAGTTATCGCCATCCAAACACTTTTTTGATTTTCAAACTTAATAAATTAGAAATAAAGTAATTACATTTTGGCTGGCAATATCTCGAGAACCACACCTCCTAGAACCTTCTGGTTTTCAGTTTCCGAAAGATCTTGAAAATATGAAAGGCAATTCTGGAAACCGCAACCACTTACAATTTTCAATTGCGGAAATATTGGTATCCAAACAATTTTTTTAGGGTTCGATCCAGTAAAATCACTTTATATGAGAAAAAAATATTTTTAAATTTCTCATCGTGCGATACCTCGTTTGAAAGGTTGTGACTCCCAGATCACGAATATGCTGTTTTGAGGTTGCTAGAGCTCTTAGTTTAGCCGCAAATCGAGTTTACAGATTTCGTAGTTGACACAACAATTCGGTTAAATTACAGACACAAATCGGATTTTTTTAAAGTTGTTTGTTTTGGCCGTGTGATACCTCGATGGAAAGGTAGCGTTCTCCAGATTACGATTTTTACATTATTATTTCGCTTGGATGCTTGGTTCAGCTGAAAATCGCGTTCGAATATTGAAAAAGGGTCATTTTAAGGTGCGTTTAGAATCGTTCGATATACCTCGAGGGCGTTGGTGTGTTTTTGATGCTAGTGCAAAATTTTTATTTTTTCCGATAAGGCCTATTTATTTCCTATTCAGCACTGAAAACCGCAACCATTTCCGAGGCTTGGTTACGGAGTTATCGCCATCCAAACCCTTTTTTGATTTTCAAACTTAATAAATTAGAAATAAAGTAATTACATTTTGGCTGGCAATATCTCGAGAACCACACCTCCTAGAACCTTCTGGTTTTCAGTTTCCGAAAGATCTTGAAAATCGCAACCATTTCCGAGGCTTGGGTACGGAGTTATCGCCATCCAAACACTTTTTTGATTTTCAAACTTAATAAATTAGAAATAAAGTAATTACATTTTGGCTGGCAATATCTCGAGAACCACACCTCCTAGAACCTTCTGGTTTTCAGTTTCCGAAAGATCTTGAAAATATAAAAGGCAATTTTGGAAACCGCAACCACTTACAATTTTCAATTGCGGAAATATTGGTATCCAAACAATTTTTTTATGGTTCGATCCAGTAAAATCACTTTATATGAGAAAAAAATATTTTTAAATTTCTCATCGTGCGATACCTCGTTTGAAAGGTTGTGACTCCCATATCACGAATATGCTGTTTTGAGGTTGCTAGAGCTCTTAGTTTAGCCGCAAATCGAGTTTACAGATTTCGTAGTTGACACAACAATTCGGTTAAATTACAGACACAAATCGGATTTTTTTAAAGTTGTTTGTTTTGGCCGTGTGATACCTCGATGGAAAGGTGGTGTTCTCCAGATTACGATTTTTACATTATTATTTCGCTTGGACGCTTGGTTCAGCTGAAAATCGCGTTCGAATATTGAAAAAGGGTCATTTTAAGGTGCGTTTAGAATCGTTCGATATACCTCGAGGGCGTTGGTGTGTTTTTGATGCTAGTGCAAATTTTTTTATTTTTTCCGATAAGGCCTATTTATTTCCTATTCAGCACTGAAAACCGCAACCACTTCCGAGGCTTGGTTACGGAGTTATCGCCATCCAAACCCTTTTTTGATTTTCAAACTTAATAAATTAGAAATAAAGTAATTACATTTTGGCTGGCAATATCTCGAGAACCACACCTCCTAGAACCTTCTGGTTTTCAGTTTCCGAAAGATCTTGAAAATATGAAAGGCAATTTTGAAAACCACAACCACTTACAATTTTCAATTGCGGAAATATTGGTATCCAAACAATTTTTTTAGGGTTCGATCCAGTAAAATCACTTTATATGGGAAAAAAATATTTTTAAATTTCTCATCGTGCGATACCTCGTTTGAAAAGTTGTGACTCCCAGATCACGAATATGCTGTTTTGAGGTTGCTAGAGCTCTTACTTTAGCCGCAAATCGAGTTTACAGATTTCGTAGTTGACACAACAATTCGGTTAAATTGCAGACACAAATCGGATTTTTTTAAAGTTGTTTGTTTTGGCCGTGTGATACCTTGATGGAAAGGTGGCGTTCTCCAGATTACGATTTTTACATTATTATTTCGCTTGGATACTTGGTTCAGCTGAAAATCGCGTTCGAATATTGAAAAAGGGTCATTTTAAGGTGCGTTTAGAATCGTTCGATATACCTCGAGGGCGTTGGTGTGTTTTTGATGCTAGTGCAAAATTTTTATTTTTTCCGATAAGGCCTATTTATTTCCTATTCAGCACTGAAAACCGCAACCACTTCCGAGGCTTGGTTACGGAGTTATCGCCATCCAAACCCTTTTTTGATTTTCAAACTTAATAAATTAGAAATAAAGTAATTACATTTTGGCTGGCAATATCTCGAGAACCACACCTCCTAGAACCTTCTGGTTTTCAGTTTCCGAAAGATCTTGAAAATCGCAACCATTTCCGAGGGTTGGGTACGGAGTTATCGCCATCCAAACACTTTTTTGATTTTCAAACTTAATAAATTAGAAATAAAGTAATTACATTTTGGCTGGCAATATCTCGAGAACCATACCTCCTAGAACCTTCTGGTTTTCAGTTTCCGAAAGATCTTGAAAATATAAAAGGCAATTTTGGAAACCGCAACCACTTACAATTTTCAATTGCGGAAATATTGGTATCCAAACAATTTTTTTAGGGTTCGATCCAGTAAAATCACTTTATATGAGAAAAAAATATTTTTAAATTTCTCATCGTGCGATATCTCGTTTGAAAGGTTGTGACTCCCAGATCACGAATATGCTGTTTTGAGGTTGCTAGAGCTCTTACTTTAGCCGCAAATCGAGTTTACAGATTTCGTAGTTGACACAACAATTCGGTTAAATTGCAGACACAAATCGGATTTTTTTAAAGTTGTTTGTTTTGGCCGTGTGATACCTCGATGGAAAGGTGGCGTTCTCCAGATTACGATTTTACATTATTATTTCGCTTGGATGCTTGGCTCAGCTGAAAATCGCGTTCGAATATTGAAAAAGGGTCATTTTAAGGTGCGTTTAGAATCGTTCGATATACCTCGAGGGCGTTGGTGTGTTTTTGATGCTAGTGCAAATTTTTTTATTTTTTCCGATAAGGCCTATTTATTTCCTATTCAGCACTGAAAACCGCAACCACTTCCGAGGCTTGGTTACGGAGTTATCGCCATCCAAACCCTTTTTTGATTTTCAAACTTAATAAATTAGAAATAAAGTAATTACATTTTGGCTGGCAATATCTCGAGAACCACACCTCCTAGAACCTTCTGGTTTTCAGTTTCCGAAAGATCTTGAAAATATGAAAGGCAATTTTGAAAACCGCAACCACTTACAATTTTCAATTGCGGAAATATTGGTATCCAAACAATTTTTTTAGGGTTCGATCCAGTAAAATCACTTTATATGGGAAAAAAATATTTTTAAATTTCTCATCGTGCGATACCTCGTTTGAAAAGTTGTGACTCCCAGATCCCGAATATGCTGTTTTGAGGTTGCTAGAGCTCTTACTTTAGCCGCAAATCGAGTTTACAGATTTCGTAGTTGACACAACAATTCGGTTAAATTGCAGACACAAATCGGATTTTTTTAAAGTTGTTTGTTTTGGCCGTGTGATACCTTGATGGAAAGGTGGCGTTCTCCAGATTACGATTTTTACATTATTATTTCGCTTGGATGCTTGGTTCAGCTGAAAATCGCGTTCGAATATTGAAAAAGGGTCATTTTAAGGTGCGTTTAGAATCGTTCGATATACCTCGAGGGCGTTGGTGTGTTTTTGATGCTAGTGCAAAATTTTTATTTTTTCCGATAAGGCCTATTTATTTCCTATTCAGCACTGAAAACCGCAACCATTTCCGAGGCTTGGTTACGGAGTTATCGCCATCCAAACCCTTTTTTGATTTTCAAACTTAATAAATTAGAAATAAAGTAATTACATTTTGGCTGGCAATATCTCGAGAACCACACCTCCTAGAACCTTCTGGTTTTCAGTTTCCGAAAGATCTTGAAAATCGCAACCATTTCCGAGGCTTGGGTACGGAGTTATCGCCATCCAAACACTTTTTTGATTTTCAAACTTAATAAATTAGAAATAAAGTAATTACATTTTGGCTGGCAATATCTCGAGAACCACACCTCCTAGAACCTTCTGGTTTTCAGATTTCGTTGCGTTTAGAATCGTTCGATATACCTCGAGGGCGTTGGTGTGTTTTTGATGCTAGTGCAAAATTTTTATTTTTTCCGATAAGGCCTATTTATTTCCTATTCAGCACTGAAAACCGCAACCATTTCCGAGGCTTGGTTACGGAGTTATCGCCATCCAAACCCTTTTTTGATTTTCAAACTTAATAAATTAGAAATAAAGTAATTACATTTTGGCTGGCAATATCTCGAGAACCACACCTCCTAGAACCTTCTGGTTTTCAGTTTCCGAAAGATCTTGAAAATCGCAACCATTTCCGAGGCTTGGGTACGGAGTTATCGCCATCCAAACACTTTTTTGATTTTCAAACTTAATAAATTAGAAATAAAGTAATTACATTTTGGCTGGCAATATCTCGAGAACCACACCTCCTAGAACCTTCTGGTTTTCAGTTTCCGAAAGATCTTGAAAATATAAAAGGCAATTTTGGAAACCGCAACCACTTACAATTTTCAATTGCGGAAATATTGGTATCCAAACAATTTTTTTAGGGTTCGATCCAGTAAAATCACTTTATATGAGAAAAAAATATTTTTAAATTTCTCATCGTGCGATACCTCGTTTGAAAGGTTGTGACTCCCATATCACGAATATGCTGTTTTGAGGTTGCTAGAGCTCTTAGTTTAGCCGCAAATCGAGTTTACAGATTTCGTAGTTGACACAACAATTCGGTTAAATTACAGACACAAATCGGATTTTTTTAAAGTTGTTTGTTTTGGCCGTGTGATACCTCGATGGAAAGGTGGTGTTCTCCAGATTACGATTTTTACATTATTATTTCGCTTGGACGCTTGGTTCAGCTGAAAATCGCGTTCGAATATTGAAAAAGGGTCATTTTAAGGTGCGTTTAGAATCGTTCGATATACCTCGAGGGCGTTGGTGTGTTTTTGATGCTAGTGCAAAATTTTTATTTTTTCCGATAAGGCCTATTTATTTCCTATTCAGCACTGAAAACCGCAACCATTTCCGAGGCTTGGTTACGGAGTTATCGCCATCCAAACCCTTTTTTGATTTTCAAACTTAATAAATTAGAAATAAAGTAATTACATTTTGGCTGGCAATATCTCGAGAACCACACCTCCTAGAACCTTCTGGTTTTCAGTTTCCGAAAGATCTTGAAAATCGCAACCATTTCCGAGGCTTGGGTACGGAGTTATCGCCATCCAAACACTTTTTTGATTTTCAAACTTAATAAATTAGAAATAAAGTAATTACATTTTGGCTGGCAATATCTCGAGAACCACACCTCCTAGAACCTTCTGGTTTTCAGATTTCGTTGCGTTTAGAATCGTTCGATATACCTCGAGGGCGTTGGTGTGTTTTTGATGCTAGTGCAAAATTTTTATTTTTTCCGATAAGGCCTATTTATTTCCTATTCAGCACTGAAAACCGCAACCATTTCCGAGGCTTGGTTACGGAGTTATCGCCATCCAAACCCTTTTTTGATTTTCAAACTTAATAAATTAGAAATAAAGTAATTACATTTTGGCTGGCAATATCTCGAGAACCACACCTCCTAGAACCTTCTGGTTTTCAGTTTCCGAAAGATCTTGAAAATCGCAACCATTTCCGAGGCTTGGGTACGGAGTTATCGCCATCCAAACACTTTTTTGATTTTCAAACTTAATAAATTAGAAATAAAGTAATTACATTTTGGCTGGCAATATCTCGAGAACCACACCTCCTAGAACCTTCTGGTTTTCAGTTTCCGAAAGATCTTGAAAATATAAAAGGCAATTTTGGAAACCGCAACCACTTACAATTTTCAATTGCGGAAATATTGGTATCCAAACAATTTTTTTAGGGTTCGATCCAGTAAAATCACTTTATATGAGAAAAAAATATTTTTAAATTTCTCATCGTGCGATACCTCGTTTGAAAGGTTGTGACTCCCATATCACGAATATGCTGTTTTGAGGTTGCTAGAGCTCTTAGTTTAGCCGCAAATCGAGTTTACAGATTTCGTAGTTGACACAACAATTCGGTTAAATTACAGACACAAATCGGATTTTTTTAAAGTTGTTTGTTTTGGCCGTGTGATACCTCGATGGAAAGGTGGTGTTCTCCAGATTACGATTTTTACATTATTATTTCGCTTGGACGCTTGGTTCAGCTGAAAATCGCGTTCGAATATTGAAAAAGGGTCATTTTAAGGTGCGTTTAGAATCGTTCGATATACCTCGAGGGCGTTGGTGTGTTTTTGATGCTAGTGCAAATTTTTTTATTTTTTCCGATAAGGCCTATTTATTTCCTATTCAGCACTGAAAACCGCAACCACTTCCGAGGCTTGGTTACGGAGTTATCGCCATCCAAACCCTTTTTTCATTTTCAAACTTAATAAATTAGAAATAAAGTAATTACATTTTGGCTGGCAATATCTCGAGAACCACACCTCCTAGAACCTTCTGGTTTTCAGTTTCCGAAAGATCTTGAAAATATGAAAGGCAATTTTGGAAACCGCAACCACTTACAATTTTCAATTGCGGAAATATTGGTATCCAAACAATTTTTTTAGGGTTCGATCCAGTAAAATCACTTTATATGGGAAAAAAATATTTTTAAATTTCTCATCGTGCGATACCTCGTTTGAAAGGTTGTGACTCCCAGATCACGAATATGCTGTTTTGAGGTTGCTAGAGCTCTTACTTTAGCCGCAAATCGAGTTTACAGATTTCGTAGTTGACACAACAATTCGGTTAAATTGCAGACACAAATCGGATTTTTTTAAAGTTGTTTGTTTTGGCCGTGTGATACCTCGATGGAAAGGTGGCGTTCTCCAGATTACGATTTTTACATTATTATTTCGCTTGGATGCTTGGTTCAGCTGAAAATCGCGTTCGAATATTGAAAAAGGGTCATTTTAAGGTGCGTTTAGAATCGTTCGATATACCTCGAGGGCGTTGGTGTGTTTTTGATGCTAGTGCAAAATTTTTATTTTTTCCGATAAGGCCTATTTATTTCCTATTCAGCACTGAAAACCGCAACCACTTCCCAGGCTTGGTTACGGAGTTATCGCCATCCAAACCCTTTTTTGATTTTCAAACTTAATAAATTAGAAATAAAGTAATTACATTTTGGCTGGCAATATCTCGAGAACCACACCTCCTAGAACCTTCTGGTTTTCAGTTTCCGAAAGATCTTGAAAATCGCAACCAGGCTTGGGTACGGAGTTATCGCCATCCAAACACTTTTTTGATTTTCAAACTTAATAAATTAGAAATAAAGTAATTACATTTTGGCTGGCAATATCTCGAGAACCACACCTCCTAGAACCTTCTGGTTTTCAGTTTCCGAAAGATCTGGAAAATATAAAAGGCAATTTTGGAAACCGCAACCACTTACAATTTTCAATTGCGGAAATATTGGTATCCAAACAATTTTTTTAGGGTTCGATCCAGTAAAATCACTTTATATGGGAAAAAAATATTTTTAAATTTCTCATCGTGCGATACCTCGTTTGAAAGGTTGTGACTCCCAGATCACGAATATGCTGTTTTGAGGTTGCTAGAGCTCTTACTTTAGCCGCAAATTGAGTTTACAGATTTCGTAGTTGACACAACAATTCGGTTAAATTGCAGACACAAATCGGATTTTTTTAATGTTGTTTGTTTTGGCCGTGTGATACCTCGATGGAAAGGTGGCGTTCTCCAGATTACGATTTTTACATTATTATTTCGCTTGGACGCTTGGTTCAGCTGAAAATCGCGTTCGAATATTGAAAAAGGGTCATTTTAAGGTGCGTTTAGAATCGTTCGATATACCTCGAGGGCGTTGGTGTGTTTTTGATGCTAGTGCAAAATTTTCATTTTTTCCGATAAGGCCTATTTATTTCCTATTCAGCACTGAAAACCGCAACCATTTCCGAGGCTTGGTTACGGAGTTATCGCCATCCAAACACTTTTTTGATTTTCAAACTTAATAAATTAGAAATAAAGTAATTACATTTTGGCTGGCAATATCTCGAGAACCACACCTCCTAGAACCTTCTGGTTTTCAGTTTCCGAAAGATCTGGAAAATATAAAAGGCAATTTTGGAAACCGCAACCACTTACAATTTTCAATTGCGGAAATATTGGTATTCAAACAATTTTTTTAGGGTTCGATCCAGTAAAATCACTTTATATGAGAAAAAAATATTTTTAAATTTCTCATCGTGCGATACCTCGTTTGAAAGGTTGTGACTCCCATATCACGAATATGCTGTTTTGAGGTTGCTAGAGCTCTTAGTTTAGCCGCAAATCGAGTTTACAGATTTCGTAGTTGACACAACAATTCGGTTAAATTACAGACACAAATCGGATTTTTTTAAAGTTGTTTGTTTTGGCCGTGTGATACCTCGATGGAAAGGTGGCGTTCTCCAGATTACGATTTTTACATTATTATTTCGCTTGGACGCTTGGTTTAGCTGAAAATCGCGTTCGAATATTGAAAAAGGGTCATTTTAAGGTGCGTTTAGAATCGTTCGATATACCTCGAGGGCGTTGGTGTGTTTTTGATGCTAGTGCAAAATTTTTTATTTTTTCCGATAAGGCCTATTTATTTCCTATTCAGCACTGAAAACCGCAACCACTTCCGAGGCTTGGTTACGGAGTTATCGCCATCCAAACCCTTTTTTGATTTTCAAACTTAATAAATTAGAAATAAAGTAATTACATTTTGGCTGGCAATATCTCGAGAACCACACCTCCTAGAACCTTCTGGTTTTCAGTTTCCGAAATATCTTGAAAATATAAAAGGCAATTTTGGAAACCGCAACCACTTACAATTTTCAATTGCGGAAATATTGGTATCCAAACAATTTTTTTAGGGTTCGATCCAGTAAAATCACTTTATATGGGAAAAAAATATTTTTAAATTTCTCATCGTGCGATACCTCGTTTGAAAGGTTGTGACTCCCAGATCACGAATATGCTGTTTTAAGGTTGCTAGACCTCTTACTTTAGCCGCAAATCGAGTTTACAGATTTCGTAGTTGACACAACAATTCGGTTAAATTACAGACACAAATCGGATTTTTTAAAGTTGTTTGTTTTGGCCGTGTGATACCTCGATGGAAAGGTGGCGTTCTCCAGATTACGATTTTTACATTATTATTTCGCTTGGACGCTTGGTTCAGCTGAAAATCGCGTTCGAATATTGAAAAAGGGTCATTTTAAGGTGCGTTTAGAATCGTTCGATATACCTCGAGGTGTTTTTGATGCTAATGCAAATTTTTTTATTTTTTCCGATAAGGCCTATTTATTTCCTATTCAGCACTGAAAACCGCAACCACTTCCGAGGCTTGGTTACGGAGTTATCGCCATCCAAACCCTTTTTTGATTTTCAATCTTAATAAATTAGAAATAAAGTAATTACATTTTGGCTGGCAATATCTCGAGAACCACACCTCCTAGAACCTTCTGGTTTTCAGTTTCCGAAAGATCTTGAAAATCGCAACCAGGCTTGGGTACGGAGTTATCGCCATCCAAACACTTTTTTGATTTTCAAACTTAATAAATTAGAAATAAAGTAATTACATTTTGGCTGGCAATATCTCGAGAACCACACCTCCTAGAACCTTCTGGTTTTCAGTTTCCGAAAGATCTTGAAAATCGCAACCATTTCCGAGGCTTGGGTACGGAGTTATCGCCATCCAAACACTTTTTTGATTTTCAAACTTAATAAATTAGAAATAAAGTAATTACATTTTGGCTGGCAATATCTCGAGAACCACACCTCCTAGAACCTTCTGGTTTTCAGTTTTCGAAAGATCTTGAAAATATGAAAGGCAATTTTGAAAACCGCAACCACTTACAATTTTCAATTGCGGAAATATTGGTATCCAAACAATTTTTTTAGGGTTCGATCCAGTAAAATCACTTTATATGGGAAAAAAATATTTTTAAATTTCTCATCGTGCCATACCTCGTTTGAAAGGTTGTGACTCCCAGATCACGAATATGCTGTTTTGAGGTTGCTAGAGCTCTTACTTTAGCCGCAAATCGAGTTTACAGATTTCGTAGTTGACACAACAATTCGGTTAAATTGCAGACACAAATCGGATTTTTTTAAAGTTGTTTGTTTTGGCCGTGTGATACCTCGATGGAAAGGTGGCGTTCTCCAGATTACGATTTTTACATTATTATTTCGCTTGGATGCTTGGTTCAGCTGAAAATCTCGTTCGAATATTGAAAAAGGGTCATTTTAAGGTGCGTTTAGAATCGTTCGATATACCTCGAGGGCGTTGGTGTGTTTTTGATGCTAGTGCAAAATTTTTATTTTTTCCGATAAGGCCTATTTATTTCCTATTCAGCACTGAAAACCGCAACCACTTCCGAGGCTTGGTTACGGAGTTATCGCCATCCAAACCCTTTTTTGATTTTCAATCTTAATAAATTAGAAATAAAGTAATTACATTTTGGCTGGCAATATCTCGAGAACCACACCTCCTAGAACCTTCTGGTTTTCAGTTTCCGAAAGATCTTGAAAATCGCAACCAGGCTTGGGTACGGAGTTATCGCCATCCAAACACTTTTTTGATTTTCAAACTTAATAAATTAGAAATAAAGTAATTACATTTTGGCTGGCAATATCTCGAGAACCACACCTCCTAGAACCTTCTGGTTTTCAGTTTCCGAAAGATCTTGAAAATATAAAAGGCAATTTTGGAAACCGCAACCACTTACAATTTTCAATTGCGGAAATATTGGTATCCAAACAATTTTTTTAGGGTTCGATCCAGTAAAATCACTTTATATGAGAAAAAAATATTTTTAAATTTCTCATCGTGCGATACCTCGTTTGAAAGGTTGTGACTCCCAGATCACGAATATGCTGTTTTGAGGTTGCTAGAGCTCTTACTTTAGCCGCAAATTGAGTTTACAGATTTCGTAGTTGACACAACAATTCGGTTAAATTGCAGACACAAATCGGATTTTTTTAATGTTGTTTGTTTTGGCCGTGTGATACCTCGATGGAAAGGTGGCGTTCTCCAGATTACGATTTTTACATTATTATTTCGCTTGGACGCTTGGTTCAGCTGAAAATCGCGTTCGAATATTGAAAAAGGGTCATTTTAAGGTGCGTTTAGAATCGTTCGATATACCTCGAGGGCGTTGGTGTGTTTTTGATGCTAGTGCAAAATTTTCATTTTTTCCGATAAGGCCTATTTATTTCCTATTCAGCACTGGAAACCGCAACCATTTCCGAGGCTTGGTTACGGAGTTATAACCATCCAAACCCTTTTTTGATTTTCAAACTTAATAAATTAGAAATAAAGTAATTACATTTTGGCTGGCAATATCTCGAGAACCACACCTCCTAGAACCTTCTGGTTTTCAGTTTCCGAAATATCTTGAAAATCGCAACCATTTCCGAGGCTTGGGTACGGAGTTATCGCCATCCAAACACTTTTTTGATTTTCAAACTTAATAAATTAGAAATAAAGTAATTACATTTTGGCTGGCAATATCTCGAGAACCACACCTCCTAGAACCTTCTGGTTTTCAGTTTCCGAAAGATCTTGAAAATATAAAAGGCAATTTTGGAAACCGCAACCACTTACAATTTTCAATTGCGGAAATATTGGTATCCAAACAATTTTTTTAGGGTTCGATCCAGTAAAATCACTTTATATGAGAAAAAAATATTTTTAAATTTCTTATCGTGCGATACCTCGTTTGAAAGGTTGTGACTCCCATATCACGAATATGCTGTTTTGAGGTTGCTAGAGCTCTTAGTTTAGCCGCAAATCGAGTTTACAGATTTCGTAGTTGACACAACAATTCGGTTAAATTACAGACACAAATCGGATTTTTTTAAAGTTGTTTGTTTTGGCCGTGTGATACCTCGATGGAAAGGTGGCGTTCTCCAGATTACGATTTTTACATTATTATTTCGCTTGGACGCTTGGTTCAGCTGAAAATCACGTTCGAATATTGAAAAAGGGTCATTTTAAGGTGCGTTTAGAATCGTTCGATATACCTCGAGGGCGTTGGTGTGTTTTTGATGCTAGTGCAAAATTTTTATTTTTTCCGATAAGGCCTATTTATTTCCTATTCAGCACTGAAAACCGCAACCACTTCCGAGGCTTGGTTACGGAGTTATCGCCATCCAAACCCTTTTTTGATTTTCAAACTTAATAAATTAGAAATAAAGTAATTACATTTTGGCTGGCAATATCTCGAGAACCACACCTCCTAGAACCTTCTGGTTTTCAGTTTCCGAAAGATCTTGAAAATCGCAACCAGGCTTGGGTACGGAGTTATCGCCATCCAAACACTTTTTTGATTTTCAAACTTAATAAATTAGAAATAAAGTAATTACATTTTGGCTGGCAATATCTCGAGAACCACACCTCCTAGAACCTTCTGGTTTTCAGTTTCCGAAAGATCTTGAAAATATAAAAGGCAATTTTGGAAACCGCAACCACTTACAATTTTCAATTGCGGAAATATTGGTATCCAAACAATTTTTTTAGGGTTCGATCCAGTAAAATCACTTTATATGAGAAAAAAATATTTTTAAATTTCTCATCGTGCGATACCTCGTTTGAAAGGTTGTGACTCCCAGATCACGAATATGCTGTTTTGAGGTTGCTAGAGCTCTTACTTTAGCCGCAAATTGAGTTTACAGATTTCGTAGTTGACACAACAATTCGGTTAAATTGCAGACACAAATCGGATTTTTTTAATGTTGTTTGTTTTGGCCGTGTGATACCTCGATGGAAAGGTGGCGTTCTCCAGATTACGATTTTTACATTATTATTTCGCTTGGACGCTTGGTTCAGCTGAAAATCGCGTTCGAATATTGAAAAAGGGTCATTTTAAGGTGCGTTTAGAATCGTTCGATATACCTCGAGGGCGTTGGTGTGTTTTTGATGCTAGTGCAAAATTTTTATTTTTTCCGATAAGGCCTATTTATTTCCTATTCAGCACTGAAAACCGCAACCACTTCCGAGGCTTGGTTACGGAGTTATCGCCATCCAAACCCTTTTTGATTTTCAAACCTAATAAATTAGAAATAAAGTAATTACATTTTGGCTGGCAATATCTCGAGAACCACACCTCCTAGAACCTTCTGGTTTTCAGTTTCCGAAAGATCTTGAAAATATAAAAGGCAATTTTGGAAACCGCAACCACTTACAATTTTCAATTGCGGAAATATTGGTATCCAAACAATTTTTTTAGGGTTCGATCCAGTAAAATCACTTTATATGGGAAAAATATATTTTTAAATTTCTCATCGTGCGATACCTCGTTTGAAAGGTTGTAACTCCCATATCACGAATATGCTGTTTTGAGGTTGCTAGACCTCTTAGTTTAGCCGCAAATCGAGTTTACAGATTTCGTAGTTGACACAACAATTCGGTTAAATTACAGACACAAATCGGATTTTTGTAAAGTTGTTTGTTTTGGCCGCGTGATACCTCGATGGAAAGGTGGCGTTCTCCAGATTACGATTTTTACATTATTATTTCGCTTGGACGCTTGGTTCAGCTGAAAATCGCGTTCGAATATTGAAAAAGGGTCATTTTAAGGTGCGTTTAGAATCGTTCGATATACCTCGAGGGCGTTGGTGTGTTTTTGATGCTAGTGCAAAATTTTTATTTTTTCCGATAAGGCCTATTTATTTCCTATTCAGCACTGAAAACCGCAACCACTTCCGAGGCTTGGTTACGGAGTTATCGCCATCCAAACCCTTTTTTGATTTTCAAACCTAATAAATTAGAAATAAAGTAATTACATTTTGGCTGGCAATATCTCGAGAACCACACCTCCTAGAACCTTCTAGTTTTCAGTTTCCGAAAGATCTTGAAAATATAAAAGGCAATTTTGGAAACCGCAACCACTTACAATTTTCAATTGCGGAAATATTGGTATCCAAACAATTTTTTTAGGGTTCGATCCAGTAAAATCACTTTATATGGGAAAAAAATATTTTTAAATTTCTCATCGTGCGATACCTCGTTTGAAAGGTTGTGACTCCCGGATAACGAATATGCTGCTTTGAGGTTGCTAGAGCTCTTAGTTTAGCCGCAAATCGAGTTTACAGATTTCGTAGTTGACACAACAATTCGGTTAAATTACAGACACAAATCGGATTTTTTTAAAGTTGTTTGTTTTGGCCGTGTGATACCTCGATGGAAAGGTGGCGTTCTCCAGATTACGATTTTTACATTATTATTTCGCTTGGACGCTTGGTTCAGCTGAAAATCGCGTTCGAATATTGAAAAAGGGTCATTTTAAGGTGCGTTTAGAATCGTTCGATATACCTCGAGGGCGTTGGTGTGTTTTTGATGCTAGTGCAAAATTTTTATTTTTTCCGATAAGGCCTATTTATTTCCTATTCAGCACTGAAAACCGCAACCATTTCCGAGGCTTGGTTACGGAGTTATAACCATCCAAACCCTTTTTTGATTTTCAAACTTAATAAATTAGAAATAAAGTAATTACATTTTGGCTGGCAATATCTCGAGAACCACACCTCCTAGAACCTTCTGGTTTTCAGTTTCCGAAAGATCTTGAAAATATAAAAGGCAATTTTGGAAACCGCAACCACTTACAATTTTCAATTGCGGAAATATTGGTATCCAAACAATTTTTTTAGGGTTCGATCCAGTAAAATCACTTTATATGGGAAAAAAATATTTTTAAATTTCTCATCGTGCGATACCTCGTTTGAAAGGTTGTGACTCCCAGATCACGAATATGCTGTTTTGAGGTTGCTAGAGCTCTTACTTTAGCCGCAAATCGAGTTTACAGATTTCGTAGTTGACACAACAATTCGGTTAAATTACAGACACAAATCGGATTTTTTTAAAGTTGTTTGTTTTGGCCGTGTGATACCTCGATGGAAAGGTGGCATTCTCCAGATTACGATTTTTACATTATTATTTCGCTTGGATGCTTGGTTCAGCTGAAAATCGCCTTCGAATATTGAAAAAGGGTCATTTTAAGGTGCGTTTAGAATCGTTCGATATACCTCGAGGGCGTTGGTGTGTTTTTGATGCTAGTGCAAAATTTTTTATTTTTTCTGATAAGGCCTATTTATTTCCTATTCAGCACTGAAAACCGCAACCACTTCCGAGGCTTGGTTACGGAGTTATCGCCATCCAAACCCTTTTTTGATTTTCAAACTTAATAAATTAGAAATAAAGTAATTACATTTTGGCTGGCAATATCTCGAGAACCACACCTCCTAGAACCTTCTGGTTTTCAGTTTCTGAAAGATCTTGAAAATATAAAAGGCAATTTTGGAAACCGCAACCACTTACAATTTTCAATTGCGGAAATATTGGTATCCAAACAATTTTTTTAGGGATCCAGTAAAATCACTTTATATGGGAAAAAAATATTTTTAAATTTCTCATCGTGCGATACCTCGTTTGAAAGGTTGTGACTCCCAGATCACGAATATGCTGTTTTGAGGTTGCTAGACCTCTTAGTTTAGCCGCAAATCGAGTTTACAGATTTCGTAGTTGACACAACAATTCGGTTAAATTACAGACACAAATCGGATTTTTTTAAAGTTGTTTGTTTTGGCCGCGTGATACCTCGATGGAAAGGTGGCGTTCTCCAGATTACGATTTTTACATTATTATTTCGCTTGGACGCTTGGTTCAGCTGAAAATCGCGTTCGAATATTGAAAAAGGGTCATTTTAAGGTGCGTTTAGAATCGTTCGATATACCTCGAGGGCGTTGGTGTGTTTTTGATGCTAGTGCAAAATTTTTATTTTTTCCGATAAGGCCTATTTATTTCCTATTCAGCACTGAAAACCGCAACCACTTCCGAGGCTTGGTTACGGAGTTATCGCCATCCAAACCCTTTTTTGATTTTCAAACCTAATAAATTAGAAATAAAGTAATTACATTTTGGCTGGCAATATCTCGAGAACCACACCTCCTAGAACCTTCTAGTTTTCAGTTTCCGAAAGATCTTGAAAATATAAAAGGCAATTTTGGAAACCGCAACCACTTACAATTTTCAATTGCGGAAATATTGGTATCCAAACAATTTTTTTAGGGTTCGATCCAGTAAAATCACTTTATATGGGAAAAATATATTTTTAAATTTCTCATCGTGCGATACCTCGTTTGAAAGGTTGTGACTCCCATATCACGAATATGCTGTTTTGAGGTTGCTAGAGCTCTTAGTTTAGCCGCAAATCGAGTTTACAGATTTCGTAGTTGACACAACAATTCGGTTAAATTACAGACACAAATCGGATTTTTTTAAAGTTGTTTGTTTTGGCCGTGTGATACCTCGATGGAAAGGTGGCGTTCTCCAGATTACGATTTTTACATTATTATTTCGCTTGGACGCTTGGTTCAGCTGAAAATCGCGTTCGAATATTGAAAAAGGGTCATTTTAAGGTGCGTTTAGAATCGTTCGATATACCTCGAGGGCGTTGGTGTGTTTTTGATGCTAGTGCAAATTTTTTGTTTTTTCCGATAAGGCCTATTTATTTCCTATTCAGCACTGAAAACGGCAACCATTTCCGAGGCTTGGTTACGGAGTTATAACCATCCAAACCCTTTTTTGATTTTCAAACTTAATAAATTAGAAATAAAGTAATTACATTTTGGCTGGCAATATCTCGAGAACCACACCTCCTAGAACCTTCCGGTTTTCAGTTTCCGAAAGATCTTGAAAATATGAAAGGCAATTTTGGAAACCGCAACCACTTACAATTTTCAATTGCGGAAATATTGGTATCCAAACAATTTTTTTAGGGTTCGATCCAGTAAAATCACTTTATATGGGAAAAAAATATTTTTAAATTTCTCATCGTGCGATACCTCGTTTGAAAGGTTGTGACTCCCGGATAAGAAATATGCTGCTTTGAGGTTGCTAGAGCTCTTAGTTTAGCCGCAAATCGAGTTTACAGATTTCATAGTTGACACAACAATTCGGTTAAATTACAGACACAAATCGGATTTTTTTAAAGTTGTTTGTTTTGGCCGTGTGATACCTCGATGGAAAGGTGGCGTTCTCCAGATTACGATTTTTACATTATTATTTCGCTTGGACGCTTGGTTCAGCTGAAAATCGCGTTCGAATATTGAAAAAGGGTCATTTTAAGGTGCGTTTAGAATCGTTCGATATACCTCGAGGGCGTTGGTGTGTTTTTGATGCTAGTGCAAAATTTTTATTTTTTCCGATAAGGCCTATTTATTTCCTATTCAGCACTGAAAACCGCAACCATTTCCGAGGCTTGGTTACGGAGTTATAACCATCCAAACCCTTTTTTGATTTTCAAACTTAATAAATTAGAAATAAAGTAATTACATTTCGGCTGGCAATATCTCGAGAACCACACCTCCTAGAACCTTCTGGTTTTCAGTTTCCGAAAGATCTTAAAAATCGCAACCACTTCCGAGGCTTGGTTACGGAGTTATCGCCATCCAAACCCTTTTTTATTTTCAAACTTAATAAATTAGAAATAAAGTAATTACATTTTGGCTGGCAATATCTCGAGAACCACACCTCCTAGAACCTTCTAGTTTTCAGTTTCCGAAAGATCTTGAAAATCGCAACCATTTCCGAGGCTTGGGTACGGAGTTATCGCCATCCAAACACTTTTTTGATTTTCAAACTTAATAAATTAGAAATAAAGTAATTACATTTTGGCTGGCAATATCTCGAGAACCACACCTCCTAGAACCTTCTGGTTTTCAGTTTCCGAAAGATCTTGAAAATATAAAAGGCAATTTTGGAAACCGCAACCACTTACAATTTTCAATTGCGGAAATATTGGTATCCAAACAATTTTTTTAGGGTTCGATCCAGTAAAATCACTTTATATGGGAAAAAAATATTTTTAAATTTCTCATCGTGCGATACCTCGTTTGAAAGGTTGTGACTCCCAGATCACGAATATGCTGTTTTGAGGTTGCTAGAGCTCTTAGTTTAGCCGCAAATCGAGTTTACAGATTTCGTAGTTGACACAACAATTCGGTTAAATTACAGACACAAATCGGATTTTTTTAAAGTTGTTTGTTTTGGCCGTGTGATACCTCGATGGAAAGGTGGTGTTCTCCAGATTACGATTTTTACATTATTATTTCGCTTGGGTGCTTGGTTCAGCTGAAAATCGCGTTCGAATATTGAAAAAGGGTCATTTTAAGGTGCGTTTAGAATCGTTCGATATACCTCGAGGGCGTTGGTGTGTTTTTGATGCTAGTGCAAAATTTTTATTTTTTCCGATAAGGCCTATTCAGCACTGAAAACCGCAACCACTTCCGAGGCTTGTTTACGGAGTTATCGCCATCCAAACCCTTTTTTGATTTTCAAACTTAATAAATTAGAAATAAAGTAATTACATTTTGGCTGGCAATATCTCGAGAACCACACCTCCTAGAACTTTCTGGTTTTCAGTTTCCAAAAGATCTTGAAAATATAAAAGGCAATTTTGGAAACCGCAACCACTTACAATTTTCAATTGCGGAAATATTGGTATCCAAACAATTTTTTTAGGGTTCGATCCAGTAAAATCACTTTATATGGGAAAAAAATATTTTTAAATTTCTCATCGTGCGATACCTCGTTTGAAAGGTTGTGACTCCCAGATCACGAATATGCTGTTTTGAGGTTGCTAGAGCTCTTAGTTTAGCCGCAAATCGAGTTTACAGATTTCGTAGTTGACACAACAATTCGGTTAAATTACAGACACAAATCGGATTTTTTTAAAGTTGTTTGTTTTGGCCGTGTGATACCTTGATGGAAAGGTGAAACTCTCCAGATTACGATTTTTACATTATTATTTCGCTTGGACGCTTGGTTCAGCTGAAAATCGCGTTCGAATATTGAAAAAGGGTCATTTTAAGGTGCGTTTAGAATCGTTCGATATACCTCGAGGGCGTTGGTGTGTTTTTGATGCTAGTGCAAAATTTTTTATTTTTTCTGATAAGGCCTATTTATTTCCTATTCAGCACTGAAAACCGCAACCACTTCCGAGGCTTGGTTACGGAGTTATCGCCATCCAAACCCTTTTTTGATTTTCAAACTTAATAAATTAGAAATAAAGTAATTACATTTTGGCTGGCAATATCTCGAGAACCACACCTCCTAGAACCTTCTGGTTTTCAGTTTCTGAAAGATCTTGAAAATATAAAAGGCAATTTTGGAAACCGCAACCACTTACAATTTTCAATTGCGGAAATATTGGTATCCAAACAATTTTTTTAGGGATCCAGTAAAATCACTTTATATGGGAAAAAAATATTTTTAAATTTCTCATCGTGCGATACCTCGTTTGAAAGGTTGTGACTCCCAGATCACGAATATGCTGCTTTGAGGTTGCTAGAGCTCTTAGTTTAGCCGCAAATCGAGTTTACAGATTTCGTAGTTGACACAACAATTCGGTTAAATTACAGACACAAATCGGATTTTTTTAAAGTTGTTTGTTTTGGCCGTGTGATACCTCGATGGAAAGGTGGCGTTCTCCAGATTACGATTTTAATATTATTATTTCGCTTGGACGCTTGGTTCAGCTGAAAATCGCGTTGGAATATTGAAAAAGGGTCATTTTAAGGTGCGTTTAGAATCGTTCGATATACCTCGAGGGCGTTGGTGTGTTTTTGATGCTAGTGCAAAATTTTTTATTTTTTCCGATAAGGCCTATTTATTTCCTATTCAGCACTGAAAACCGCAACCACTTCCGAGGCTTGGTTACGGAGTTATCGCCATCCAAACCCTTTTTTGATTTTCAAACTTAATAAATTAGAAATAAAGTAATTACATTTTGGCTGGCAATATCTCGAGAACCACACTTCCTAGAACCTTCTGGTTTTCAGTTTTCGAAAGATCTTGAAAATATGAAAGGCAATTTTGGAAACCGCAACCACTTACAAAGGTTGTGACTCCCAGATCACGAATATGCTGTTTTGAGGTTGCTAGACCTCTTAGTTTAGCCGCAAATCGAGTTTACAGATTTCGTAGTTGACACAACAATTCGGTTAAATTACAGACACAAATCGGTTTTTTTTAAAGTTTTTTGTTTTGGGCGTGTGATACCTCGATGGAAAGGTGGCATTCTCCAGATTACGATTTTTACATTATTATTTCGCTTGGACGCTTGGTTCAGCTGAAAATCGCGTTCGAATATTGAAAAAGGGTCATTTTAAGGTGCGTTTAGAATCGTTCGATATACCTCGAGGGCGTTGGTGTGTTTTTGATGCTAGTGCAAATTTTTTCCGCAACCACTTACAATTTTCAATTGCGGAAATATTGGTATCCAAACAATTTTTTTAGGGTTCGATCCAGTAAAATCACTTTATATGGGAAAAAAATATTTTTAAATTTCTCATCGTGCGATACCTCGTTTGAAAGGTTGTGACTCCCGGATAAGAAATATGCTGCTTTGAGGTTGCTAGAGCTCTTAGTTTAGCCGCAAATCGAGTTTACAGATTTCATAGTTGACACAACAATTCGGTTAAATTACAGACACAAATCGGATTTTTTTAAAGTTGTTTGTTTTGGCCGTGTGATACCTCGATGGAAAGGTGGCGTTCTCCAGATTACGATTTTTACATTATTATTTCGCTTGGACGCTTGGTTCAGCTGAAAATCGCGTTCGAATATTGAAAAAGGGTCATTTTAAGGTGCGTTTAGAATCGTTCGATATACCTCGAGGGCGTTGGTGTGTTTTTGATGCTAGTGCAAAATTTTTATTTTTTCCGATAAGGCCTATTTATTTCCTATTCAGCACTGAAAACCGCAACCATTTCCGAGGCTTGGTTACGGAGTTATAACCATCCAAACCCTTTTTTGATTTTCAAACTTAATAAATTAGAAATAAAGTAATTACATTTTGGCTGGCAATATCTCGAGAACCACACCTCCTAGAACCTTCTGGTTTTCAGTTTCCGAAAGATCTTAAAAATCGCAACCACTTCCGAGGCTTGGTTACGGAGTTATCGCCATCCAAACCCTTTTTTATTTTCAAACTTAATAAATTAGAAATAAAGTAATTACATTTTGGCTGGCAATATCTCGAGAACCACACCTCCTAGAACCTTCTAGTTTTCAGTTTCCGAAAGATCTTGAAAATCGCAACCATTTCCGAGGCTTGGGTACGGAGTTATCGCCATCCAAACACTTTTTTGATTTTCAAACTTAATAAATTAGAAATAAAGTAATTACATTTTGGCTGGCAATATCTCGAGAACCACACCTCCTAGAACCTTCTGGTTTTCAGTTTCCGAAAGATCTTGAAAATATAAAAGGCAATTTTGGAAACCGCAACCACTTACAATTTTCAATTGCGG
This sequence comes from Epistrophe grossulariae, assembly GCA_929447395.1. Classification (NCBI taxonomy): domain Eukaryota; kingdom Metazoa; phylum Arthropoda; class Insecta; order Diptera; family Syrphidae; genus Epistrophe; species Epistrophe grossulariae. The sequence continues at coordinate 92,301,842 of OV839568.1, read as the reverse complement.
AAATATTGGTATCCAAACAATTTTTTTAGGGTTCGATCCAGTAAAATCACTTTATATGGGAAAAAAATATTTTTAAATTTCTCATCGTGCGATACCTCGTTTGAAAGGTTGTGACTCCCAGATCACGAATATGCTGTTTTGAGGTTGCTAGAGCTCTTACTTTAGCCGCAAATCGAGTTTACAGATTTCGTAGTTGACACAACAATTCGGTTAAATTACAGACACAAATCGGATTTTTTTAAAGTTGTTTGTTTTGGCCGTGTGATACCTCGATGGAAAGGTGGCGTTCTCCAGATTACGATTTTTACATTATTATTTCGCTTGGATGCTTGGTTCAGCTGAAAATCGCGTTCGAATATTGAAAAAGGGTCATTTTAAGGTGCGTTTAGAATCGTTCGATATACCTCGAGGGCGTTGGTGTGTTTTTGATGCTAGTGCAAAATTTTTATTTTTTCCGATAAGGCCTATTCAGCACTGAAAACCGCAACCACTTCCGAGGCTTGTTTACGGAGTTATCGCCATCCAAACCCTTTTTTGATTTTCAAACTTAATAAATTAGAAATAAAGTAATTACATTTTGGCTGGCAATATCTCGAGAACCACACCTCCTAGAACTTTCTGGTTTTCAGTTTCCAAAAGATCTTGAAAATATAAAAGGCAATTTTGGAAACCGCAACCACTTACAATTTTCAATTGCGGAAATATTGGTATCCAAACAATTTTTTTAGGGTTCGATCCAGTAAAATCACTTTATATGGGAAAAAAATATTTTTAAATTTCTCATCGTGCGATACCTCGTTTGAAAGGTTGTGACTCCCAGATCACGAATATGCTGTTTTGAGGTTGCTAGAGCTCTTAGTTTAGCCGCAAATCGAGTTTACAGATTTCGTAGTTGACACAACAATTCGGTTAAATTACAGACACAAATCGGATTTTTTTAAAGTTGTTTGTTTTGGCCGTGTGATACCTCGATGGAAAGGTGGCATTCTCCAGATTACGATTTTTACATTATTATTTCGCTTGGACGCTTGGTTCAGCTGAAAATCGCCTTCGAATATTGAAAAAGGGTCATTTTAAGGTGCGTTTAGAATCGTTCGATATACCTCGAGGGCGTTGGTGTGTTTTTGATGCTAGTGCAAAATTTTTTATTTTTTCCGATAAGGCCTATTTATTTCCTATTCAGCACTGAAAACCGCAACCACTTCCGAGGCTTGGTTACGGAGTTATCGCCATCCAAACCCTTTTTTGATTTTCAAACTTAATAAATTAGAAATAAAGTAATTACATTTTGGCTGGCAATATCTCGAGAACCACACCTCCTAGAACCTTCTGGTTTTCAGTTTCTGAAAGATCTTGAAAATATAAAAGGCAATTTTGGAAACCGCAACCACTTACAATTTTCAATTGCGGAAATATTGGTATCCAAACAATTTTTTTAGGGATCCAGTAAAATCACTTTATATGGGAAAAAAATATTTTTAAATTTCTCATCGTGCGATACCTCGTTTGAAAGGTTGTGACTCCCAGATCACGAATATGCTGTTTTGAGGTTGCTAGAGCTCTTAGTTTAGCCGCAAATCGAGTTTACAGATTTCGTAGTTGACACAACAATTCGGTTAAATTACAGACACAAATCGGATTTTTTTAAAGTTGTTTGTTTTGGCCGTGTGATACCTCGATGGAAAGGTGGCGTTCTCCAGATTACGATTTTTACATTATTATTTCGCTTGGACGCTTGGTTCAGCTGAAAATCGCGTTGGAATATTGAAAAAGGGTCATTTTAAGGTGCGTTTAGAATCGTTCGATATACCTCGAGGGCGTTGGTGTGTTTTTGATGCTAGTGCAAAATTTTTTATTTTTTCCGATAAGGCCTATTTATTTCCTATTCAGCACTGAAAACCGCAACCACTTCCGAGGCTTGGTTACGGAGTTATCGCCATCCAAACCCTTTTTTGATTTTCAAACTTAATAAATTAGAAATAAAGTAATTACATTTTGGCTGGCAATATCTCGAGAACCACACCTCCTAGAACCTTCTGGTTTTCAGTTTTCGAAAGATCTTGAAAATATGAAAGGCAATTTTGGAAACCGCAACCACTTACAATTTTCAAAAAAATATTTTTAAATTTCTCATCGTGCGATACCTCGTTTGAAAGGTTGTGACTCCCAGATCACGAATATGCTGTTTTGAGGTTGCTAGACCTCTTAGTTTAGCCGCAAATCGAGTTTACAGATTTCGTAGTTGACACAACAATTCGGTTAAATTACAGACACAAATCGGTTTTTTTTAAAGTTTTTTGTTTTGGGCGTGTGATACCTCGATGGAAAGGTGGCATTCTCCAGATTACGATTTTTACATTATTATTTCGCTTGGACGCTTGGTTCAGCTGAAAATCGCGTTCGAATATTGAAAAAGGGTCATTTTAAGGTGCGTTTAGAATCGTTCGATATACCTCGAGGGCGTTGGTGTGTTTTTGATGCTAGTGCAAATTTTTTATTTTTTCCGATAAGGCCTATTTATTTCCTATTCAGCACTGAAAACCGCAACCACTTCCGAGGCTTGGTTACGGAGTTATCGCCATCCAAACCTTTTTTTGATTTTCAAACTTAATAAATTAGAAATAAAGTAATTACATTTTGGCTGGCAATATCTCGAGAACCACACCTCCTAGAACCTTCTGGTTTTCAGTTTCCGAAAGATCTTGAAAATATAAAAGGCAATTTTGGAAACCGCAACCACTTACAATTTTCAATTGCGGAAATATTGGTATCCAAACAATTTTTTTAGGGTTCGATCCAGTAAAATCACTTTATATGGGAAAAAATATTTTTAAATTTCTCATCGTGCGATACCTCGTTTGAAAGGTTGTGACTCCCAGATCACGAATATGCTGTTTTGAGGTTGCTAGAGCTCTTCGTTTAGCCGCAAATCGAGTTTACAGATTTCGTAGTTGACACAACAATTCGGTTAAATTACAGACACAAATCGGATTTTTTTAAAGTTGTTGTTTTGGCCGTGTGATACCTCGATGGAAAGGTGGCGTTCTCCAGATTACGATTTTTCATTATTATTTCTCTTGGACGCTTTGTTCAGCTGAAAATCGCGTTAGAATATTGAAAAAGGGTCATTTTAAGGTGCGTTTAGAATCGTTCGATATACCTCGAGGGCGTTGGTGTGTTTTTGATGCTAGTGCAAATTTTTTTATTTTTTCCGATAAGGCCTATTTATTTCCTATTCAGCACTGAAAACCGCAACCATTTCCGAGGCTTGCTTACGGAGTTATCGCCATCCAAACCCTTTTTTGATTTTCAAACTTAATAAATTAGAAATAAAGTAATTACATTTTGGCTGGCAATATCTCGAGAACCACACCTCCTAAAACCTTCTGGTTTTCAGTTTCCGAAAGATCTTGAAAATATGAAAGGCAATTTTGGAAACCGCAACCACTTACAATTTTCAATTGCGGAAATATTGGTATCCAAACAATTTTTTTAGGGTTCGATCCAGTAAAATCACTTTATATGGGAAAAAAATATTTTTAAATTTCTCATCGTGCGATACCTCGTTTGAAAGGTTGTGACTCCCAGATCACGAATATGCTGTTTTGAGGTTGCTAGACCTCTTAGTTTAGCCGCAAATCGAGTTTACAGATTTCGTAGTTGACACAACAATTCGGTTAAATTACAGACACAAATCGGATTTTTTAAAGTTGTTTGTTTTGGCCGTGTGATACCTCGATGGAAAGGTGGCGTTCTCCAGATTACGATTTTTACATTATTATTTCGCTTGGACGCTTGGTTCAGCTGAAAATCGCGTTCGAATATTGAAAAAGGGTCATTTTAAGGTGCGTTTAGAATCGTTCGATATACCTCGAGGGCGTTGGTGTGTTTTTGATGCTAGTGCAAATTTTTTATTTTTTTCCGATAAGGCCTATTTATTTCCTATTCAGCACTGAAAACCGCAACCATTTCCGAGGCTTGGTTACGGAGTTATCGCCATCCAAACACTTTTTTGATTTTCAAACTTAATAAATTAGAAATAAAGTAATTACATTTTGGCTGGCAATATCTCGAGAACCACACCTCCTAGAACCTTCTGGTTTTCAGTTTCCGAAAGATCTTGAAAATATGAAAGGCAATTTTTGAAACCGCAACCACTTACAATTTTCAATTGCGAAAATATTGGTATCCAAACAATTTTTTTAGGGTTCGATCCAGTAAAATCACTTTATATGGGAAAAAAATATTTTTAAATTTCTCATCGTGCGATACCTCGTTTGAAAGGTTGTGACTCCCAGATCACGAATATGCTGTTTTGAGGTTGCTAGACCTCTTAGTTTAGCCGCAAATCGAGTTTACAGATTTCGTAGTTGACACAACAATTCGGTTAAATTACAGACACAAATCGGATTTTTTTAAAAGTTGTTTGTTTTGGCCGTGTGATACCTCGATGGAAAGGTGGCGTTCTCCAGATTACGATTTTTACATTATTATTTCGCTTGGATGCTTGGTTCAGCTGAAAATCGCGTTTGAATATTCAAAAAGGGTCATTTTAAGGTGCGTTTAGAATGGTTCGATATACCTCGAAGGCGTTGGTGTGTTTTTGATGCTAGTGCAAATTTTTTTATTTTTTCCGATAAGGCCTATTTATTTCCTATTCAGCACTGAAAACCGCAACCATTTCCGAGGCTTGGTTACGGAGTTATAACCATCCAAACCCTTTTTTGATTTTCAAACTTAATAAATTAGAAATAAAGTAATTACATTTTGGCTGGCAATATCTCGAGAACCACACCTCCTAGAACCTTCTGGTTTTCAGTTTCCGAAAGATCTTGAAAATATGAAAGGCAATTTTGAAAACCGCAACCACTTACAATTTTCAATTGCGGAAATATTGGTATCCAAACAATTTTTTTAGGGTTCGATCCAGTAAAATCACTTTATATGGGAAAAAAATATTTTTAAATTTCTCATCGTGCGATACCTCGTTTGAAAGGTTGTGACTCCCAGATCACGAATATGCTGTTTTGAGGTTGCTAGACCTCTTAGTTTAGCCGCAAATCGAGTTTACAGATTTCGTAGTTGACACAACAATTCGGTTAAATTACAGACACAAATCGGATTTTTTGAAAGTTTTTTGTTTTGGGCGTGTGATACCTCGATGGAAAGGTGGCATTCTCCAGATTACGATTTTTACATTATTATTTCGCTTGGACGCTTGGTTCAGCTGAAAATCGCGTTCGAATATTGAAAAAGGGTCATTTTAAGGTGCGTTTAGAATCGTTCGATATACCTCGAGGGCGTTGGTGTGTTTTTGATGCTAGTGCAAATTTTTTTATTTTTTCCGATAAGGCCTATTTATTTCCTATTCAGCACTGAAAACCGCAACCATTTCCAAGGCTTGGTTACGGAGTTATAACCATCCAAACCCTTTTTTGATTTTCAAACTTAATAAATTAGAAAAATTTACAGATTTCACTCATAGAGTAACTATGGGGACATTGAAAATGACTTGTGTTAGCTCGATAAAATAAAAACATGAATAATCTTGGTTATTTCTAATTTGTATCCTATAGTTGCACCAAAACTTCTGAAGATGTCTAAGAATCCATTCTTCAGTCTGAAATTACAATATGTAGATATTTTTAATGTCGAATCCCAGTTGGCGGTTAAATTAATAGGGGTATTCCCGATCCAATGGTCTTGCATCATTGCAAAAGTGCAAAGTATTTTTTTTTACAATGGGGTTAGGATATAGCAATTCCACACTTTTGCATTTTTGCAATGATACAAGACCAGTTACATCGGATCGGGAATACCCCTAATGTTGTTCAGTTAAGTTTATTTAATCACGGCGTTGATGATGAAGCAATTCAAATACATGCTCAAATTTGCTCAAATTGATTTGCAAGTTTCTCAACTTATTGAACTATTTATATATAGGCAAGTTATTTGATTTACTATCAAAGTGAACCCTTTTTAACGCGAGACCAAATTTATAAATAATTTGATGTGTAGCTCAAACTCAATGCAAACCTGATTTACCTAATTGTTTTTAGGTATTCTATAATATGTATTTTCTTTTAATAAATTTAATAAACTCGAGTCGTGTAATTTCTTAAGACAATATAAATGATTTTGACAGTTAAGCAGTATTCTTTTGTCTGAGAATATGAAAAGCAAAGCAACAATTAAGTTGACAGCTGAGTTGACAGCCAAATTGAATCGTTTTTTTTTCATTTGAGGACCTTAAGGTAACTGTAATAGTCGGAAGATGTTGGAAGAAAATTCTCTCAGTTCACTTACGCATGGAGCGGTCGGTGAGCGCTCTTCACTTCTGAAAGCAAAAGTAAAAAATTGGTCGAAACAAGCAAAACTGAATTATGGGCACGTCATATGAATTCTTTGTATTCGTTTCGTTTCGTACGACCACTTAGGTCGGCACCCGACTATTATAGGTCTACCTTTAACCTTGAACATCTGAACATTAGAACTAAATCTATATAAGTTTATTAAACAAGTTCAATTATATTGCAGTACCTATGAATATTCTAATCGCATTGGCTTAGACGTAGGTAAAGTTTAGTAACATAAATTTATAGCCTGAGATTTTACTTGAATTCTAAGACCTTAACCTCAAAGATTCGATAATTAGAACAGAAGATAAAAGCTTACCAAATAAACCCTTTTCGATATTTATATTTAAGTTGCTTAGGTAAGTTAATCCTACCTCTAGACTGATTAACGTTAACTTAAATACCTTAACTTTCAACAACTTAGAACTAATGTTGTAAGTTTATTAAAGAGAAACGCAAGTAGGTACCTTTGCATATTTCAGGCTCAAAAATAACATTGGTTTGGACGTATGTCAAGTTCAAAAATCGCATTGGCTTAGACTTAGGAAAAGTTTTGTGACATAAATTTATAGCCTTAGATCTTACCTCAATTTTAAGACCTTAACCTCAAAGATCCGATAATTAGAACAGAAAATAAAAGCTTACCAAGTCAACCCTTTTCGATTACTACATTTAAGTTGCTTCGCTAAGTTAATCCTACCTCTAGGCTGATTAATATTAATTTAAATACCTTAACCTTCAACAACTGGCCCTTAGAACTAATGTTGTAAGTTTATTAAAGAAATTCACAAGTAGGTATCTTTGCATATTTTAGGTTCAAAAATCGCATTGGTTTGGACGTAGGTCAAGTTCAAAAATCGCATTGGCTTAGACGTAAGTCAAGTTCAAAAATCGCATTGGCTTAGACGTTGGTCAAGCTCAAAAATCGAATTGGTTTAGACGTATAATTCAAGTTAAAAAATCACATTGGCTTAGACGTAGGTCAAGTTCAAAAGTCGCATTGGTTTAGACGTTGGTCAAGTTCAAAAAACGCATTGGTTTAGATGTTGTTTTGTCACATAAATTTGTAGCCTGAGATTTTACCTTAATTCTAAGACATTAACCTCAAAGATCCGATAATTAGAACAGAAGATACCAAATCAACCCTTTTCGATTAGGCATTATATTTAAGTTGCTTCGCTAGGTTAATCCTGCCTCTAGTCTAGTTAACCTTAATTTAAATACCTTAACCTTCAACATCTGGCCCTTACATAGAACTAAAGTTATAAGTTATAATCATAGAGGTTCAAGTATAGGTCTCTGTGCATATTATAGGTTCAACAATCGAATAATTGATTAAGAATGAAGTCAAGTTTTGTCACACAAAATTTTGAAGCCTATTATTTAACTTATTTCAAAACCTTAATCTTTAAGATCCGATTATTAGTACAGAAGTAAAAAGGCAACCGCAGAACAACTAAATCAATCCTTTTATATAAATGTACATACCTACATAATGTCATACTAAGGGGTCAAACTTCTTACGTCTCTGAGCCATTCTGAGACATTCCAAACCATTTACATCCACAGGTCCAACGAGCTATGGTAACAAAACGGCGCACTCTAGCGCTAATTGGGTCAACGAGCTAGGTTGCTCATGATCGCCATTTCTACCTACCTACCTACCTACCTACATACATATTGTATGTACCTATATAGATACGTAGGCATATGAATTTTGTTGGCGAAGCCAATTTTGTTATTCAATTTTTCAATTTTTGCAATTATTTATTTTGACGAATTAAACCTAACGTTTTTCACCTACACTTTTATGTTATTTCAATTATTTTTTAACTGAATAAATTAGTTTGATATTTTACCTTCATTTTAAGACCTTTATTTTAAATATCCGATTGTTAGAACAGAAGTTATAAGCCAACCAAACCAACCTAATCGTACCATTACGAATAATATTTGCAAAATACCTACAATTTAATCAACATATACAATATATGTACATATATTTTACAGACATACCTAACCTACTTAATAATGTAGCTATGTATGTATATCATTTTTGTTCCCGATGCGAAGCCAATTTTGTTTGCCACCGGCCACAGTGCAGTGGTGGTTTTTTATTGCACACATTCCACTCCAACCAACGTCTTGCCAACACCCTTACAGCAATGTATATTCTTTGTGGGTACGTTTTTTTCTTTTTCTTTTTGTTTTCTTGTTCCTCACGTCATTTGCCGTGATGAAATTAGTTCTCAAAAGCCAATCTTTCACGTTTTTAGTATGAAATTTTGTAAGCTTTTGCAAACATTTTGATGCAGATTTGTAGCCTGTCATTTTATCTTTAATTATCTATCTTAACATTAAGCATCCGATAATTATAACCTGAGTAAAAGGCTTCTAAGTGCGCTCAAATCGAGTGATTTTAAGATTTCATACAAATTCAACTATCCTCCACTGAAGCTCGTCGGTTGGCGACGATCAACATGTAGGTACGATTCATCGATTGTGTCTTTAGGTTCATTTTGGCATTTTCTTTGGTAACACCAACCAAAAATTCAATCCTGAGCCCCCTATACGCTAGAGTTCATTTCGTTCATTTGTTATATATTCATTTGTTCATTTAATCATTTTGGTAACACCATATTTTTCTCAAAACGACCCTATAAACATTTTCAATGTTAATAAAGTAATTACATTTTGGCTGGCAATATCTCGAGAACCACACCTCCTAGAACCTTCTGGTTTTCAGTTTCCGAAAGATCTTGAAAATATGAAAGGCAATTTTGGAAACCGCAACCACTTACAATTTTCAATTGCGGAAATATTGGTATCCAAACAATTTTTTTAGGGTTCGATCCAGTAAAATCACTTTATATGGGAAAAAAATATTTTTAAATTTCTCATCGTGCGATACCTCGTTTGAAAGGTTGTGACTCCCAGATCACGAATATGCTGTTTTGAGGTTGCTAGAGCTCTTAGTTTAGCCGCAAATCGAGTTTACAGATTTCGTAGTTGACACAACAATTCGGTTAAATTACAGACACAAATCGGATTTTTTTAAAGTTGTTTGTTTTGGCCGTGTGATACCTCGATGGAAAGGTGGCGTTCTCCAGATTACGATTTTTACATTATTATTTCGCTTGGATGCTTGGTTCAGCTGAAAATCGCGTTTGAATATCCAAAAAGGGTCATTTTAAGGTGCGTTTAGAATGGTTCGATATACCTCGAGGGCGTTGGTGTGTTTTTGATGCTAGTGCAAATTTTTTTATTTTTTCCGATAAGGCCTATTTATTTCCTATTCAGAAAATCAAAAAAGGGTTTGGATGGTTATAACTCCGTAACCAAGCCTCGGAAATGGTTGCGGTTTTCAGTGCTGAATAGGAAATAAATAGTCCTTATCGAAAATACGTATTCAGCCTTATTCTATAAAACGTTTTACAGAAACGACAGTAGAAGGACACAACTCCAGAAGCGTTATTGGCAAGTTAAACTAAATTTTGATCATTCTTTTATTTCTTCACCTTTCTTACCATTAAAACAATAGTCGTTTTATTAAAACTCCAATATTGCCGCTTCAACAGGCGTGTCGGTTTACTTAAATGCCTTACAGAATAAGAGTGATTATTGAAGGCCTTTTCATGTCAAGAAATACTCCAATAGAGAAAATTCTTTAAAATGAATCTAAAAAATTTCAAATACTGCTTAAAAATTTAAATTTGCGCAAACTTAGTTTTTTTTTCTTTCGGATCTATCAAATTTTCATTTATAGTTTGAAAAGTTAAAAAAATGGATCTATCCACACAGACTTCGCTCAATTCACTGTCGCCAGGACCCTTATTATGGGAGTCAAAGTTACTCCCGTTAAAAACGTTAAGTTTTTAATACGCCCTGGAAGGGTTTCCTTATTGTTTCTATTTACAGTGTTTTAGTGCAATGTACACCCGAGTTTTCTGACCTGGCGAATGATTGACGGCAGTCATCATAGAGGATTTATTTTTCCTCATTTCTCTCCGCCTTTTCTCTCCAGCCAGTTCTTATATCACCGTCCTCGGAGTCAGTGAATTTCATGAGGTATTTGTAAGACAATTTGTATCACTGGTGACTCATCTTCTTTCGAAAACAGCTTATGATTTTTTTTAAGGTACTAATCCCCACTCTATAGCTAAATGTTGAATCATTTATTTCAACCAAACAAAAAAAAATTTATAATTTGGAAGTTTTCGTTTCCCAGAAATTCTCGTTTAAGTATGAATCGCATTATAGAGATCAGCCGTTTTTATTTCTTCTGAATAATATATCTTATCAATTTAAACTTGACTGTCAAATAATGTTCATATAAACAAATATTAATCAAATTTGCCAACATCGCAGCAATCTATACCAACTAGGCCTTGGTCAATGTCTTTCTACAGCAGATTTGAAGTTTGAGGTTATTTGAAAATCGATTCATGAATTTAGAAATAGGGAAATAACCCGTTAATCTATGAATATTTTGTTTGTTTTGATTATAAAATATTGTTTATTAGATGAAAATGAAAGATGAAATCAGTGTGAATTCTATAAAAAAAAACAATACGTAGCGAACTGATAACAAAAAGGCTTTTAGACGGATGAAGAGAAAAAACACAAATATTAATCAAAAAGGTCAAGCAAATCAATTCTCGTCTCGCAAAGCGTTCTTAAGCAAATTTTTAACTCACATCAAAATGAGAGAAGAGAGCATCATGTAGATTCTTTCAAACTTTTTGCTGAATTGAATTTATTGATACTTTTTTAGTTGATACCATTGCTCATGATTCATGACAACTGAAGACGGCATCAGCAGTAGAAAACCATTTAGTCTAAATTTACACTTTGTGAGAACTTGAAGCTTATCGGTACACAGTTTATAAGTTATTAATTAAATTTTTTTATTTGTATTTAAATAAACATGGATGCAAAACACAAACTTCTAAATTTTTGGAAAATTTGCCTTATTCTGTTAGTGACAGTGATTGGTTATTTTGCCGCCTGTGGATCACCTTTACAAAATCGAAATTGTATGATTACCTCAAGGGCTCTAACACGTAGCTCTTTTTACAAAAACAATATAACTTATAGAGCTTATTTCTAGCACCATACGAAGAGCTTAAATGTATAGATGGAAAAACAAACCGTTTTTTGTATATTGGCGAAGTGTTCTACCGTCGTGGACAATGTATACGGGTGCAGTGTTTAGGAGATCTTAAAATATGGGAAGACAGGTGGGTTCTTACGTATATTATGGTTTTGATATCAAAGTCATTGAATGTGTAATAAATTATGACTTAAAACACAGATCTTTAAGAGTAAATAACGGGTGATTTTTTAAGAGGTTTAGAACTTTTTTAAAAAAAAAAACACAAAAAGTTCGAAAAAATGAATGAAATATTTATTTGAATCGATAGTTTGAACCTTGCAATTTAATTTTTAAAGATAATTTCATGCAAATGTTGACCGCGGCTGCGTCTCAGGTAGCCCATCCGCTGAGTCCAATTTTGGCATACTCTTTCACACATATCGGCCGGTATCTCACGAATGAATGCATGGATGTTGGCTTCCAGTGCGTCAATCGAAGCGGGCTTGTCCCTATAGACATTAGCCTTGACATACCCCCACAAAAAATAGTCTAATGGTGTCAAATCGCACGATCTAGGCGGCCAATTGACCGGCCCGAAACGTGAAATTAACTGTTCACCAAACTCGCCTCGCAATTGCGCCATTGTTTCGCGTGCTGTGTGGCATGTGGCACCGTCTTGTTGAAACCACATATCATGCAAGTAAAGAACTTCCATTTCGGGCAAAAAAAAGTTTGTTATCATCGCTCGGTAGCGTTCACCATTGACAGTAACGCTGCGATTCGCATCATCTTTGAAGAAATATGGCCCAATAATGCCGCCGGCCCATAAACCGCACCAAACAGTGGCTTTTTCGGGATGCATTGGTAGCTGTTGCAATGCTTCTGGCTGATCTTCACTCCAAATGCGGCAATTGTGCTTATTTACGTACCCATTCAACCAAAAATGAGCCTCATCGCTGAACACAATTTTTCGATAAAAAAGCGGATCCTCGGCCAGCTTTCCAAGAGCCCATTCACCAAAAATTCGGCGTTGTGGTAGGTCGGCTGGCTTTAGTTCTTGCTTAAATTGCAAACCAAACTGAAGCTGTTTGACAGTGACACAAGGTACTAAACACACGTCAGCTGTCAAAACCAGTGTTGCCAAAACCAAACCAGCTAAAAAATCACCCTTTATAACAAAATTTATATGGTTCAGACTTAGAGGAACAAAAAAAAATTTAAAGTCTAGCCTCTCCCAATTTTTTTTATGTTTGTGTCCATCATTTTGATTGTTTATTTTTTGAATTTATCTAATTATTCCATAACACAATATTTCTCTGAGCAGTTGAAAAAACAACCTAAAAAAGTAGTATTGAAAATATAACTGTTTTGAATAAACTATTTCACATAAAACAAAAATAAATTAACTAATTTTAATTAAAGGAACCTTGAACTGTGTTCAATATGTTCGTCTCCGTGAAAAACTTCGCAGTGAAATAACCCCCTGAACAAAAAATTAAATAACACCTCAAAATGTGTAGGGATTTGGCAATCCATTTCATTAATTTTTGGGTACTTATTTCAATTTTAAATTGGGGGGGAGGGGGTTATTTTATTGGGAAGTTGTTTTACTGGGCCGAAGAACAGTACAGCTTTGAAATAATTTCAATATAAATCTTTTTTTTTAAAACATTGATGGATATTGATTGAATACCATCAGAAGACGAGTATTTCTTGGAAGCATTTTTGACTTCATCTCCACGAAAACTTCAATTTTTGGTCAATAATATTATTAGTTATTTATATAAAACTTACTGACGATGGAAGCATAGCTTCCGAAATGCATTTAAGTAAATAAATAAATAAAATAAGTGTTTTTAAGTTATTTAAAATAATATCTTTTATTTATTTCATGAAAAAACACGTTAAAAATCTCCAATATCAAATCAATATTAGTTCTATAAACTTACAGCTGTATTACAATATTTTACTTGCGATATATAGGTAGTTATGGCAAGTTATGGATTCGTAAAAGAAATCGAACTCGGGATTTTTATCAAAGTTGACATTATGATGATAGCGAAGTTGAAAAAATGGGTCTCGAAATTCTATCCGTCCGTCTGACTGTCTGTCCTTTCGGCTGCAGCCTAAACGGGTCGGTCGATTTTCTCCAAAGTTGGTACCTATGCCTTTTAAGACCAAAAGTAACGGTACCTGCCGTACAACTTTTTTTAGCAAAATATTAAAATATTATTTTTTTAAAAAACGTGTCCACAACTTTTTTTTTTTAAATTCAATAATTTTTTTACAAAAAGGCAACCGTTTTTAAAAAAAAAATTTCCGAAAAATGGTTAAAATGCTACCTCCCGCATATAGAACCATTTTGTTTGATTTTCGATTTTCTCATAAACAGTTCAACTGATATTGATCAATTTTTTTATGGAGAATGTTTGAATAAGTTTTAAAAATTTTGTATACCAAAATTTTCCCAAAATTATTTTGGATTTTCAAAAAACGTTTCAAAATTTTTTTTTGAGAACTTAATATGTAATTCAAAACGACTAGATCAATTTTTATTAAATTTGACACTTAGCAGTTTTTTAACATTAGCTAAAAGATTTTAGATGAAAATTATTCTTTTAACCAAAAATAACGTTACGTCCCATATAATGTTTAAAAATCGGTATTGAAAATCTCATTTTTCTCAAAAACGGCTCCTACGATTTTGATTAAAATTTTGTGTGAGCTTATAGCTGTACGATCTGCCATATTATTGGAAAAAGAATTATCTATTGTTTGAAAATGCAGGTATCTCTCATAGAACCATTTTTTTGATTTTCGACTATCTCATTATCAGTTAAACTGATTTTATAATTTTCAAAAGAATAAATTACTGATTTAAAAAAAAATTTCAAAATTATTCTTTTAAAATTCCAATAATTTTTTAACTCCGCATTAATAGAGTCTAAAAAATTGCGTACCAATTTTTTTTAATTTTTGCAATAAAAACCTATTTTTTTAAAAAACCGCTCCAACGATTTTCAATTTTTTTTTCTCATAAATTGAGATTTCCTTAAGAAATAGAATGCATGATGTACATCGCATTGATGTCAAATCAATTTCAGAGTTTTTTTAATCAATTTATACCTTATTTCCAGTTATAATTGGGCATTAACGGCCCCACATAAAAAAGGAATTAACACCCACAGGTATTATGGCCATTTGAATATATGGAATTAACAACCGCAGATGTTAATACCCATTCATTTGGAAATTAACTCCCGTGGAGGTTTAATGCCACGGGTGTTATGACACTTCACCGTGAGTCATTTGTAAAATGATTGAATTGAAGATATTGACCCTCAAAAATCATATTTCACCACTTTTGAGTATTAATTATTCGATCGAGGAAAAAAAATATTGCCAGTTTTGATACCTTTTTATCTTTAAATTGCAACTTTTGAGTCGTAATTTGAAACAGGTTATTCGGCAATTTGCAAATTACAATCACAGTTTTTATACTTACTTATCTTTAAATTGCAACTTTTGAGTCGTAATTTGAAACTGCTTATTCGGCAATTTGCAGCTTTTAAAGATTAATTTACTTTCCATTTTCAAGCAATCTTATAAAACTCACAGCATGAATGCACTGTGAATTCTATATTTCTAAGAGAATTTGATTAAATTCAGACACTTAGAAAAAAATAGTAGCCCGTGGTCTGGTTTTAGCATCGAGAGCATGCAAATCACCATATAAATGTTCAAGTTATTCCCCTGAAGATAGTAAATTGCGACTAAAAAGTTGTAATTTACTGTTTAGTTTTGATCTTAAATCAGCAAATAGGTATTTCATAAATTACGATCGTGTGGGCTCAATATTTATATATCGTGATTACATTTTATTGGTTTGAGCATTGAGAAAATGAAAATCACCATATAGATTTTGCAAAACAAGATTAATAATTTGTAAAATTAAATTATTCCCCAGAAGAAGTAGATTGCGACTCAAAAGTTGTAATTTGCTTTGAAGTCAACAAGCTCGAATTATGACTTTTGATAATAAATACCAAATTATAAAATTTTGTATTTTACGAAGATTTGAATGCTAAATTACAATTTTTTCAATCAATTTTAAATAAAAGCGTCTCGATTTACTAAAAAAAAGACTTTCGTAAATTATAACCTAAAATTTCGCAATTAGTGATTTTTCAATTCTTTCCGTGTAGCTAAAGAGCTATCACAGCAAAAATGTGACTGTCTTTTTTCTACCGCAGTACGACTAAAGTTACCACCAGCCTACAAAAATGGTACATCCTTTTCTGAGTTTTTTTTTTAACCATTCCATACCTACAAAAATATACATTCCTGTGACCAACAAATGGTACTACATTTCGGAAGATGAAGAAAATATAAGAATTATATCGCAAAGACGTCATTTTCGTTCTATTTTTTCAATAGCTCATTGCAAACATTTGAAACATCCACTTTAGCAACAATGTTATTGAGAAATGTAATTGGAAAGTAGTCAATTGAATTAATTACCCAGACAGAAAACTAAATAACAATCACATGTGACTATGGTTGATTTGCCAATCACTTATCATCTTAGCCGACTCCACCCCAGGTTTTTGTTTATAAGAACTTTCTTTCTTTTTTAACATTTATGTTTTTTGTCTGGTTTCACTCCTTTTTGCCAAAATTTTTATTTTTTTGCCTGTTCAAAATCTGGAAAGATACTAGTATCATTCTACAGCAATCGGAAGTGCTCCGTATAATTGAAAACAATTCTGACAATTTGGGCGGACTACGCCACTTAAATGGAAAATCTCAAATTTTCGATTTTCCCAAAGTACCACGAGAACTACCGCTGTGCGAAATAACAAGATTCTGCGGTGTCGAGAAGTGCCCCATAATCTTGATGATCTATCATGACAGTTAGTAGTGATGTCAGTCAGTGAGTCAGTCTGTTGCGCTCATAGCGATTTCTTAAGTCTATCTCAGGGAACACTTATGTATGTTTAGGGATTGAAATTTGGCAAGATGCCTGTGCTTAGTCAGCTTTGCATACATTCCGAATTTGAAGTTTATTACTATCTAAATTGGAACCAAAGTTAGAGGGGGTTTCAAATCGCCTAAGTTTGTTTCTGTTAAAAGGGTGTAGTGCTAAAACTTGGATGGGCACTACGGTGTGCCCTTTGAATTTTGTTGTGGATTTTTGTTGTAGTTTTTTGATTACTAACTTATTATTCTTACACTTCTGTAATGACGCTTTTTCTCTTCCGCCAATCCCCGATGCCTGGCTTGGCTCATGTTAAATTTTTTATTACTTGGCAGCTACATATATATATACTCATTTTTTCATTTAAATCGCAAAAAAATCCCTTTTATGTTTTACGCGTAAAATAAGAAAGAAAGTAACCTTATGAACCTATGATATAAACAATACTAAAAAATAGAATTGTTTTACTGATGAGCATTGGTTTACTGAAAAAAAAATAACACAGTAGGTCTGTTTCTTTACTTCTCAAAATTGCCACTTTTAATCCATATTACCCCAAAGTTTTGTAAAAGTCCTTATACAAAAAAAAAATTATGGAACTATAGAATTAGTCAAAATTGGCAGTTTTAGGAAGTACCTAAAGTATCAGACCTAGTATATTGATTTGGTTTTGCTTTACAACCGAATCTTATTTCTAATTTCATATTTTTTTTATTTTTTCGAATTAATATTGACTAAGTTTTGAATTTTTTTTATTTCTCATGCAACCTGTAACTCATAAACACCATCAGATGCCAAGTACCAAATTTAAAAGGAAATTGCTCAGTGATTCCACCAGCTAATGAATTCCTCGATTATCCAAAGTGCTGTCCCCAATATTCGTGCACATCGTTAGTAATAAGTAACAGTGGAAATACTGAGGAAAAGAGAATTTATGATCAATACGGAAACCGAAAAAGTACTTATATTACTCAATTTTTCACCCGACTCCCTGCAAGTGACCCTCATCTAGGAACAAAATTTACTAATTAAGATGTTTTTTTTTTTTTTTTAATTTATGAAAAAAAAATTAATTGATTAGAATTTAATTTTTATAATTGCAATTATTAATATTATATCAAAGGCATTCGTTTACTTCTTCTTTTTAATTTATTATCATTGTTTTAATTTTTTTATTGGGTGTATTCATACCTAATCGTTTGTTTAACTCATTTCTTACTAAAAATAAAATTTAAGATAAAATAGTTCAATTTGTAGTTCTTAAAAATTCCTTACTGGTAAGTGGTTGGTAAAATGAAAAACCTACTTTATTAATCTGCTGCTATTGATTAAAAAAGGGAACGGGTCATTATTCTGTATGACCAAGATTCTATACATGGATTGAAAATTCTGTACGATCATAATTCTGTATTTCATTATTCTGTAAATCTTTTATTCTGTATTCCAAAATTCTGTAAATCCCAAATTCTGTATATCAAAATTCTGTAAATCTATAATTCTGTATATCAAAATTTCTGTAAATACAAAAATTCTGGAAAATTATAAATACTGTATATTCTGAACTCCAAAATGCTGCATTTCAAAAATTATGTAAATTATAAAAAAAAAATTGTTTTGATAATGATTTTCTTTTATAATAATTTCCAGAATTTTGAAATATAGAATTTCGGAAAACAGAATTATGAAATACAGAATAATGGTTTTACAGAATTTTAGATTTTCAGAATTTTGAAATACAGAATTTTAGATTTACAGAATTTTAAATTACAGAATTTTGGAATACAGAATTTTGGAAACTGAATTTTGGCACTTATAGAATAATGACCCCAACCCATTAAAACATTTTAAGTATTTTTTAAAAGAACAAAAACGAGAACGAGAAAAGATACTCAATGACATTATTTTGTGAAAAAAATGATACAAAAGTCAAAAAATCAACATAAAAATGACAAAAAATGGATTTGGTTATGAATTGCGGGAAAACCATTATCAATTAGACAAAATTGTAGAGCGGGTAAAAACTGCCAACTGCTCTTGTGTAAATAAAAGGAAAAAATCAAAAATCAATTGTAGTTTGGCAAAGTAAGAACCAGTTAAAGAAACGTGACAAAAAATTATAAAAACCTTTATAAGTCGAAAAGGAAGCGAAAACAACAAAATCACTTCTTAATTTTTTCGATTTAAAATAACATCAGGAACCCATGGTGGGTATTACCTACTTTGGGTGTTTCAACCAATCACATACAATATTATTTTTCTATTATTTTCAAAGTAAAAAGTATGAAAAATTTAAAAATCAATGTTTGAACAGCACAAAATCCGCTTGTGAGTCTGAAAATAAATTTTTGGTTTTTCAAGTTGAGGTTTCAATGGAATATTTGACTCCGTGCGCATTTTCTTAATACAAAATATTTAAGGTAATCATACGAAAAGAGAGGTTAAGGGGAGGAACAGAGGTTCAAGTAATTTTTTGACAAAATGGACATTTTCTTTTCTATTTTTCAACCGGTTTTCAAAATTTTGCACTTAATTACAATCTTGACTATTTAACGCTCATTTTAGTATGAAAAACAGGGTACACTAACCACAGGCTTCAAAAAAGCTTTTTAAATCTTCTTGAACTCAAAATTTAACAAAAATTCAGTCCTTTGCTCGTTAAGATTTTACGTTTGAAAAAGTTTAAAAAATATGTCCGAAATTTCACGAAACTTGAGCAATTCTGTCTTGAAAATTAGAAATGAAGTGTTAAAAGAAAGACAATACATATATTATCTTTCCAGGGCGCTTAACCGTTAAAAAAAGTTTTTATTCAAATATTCTTGAATTTCCTTTTTTTTAACATTGAAAATGTTTATAGGGTCGTTTTGAGAAAAATATGGTGTTACCAAAATGATTAAATGAACAAATGAATATATAACAAATGAACGAAATGAACTCTAGCGTATAGGGGGCTCAGGATCGAATTTTTGGTTGGTGTTACCAAAGAAAATGCCAAAATGAACCTAAAGACACAATCGATGAATCGTACCTACACGTTGATCGTCGCCAACCGACGAGCTTCAGTGGAGGATAGTTGAATTTGTATGAAATCTTAAAATCACTCGATTTGAGCGCACTTAGAAGCCTTTTACTCAGGTTATAATTATCGGATGCTTAATGATAAGATAGATAATTAAAGATAAAATGACAGGCTACAAATCTGCATCAAAATGTTTCCAAAAGCTTACAAAATTTCATACTAAAAACGTGAAAGATTGGCTTTTGAGAACTAATTTCATCACGGCAAATGACGCGAGGAACAAGAAAACAAAAAGAAAAAGAAAAAAACGTACCCACAAAGAATATACATTGCTGTAAGGGTGTTGGCAAGACGTTGGTTGGAGTGGAATGTGTGCAATAAAAAACCACCACTGCACTGTGGCCGGTGGCAAACAAAATTGGCTTCGCATCGGGAACAAAAATGATATACATACATAGCTACATTATTAAGTAGGTTAGGTATGTCTGTAAAATGTTATGTTGATTAAATTGTTGTAGGTATTTTGCAAATATTATTCGTAATGGTACGATTAGGTTGGTTTGGTTGGCTTATAACTTCTGTTCTAACAATCGGATATTTAAAATAAAGGTCTTAAAATGAAGGTAAAATATCAAACTAATTCATTCAGTTAAAAAATAATTGAAATAACATAAAAGTGTAGGTGAAAAACGTTTAGGTTTAATTCATCAAAATAAATAATTGCAAAAATTGAAAAATTGAATAACAAAATTGGCTTCGCCAACAAAATTCATATACCTACCTACGTATCTTAGGTACATACATTATGTATGTAGGTAGGTAGATAGGAAGAATTGCGAACACGAGAGTGGCGCTAGAGTGCGCCGTTTTGTTACCATAACTCGTTGGACATGTGGATGTAAATGGTTTGGAATGTCTCAGAATGGCTCAGAGACGTAAGAGGTTTGACCCCTTAGTATGACATTATGTATGTACATTTATATAAAAGGATTGATTTAGTTGTTCTGCGGTTGCCTTTTTACTTCTGTACTAATAATCGGATCTTAAAGATTAAGGTTTTGAAATAAGTTAAATAATAGGCTTCAAAATTTCGTGGGACAAAACTTGACTTCATTCTTAATCAATTCGATTGTTGAACCTAGAATATGCACAGAGACCTATACTTGAACCTCTTTGACTATAACTTATAACTTTAGTTCTATAAGGGCCAGATGTTGAAGGTTAAGGTATTTAAATTAAGGTTAACCAGGCTAGAGGTAGGATTAACCTAGCGAAGCAACTTAAATATAACACCTAATCGAAAAGGGTTGATTTGGTATCATCTGTTCTAATTATCGGATCCTTGAGGTTAATGTCTTAGAACTAAGGTAAAATCTCAGGCTACAAATTTATGTGACAAAACAACATCTAAACCAATACAACATTAGTTCTAAGGGCCAGTTGTTGAAGGTTAAGGTATTTAAATTAACATTAATCAGCCTAGAGGTAGGATTAACTTAGCGAAGCAATTTAAATGTAGTAATCGAAAAGGGTTGACTTGGTAAGCTTTTATTTTCTGTTCTAACTATCGGATCTTTGAGGTTAAGGTCTTAAAATTAAGGTAAAATCTAAGGCTATAAATTTATGTCACAAAAATTTACCTACGTCTAAGCCAATGCGATTAGAATATTCATAGGTACCTACTGCAATATAATTGAACTTCTTTAATAAACTTATATAGATTTAGTTCTAATGTTCAGATGTTCAAGGTTAAAGGTAGAACTATAATAGTCGGATGCCGACCTAAGTGATCGTACGAAACGAAACGAATACAAAGAATTCATATGACGTGCCCATAATTGAGTTTTGCTTCGTTTCGACCAATTTTTTACTTTTGCTTTCGGAAGTGAAGAGCGCTCACCGACCGCTCCATGCGTAAGTGAACTGAGAGAATTTTCTTCCAACAACTTCCGACTATTACAGTTCTACCTTAAGGTCCTCAAATAAAAAAAAAAGATTCAATTTGGTTGTCAACTCAGCTGTCAACTTAATTGGTGCTTTGCTTTTCATATTCTCAGATAAAAGAATACTGCTTAACTGTCAAAACCATTTATATTGTCTTAAGAAATTACGCGACTCGAGTTTATTAAATTTATTAAAAGATGAGTTCAAAACGCAAAATATTATAGAATACCTAAAAACAATTAGGTAAATCAGGTTTGCATTGAGTTTGAGCTACACATCAAATTATTTATAAATTTGGTCTCGCGTTAAAAAGGGTTCACTTTGACAGTAAATCAAATAACTTGCCTATATATAAATAGTTCAATAAGTTGAGAGACTTGTAAATCCATTTGAGCAAAATTGAGCAAATATTTGAATTTCTTCAACATCAACGCCGTGATTAAATAAACTGAACTGAACAACATTAATTTAACCGCCAACCGGGATTCAACATTAAAAATATCTACATATTGTAATTTCAGACTGAAGAATGGTTTCTTAGACATCTTTAGAAGTTTTGGTGCAACTATAGGATACAAATTAGAAATCACCAAGATTATTCATGTTTTTATTTTATCGAGCTAACACAAGTCATTTTCAATGTCCCCATAGTTACTCTATGAGTAAAATCTGTAAATTTTTTAATAATTTTAAGCGTATTTTTGGTTGTTTAAGTATTTTTAAGAAAACAATCTGGGCTTTAATAATTAAAAAGAAAAATCATATTAAGTAACGTGTTTTTGTGAAAAAAAAATGATACCAGATCAAAAAATCAACCTAAAAATGCCAAAAAATGGGTTTGATAATAAATTACGGGAAAACCGTTATTTGCATTGAACAAAATTGTCAAACGAGTAAAAAGTGCTAATAGTACAAAAAAGACTAGGCCTCTGGCAAGAATTAATATTTAATTTAAGGCATCAAAATAATCACTGATTTCGAAAACTAAAAATTAAAATTGACCAATGATGATTTTTCAATGAAAGCTATAACCGACACCTCCTACACTAAATCTGCAGCATACCTACATATTTATATTGTGAAAATCTATCTTTTTTGATCTTTAAGTATAGAATTTGTGTTGTGTCAAATTTTAGTTTGGTCATCGTTTTTGATTTAAAAAAAGACGATTATGCTATTCAAAAATGATGGTGTCAGAGAAAAGGAAGATCTGAATTTAATAACTAATGATGTTATTTTAAAGAATAATATTTTATTCAAAATAAACTAATATAAAAACAATTGGAGAAATTTTGTTTATTTCAATAAAATAAGAAGGGTGCGTATACGTCCGAGTGAAGGAATTTAAAAAAAGGGAGAAGTGATTGGGATAAAATCGTTCATTAGTTTACTTTTTGTAATGAAAACTAGTTATGTAATTTCAAATCATTGAATTGGAAAAGTTATTCGCCAGCATTTTATATCTTTTGGTGCAATTTTCCTTAGGAATACTTTTTACGAGTTTTATTGCAGTCTAACCTTTAGGTTGGGTTAGGTTAGACGGGGTGATATAACAGGTGATCACTCGGTTCTCAATGGATTCATTGAGCTCCCAAAAAAGATGAAGGCAAGGTAGCTTAGGTATGCGTATGAGGTTCCTCCCTGAACAGTTCTAAAATCAAAACGAATTTAAGAAAATTCATTAGTGGCAAAAACGAGATGTCTCCCAGCCCTTCGAAAAAGTACTCTCCGTGAACTGTCTTCCTGGTTCTTGCTAAGCTGGGGCATTCACAAAGGAAGTGAATGCCCCAATTGATGACTAATTGATTTTTGTGTAATAGAAGGTTCACTAATTTCATCTAATAAATATAATAATCAGCATCCTGACAGTTGCTAATGCCTATTCTGCTGATGTAGGTTCCCATTAACTTGTGACCCACTAGGATTCCAACCAGGAGAGGCAATAGAGGCCTGTTTAACTCCAGTAAGTAGTCTGTTTTTTTATTTGAAAGATCCGACCATAGATTCTTCGAGACCCGACAACTGTCAATTGCTGACTATCTGTCGTTTGCGGCTTTGAGGAAACCCTGGTGAATTTTTTTTTTCATGCTCTAGTGGTATAAGTACCGAAGATTCTGTTTGGCTCGGATTAAGAGACGACCCGTTTTTGGCCAATTGATCTGCCTTTTTGTTCCCTCGAATATCATTGTGCCCAGGGACAAAACTAACTGTGTTAGTTATTGTGAGTATTCTCAACTCACTGGGGTAACGGTCCACTAATTTAGACTATGTGACAATTGAGGAGATAGCTTTGATTGCCGCTTGGCTGTAAATGAAGATATCAATATTACTACATATTTACTTATTCATGTGAGGTAAGGCTTAAGCTTGAAAAACACTGCAGTAATTTGGTAGTTTTATTGATATATGTCCAGGATTCCCTTAGGGTCACTGTGCGGTAGTGTATAGTCAGTTTGAATCTCTATTTCCTTAAAATTCATAATAATTCCTAGACCAAAGTGGCCCCTATTTCAACTTTCCCATTGTTTTAGCCGTAAAGCATTGTTGGTTAACAGTTTTTTCGTCAAATATCTAATGGGGTAAGTGCAAGTAACGTTTTCAGAGCTGAAGTTGCAGTCTAACGGTTCATACTTTACAAAAAAAAAATTTATTTGAAACTTTTATGTTTCCCAAAATAACAATAATCTTTTTTTTTACTATTAAAATTTAATAAAACATAATACTAAAAATTCGATCAAGGTTTATTTTAAAATTACATTGCTTTTCCTTAAAGCTCCTTTATTTTCCTTCTTTTTTTTTCTTATTTTAATCATTTTTCTCTTATTGCAGATATTCTATCAATAGTTTTTTTTTACTCTTAATTTTAATAATATTTAAAATTATTATTAGGTATTTTTTTTTTCTGTTGCTTATTTTGCATTATAGTGAACAATTTAAATTTATAATAAGAAAATACAATAAAACAAACTTAAGATACGAAAATCGGCTGTATACGAGTATTTTATAGTATAATATTGAAATGAAATTATAAAAACTCAGTTAAAATCGAAAAAAAAAACGAAAAAAAAAATCTCGAAGACAATATGTCCTTTTGTTGATGTCGAATATATAATGGTATTTGGTCCCGTCTTACACGAATATAAATTGTGGATGGGAACACTTTTTTGGCTGACCCACTGTTAGCCGAACCCATTTGCCACGACATGATGGAGCTGGAAGAGCACTCCATCTAGTTGTTCGGCCCGATAGACCTTCACCACGACAGTGGTATATCGTTGAAGGATGTTTCGTCGTTGTCGTTGTTGGTGTTGTTGTTGTTGTTGTAGGAGTTGTCGATCTGTCATAATCTTCACTGTCTTCATCATCTTCTTCATCTTCATCCTCGCTAAATACAGCTGAGTTATTTGTTATCTCAGATTTTCTACTGATGTTGTTATTATATAGTGCAGTTTGAGATTGAGAACTGCTCATAAAATTCCGGTTAGAACTAGGTAAGTCTTCGGTAAGTGCCTCCAAGTCACAATGAACAACAATACGATCACCTACGAATGTAAAAGAAAAATAATTAAAAGAACTGATAAAAGAAGCTTGGTGAGACAATGTATTTAAAATATACCTTCTAGCAGCTGATTGAATGGTGTTAGCTTGTGACAAGGTTTAGATGCTTTAATCACTTCATATTCTACACAGTATCTGAAAGAAAAAAACTTCAAATAAATATAAATTCTCATCTTTACAACAAACTCATATGAAATTGAAATTCTTTAAACTCAATGTGAAATGTACATAATTGTATGGTGGAGTGAAAAATATGTAAATGAACATAAATGTAGTCAAAAATATTAATATAGGTTTTTACATTATACATTATATTAAATCATCAGTCTGGAAAAAAACCCAACAACTTTAAGAAAACAATTTGAAAAGTTTGGCATCGACATTTTTTTAAATAAAAACTGTGGAAAGAATCAGCGTTGTCACTTTGCTGCAGTTGCAGTATATATACTCCAATTTTTGCAAAAAATAAATCCATTGCCACAAAATCCAATCTGATGCCCTTTTTTCAAAATATCTAGGTACTCTCCAAGTACTTTAATAAAATCATTTACAAAACAAATTTAAATGGTTAATTTGATAGTTTTTTTAGTTTTTAGTATTGATTTAAATATTGTTCAAATCGATAAACTTTTATTTTATATTTAATATTTTATGTTTATATTTCGTATTCCATATTTTATATTTTATGTTTTATATTTTATATTTATACTTTATATTTCAAATTTAATATTTTATATTTGGTATTTTATATTTTATATTCCTTATTTAATATTTTTATTTTACATTTTATTATATTTATTATATTTTATTTTATATTTTATATTTTGTATTTTATATTTTTATATTTTATATTTTGTATTTTATATTTTATATTTTATATTTTATATTTTATATTTTATATTTTATTTTTTATATTTTATATTTTATATTTTATATTTTATATTTTATATTTTATATTTTATATTTTATATTTTATATTTTATATTTTATATTTTATATTTTATATTTTATATTTTATGTTTTATGTTTTATGTTTTATAATTTATATTTGTATTTTATATTTTTATTTTGGTTTTAAAGTAAAAAAAATCACTGCGGAAATGTCCAATCTACTGCGATTTTTGTTTGTCTTATTGACAACGCTGGAAAAAATTGCTCCATCTAGTTATTCGGTCCGATGGACCTTCACCTTAAGTCTATACTTAAAAAACTAAATCCTCCTCAAGATCAAGAGGTTGTTTTCTTTTTTTATAATTTTTTCTTACAACAAGTTTTGACAGCTCCAATAAAAAGCTTTCAAAATCATGGATTTTAATAATTGGATGTGTTTGTCAGGTTTTCATCTGATATCCAAAAATGGATGGTCTCGTTAGGTTTTCATCTAATATCTAAAATAAATGCCTGGAAATTTGATTCATAGTTCAAAATAAACAGACAATCACTGAATAGTAAATAATTTGTGTTTATTTTTAATTATTACCTACCAAAAAATATCGAGACTTATTTATAAACCCATTTCAAAGTATGTCTAACTCCAAAACCTTATTTATAAACATTTTTCATCGATTGTCTAAGTTAGACACTGCAATTAGTTGTCCAAACCTATTCTAAAGTGGTAACGTTCAATGAACATAGAATTGAAAAGTTATCGCGAAAATAAAAAAATATTTATTAAACGTATCCAAATGCTCACGAAATTGACAGATTACAGAGATGTCAATAAGTAGATGGGACATATTTAGACAACTGTTAAAATGAGTTTATAAATAAGGAGATGACAACTTTTAAGACAGTGGTTAACTGGACAACTGTCGAACAGCGTTTTAAATCTATTAAGTTTCAATGCTGCAACCTGAAATACATTTGAAATACAATTCACATTTCCCAATGAAAAAATTTCAACAAAGTTTTTACAAAATTCGATAGAAAATTACGTTTCGAGCTAACTAACGCACCCAAATGGAATCCATTCAAAGTACATATTTAGAAATGATTGAAAATTATTTCAGATGAATAAAAAAGAGAAACAGAAAGATAAAAACAAAGATAAGTGATTAACGACAAAATCAAATTGTAAATGAAATTAAATGACAAACGAACTTAGATAATTTGAGATGAAACAAATTTTTTTATAGCTCTAATGGAAAACGTAGTATTACAGAGTTTGAGAGTTCAACACACATGATTTGACATGATATGTTTATAACAATCATAAAAGTTCTGGATCAAAAATACAATATGTATAATGTGTTCTTAAAAATCGATTTTCACTTAAGGAAAAACAAATCCAATAACAGAGCAAATGTGTGTAAAATATCATGTAGCAGAGATCACGCACCATCACTCATCATGCCAACAACTACAATTGTCATGCCTTTTTATGTAAGGGTATAATTGCGGGGGAGATGCCTCATCACTCCAAAATCATAATTATGGTTAATCGCACGAAACCGACTCCATGCAAAAAAAAAATAAAAAAAATAAAATCTAAAAGTTTTCTTACAAAGTTGGAGGTAATTTACACTTGAAAAAGCTTCAAGGTATTAATTAGGACAATTTTCATTGACTGTGACGACGTATATTTTTATATGTATATGTTTTGTTATAAAGAAATTTTATATTAAATTACACAGTGAAATAAATTCTAATAAGGCGAGTAATGACACTTTATTTTACTAGAAGTAAATTCATAAATGATATGAGTTATTGTATTTTTAATTAATATTGTTTTTCTAATAGTTATTGTACCTAGATGTACGTGCAGATTTAAAAGAAAATATTATTTTCTAAAACACTAAATAAATATCTTTTGATACTGTGAACTACTCGTATAGAGCATTCAATCAATTCTTCGGTCAGAATGGTTTGGTACGTAAAATTCAATGGCGTGAATTTTTCTGTTCGTTTTGAATTTCCTTCTATATCAATTAATGGTTCTGTTCGTTTCTTTAATTTGAGTAGTTCCCATTTGATTTTAGTAAAAGGAAATGAATAAAGAATACTAAACAAGGAAACTTGAGTATAAATTGATAATAATCAAGGAGAATTATTAAGAAAAACTATACCGGACGCTCCCCGCAAAGATTAAAAAAAAAACATTCTGGGAAAATCCGGACAGATGGCAACGCTTTCGAAATATGAATATTTGATTGATGGTGGACATGCTTTCAACCATAACCATATTTAGCTGATGAGCTTATGACTCATAATCCTAACGAAGTAATCCCCTGCAGCCTATTCTGACATCAAGGAAGGACAACCAACACATATATTCGCGCACGACCGCGACGTCTTGGACATAGCTAAAACTTTGAGATATAATTAATAGGATTTATAAGGATTTTGTTTACCTGGACTTCGCTATCAACTCAGACAACGATATCATCCGCTGAAATCAAACGAAGAATAAATGTTATCAATTGCTGCTTCCTTGAGCTAAAAAGACAATTGAATGTAACAAAGTCCTCTTTGGAGCAACTTAGATAAGTGACAATAATCATCCCGGTCATGCTTTATATATTGCCAGAGGCATTGACTATGTCAAAGGTGGATGAGAAGGCTTTAGACTGTTTTAGGGGGAAAATATCCGATTGATTTGTAGTCCCCTTTGTATATACAAACATACATGGAGAGTGAAGTAGAAGATAAACAACTGTATGGTGTAATAACTTTCATTTACAAAAAACGTAAAGAAAGCCACATGTCGTATTTTGTCGACACATTAATAGAACAAATTCATTGATACCCAAAAGAATAACAAAATCAATAACAAATTCGATAACAAATTCATTTTCCCTTTTGTTCAATGAAACTGAGTTTTGTGCTTAGGACATGGATTCCGTTTTGGTACTGGATATTGGATACGAACTATAGAATTGTGGCATACATGTATGCATTTTATTAGACTACTCCTAGATTGACCATATATACGAGTATTAATTTCATCATACTGCCCCAATATTTTGTATAGATATTAGAAATAGAGAAAAAAAGAATGCTGATGCAGTAACTTTTAAGAATGTTATATCAAAGAATTAGAAGAAGAAAAAAAGGTTAAGTAATTACAATTGGGGAAAGCTTTAGATATTGTGTGTAAATAGAATAAATAACCTTGGAAAATAATAATAAAATCGTGAACAAAACATGTTGATCTTTCATTTAAAACGGACAATTCTCTTGCAAACCAAAGTCATAAAGCCCAGGTAAAATGAACTCTTACAACGGAACAAATCATAGTGAAGATTTTTAAACTTTTAGGGGCCAGTAATGTAGCTTTCATTGAAACTCATCATTTTAATTGTTAATTTTGAGGCACTTAAGAAGTCAAATCATCAGTGGTTTTTTAATGCAAATAAAAAACTGATAAATCAATTATTATTTCTAGTCAAACAAATATTTCATTTTGTCCCAGCCTATCGCAGGAAATGAATTTCTTTATTTCAATGATTGAACTACCTTATCATTGATCTTATAAATCGTTTTATATGAAAGGTAGGGCCAAAATGAAATATTTTTTTGACTAGAAAAAATAATCCGAGCCATCAGCTTTTTATTGGCTTAAAAATAATCATTGATATCGCTTTTTTAGGACAGGATCATAACATAAGTCTACAGGCCAAAAGTCTATGGACTTTTGACTCACTTGGGTGGATTACAAGTCCACAAATCTATTGTCCACAAAAAAGTGAGACAATATTCCATAATTTAAGAAAGGTAGTAATAAGTCCACAAATATTTTCTGGAATTTTTTAAAATTATCCAAGGAACTGTTTATTAAGAAAACTGTTGACATTGGTGCCTGCGTAGGACCCAAAAATGGAGTTAAAATCCACTTGATATACTGGTAGTCCAAGAGAACGCGTATTTTTTCTATGGAACCCTTAAAACTGAAGATTTTTTTAAATCACCAAAGTGAGTCAAAAATCCATAGTCAATGAGCCAGACGTCCACAAGAATTTCCTGTGGAGTGCAGAGTGCAGAGTGCAGAGTGCAGAGTGCAGAGTGCAGAGTGCAGAGTGCAGAGTGCAGAGTGCAGAGTGCAGAGTGCAGAGTGCAGAGGGCAGAGTGCAGAGTGCAGAGTGCAGAGTGCAGAGTGCAGAGTGCAGAGTGCAAAGTGCAGAGAGTCAAAAGTGCTGTATGTAAAAAGTTAAAAGTTGATAAACTCTAATTGCAGCTACGTTGCATTGTGTTTGTAACATTAAATTTATGTGTATCGATTATTTTGACAACTATTTCAACCAGCGTTGCCGATGTGTCACGATCGTGCTTTTTTGATACGGCAATTTCTCGTGGCACAGTTGCACGATAAAATTTAATAATGCACGATTTTTTTGTATACTTAAAATAAAGCTAATTTTGACGAAATTTTATGAACATTTCGCAATGTGGTGTAAAAATTGGCAGAAACTAATTTTTTGACAATAAGCTAAATCAAAATATTCAAGACCTAAAAAAGCATTCCGACTATTTGATCAAAGTTATTCGAAGAAAAACAAACTAAACAATTTAATTTTGTTAAAGCTACTTCGAACAAATTCGTCTCCTTTCAAAGAATCAAAGAATGAAACCAACTTGCTGCAGCACATGCCAACATATTATCTTCGTGTGAAAATTATATTAATGATTGCAAAAGTAGGTATGTATATTCGCTGATTTGACAGTTAAAATAGATGAAACAATACATTCGCAACACCTTGAAAGAGCAACCTCACAAGTAAGCAGAAACATATATAACAACCTAAACCATCAATTGCCATTAGACTTGAACTATTTTTTTTTTCAACGAACTATCTGCAGAAGCCATCGGTACCATATTCAGAGCTAGAGTTGAAATCCTTAAACTCAACTTCGTTCCTCATAAATCGGATCTCTCACAAATGTGCACTCTCTGAAATAGAAGAGAATTTGAAGACACGTAACACTTCATAGCGGTTTGTCCATTATTAAAAGAAATACGGCGTTTAAATTTCCAAATGAGTTTTTTGTCTGCGGACCAACTTTTTTGTACTCTAAACGGATCGATTGGATGGCCGAAACTTTTTAAGTTTTTCTTGTTTAAAAATTCTTCCAGTTATATGGCTGCAACTGACCATAAATAACTGCAATAAACAGGCAGACTGCAAAAAAAGCAATGTCATTATAGGTATTCTTAGTTTGAAGTGTTTGTAATTTGTATACTACTATACAAATTGAATAAAAAATTGTATCTTTCTATCTATTTATAAATAAGCAAATTATGTCTCTTATTTTTTTTATAACACTTCGTTATAATATTGAAATATTATTAAAAAAAAAAAAGAATTTTTGTTCATATGGCACGAAAATGGCACGGTTTTTTTAGAAAATGTGGCACGATTTTTGGGAGGCAACGCTGATTCTGACTGCAGCTGCAGTTGCAGTTGTAAAATTAATTTCTATAAACAACGACTTTTCTCCCACAATTACCTTGTGAATTTGAAAATATCCCCTAAAACTAAATGATGAATAAAAATCTAATTCTATATATGTACTCGTAATAACAGCGACCAGATAACTGGT
Organism: Epistrophe grossulariae; assembly: GCA_929447395.1. Classification (NCBI taxonomy): domain Eukaryota; kingdom Metazoa; phylum Arthropoda; class Insecta; order Diptera; family Syrphidae; genus Epistrophe; species Epistrophe grossulariae. Next base: position 92,270,355 of record OV839568.1, on the reverse strand, counting down.
AAGGGCTTTATTGGTGCTAAATACACATAACATCATTTTTAACCCTACAAAACAAATCTTACTCGAAATCTATCCATAAAATCCTTAACACAATCTATCAGTATATTATGCCCTTCAACAAAAATAACTCACTCTACATTTTTATTTTATACATATAATTGGTCTGTGGCCCTTCAAGTCAAATCCACTTCAGTCACAGCAAATCCAATTCAACAAATTATATTCTTCAAAAAGACAATTACTGCAAAGTACAATGCGACAGACAGTGCCTCATCGTTGTGCCACAAAGAACAGACACCCAAAAGAATTGAAAAAAAAAAAAAAAAAAAGATTCAAAAGGAATAATTATATTCAAATTAAAATTTATCGATCGGAATTCAGTGCCAGTGTTATCGTTGTGTGACTTGAGTCAATTTAATATTTATTTTTTTTGACTTTTGTTAAGCTCTTTGATAAAGACACTTTTGGAGGTCCTTTTGTAATTCGTTTACAAGAAAAAAATTCAATAAGGACTTGCGAACGATTTAATTTAGATTGTTTTCATAGTCAATGTGTGTTTCGTTTAAGGATGTTTTGTCATAAAAAAAATTTGTTTTCTGCTTTTGTTTGTATTGTAAAGCTATCAGTACTGCTTTATGCAAGCATGTAACATTATTGCCTCATTTCTCTTCGAGAGAGGGAGATGTATCCTCGCAATCAAGGGGTTATATGAATTAAACTTTCCTTAAAACGATTGAGAGTGTGAGCGCGTAATTGAAAACAAAACAACAATTTTCAATTAAAATAATGTAATTTTAATTCAGATTTAATTAATTTTGATGGATATAAATTTATTTACCTACAAATAAAAAAAAAACACAATTATCTACTTATAAACATTGGTTTTTGCGGATTTAAAAAAACAACGGTAACACCATCAATGCCCTCAAGCTCTCACAGACAGGCACTACACTAAATTCTGCCTTCAATTAAAATTATTTCCATGTCCTTGACTGTCTTCATCAGCTGAATCATTTCATGTCGCAGACATTTAAATCTGCTTTATATCCCAATTTGTTTGAATAAATCGTTGCATCTGGAGGCCTATGGTGAAAAGAAAGTCGTTTAAAGGCACTATATAGTATGGACCCTGCGTATGCTCAGTTGATCACTGAAGGACATCATAGCATATCCTCAATAAAAAAAAAATAAGAACCAACCAACTTTTACAAACAAAATTAAAAAAAAAAAAAAAAAAAAAAAAAAAAGGGATGAAAGAATTCTGGATAACCACTTAATGAGCCCAATACTCAGCCATTTTATTTTTGATGAGCAAAGCGGAAGGAGATGGAAACTCAAAATAATTAAAAGACCTGACAAATAATGTCGCATGGAGAAATTTAATATTTATTGAAACTCTACCCGTATAATGCACACACACACACACACAAACACTCATTCATCATCACAGCAATCATCACAAAACAGCTTTTACTATGATATATCATTAATTTAATGGAGTTTTACACAAGAGACAAGATGAGACGAACTTAAAAGGAATTCTGGTACCAGTACCACATACATGATTAAATAAAACTAATCTGAGTGTGGAATTAATTTTCAGAAAATATACGTAGGTAGCAGGAAAAAAGGATAATAACTTTAAATTTTCAAGGATTCACTTTAAAACGGTAGATAACTTTTAACGACTACCTGTGTGTGTAGTAAAAATTCAAACTCCAGGAAACTAAGTACATACACACACAAATACATACCTATATATGTACATATGAAGGTAGATATCCTTACCTAAAAACTTAGAACTTATTGCCATCTATAGGTACTATAAAGGAAAAACGGATACACCCTTAAGTGATTCTAAGTATTGAATTTCGTATTTTCTTTAGATTTCCTTGTATTGCACAATAATGAGATCACATCCTATATAGGTAGGTATACCTACTTATTTTTTGTTTATTTTTTTTTAAAGGGTTAAATTTTGGTATTGAAATACCTCTTAGCTAACAGACGCTTCTTTATAAAGAAGAAGAGTAAACAATAGATAATGATGTAGAGTCGTTAAAGGACTTGGTGGTTTACCACATGGAAGTTTCTAATGCTCAAAGGTACATGAACTGGATGTTTTCATATACAAATTTTCTAATATTTTCGATAATGCTATGAAAATTTTATCGACACGATAGATAGAAACAAAAAAGAACTGTTGTTAAGGATTTTTGCTAAAATCGATTGGGATATAGGTGGTTCCCATAACAGCTTTGCAAATATCAGTAAACTTTCCGACACAAGAAGACTAAGAGAGGTTTCTAAGGAAGATACCTATGAGCTGGTGTAAGTGAAAGCAGCAAAATTATTTAAAATAAACAACAGATTTCATTTGAATATCACTAAGATTGATGTCAATCATGTCGCAAACTATATTTGATTCTCTTGAATCATGTGACGTAGGTAGAGCAATGGGAAGTGCATATGGCTCTGAAAGAAGCTTGGTCTGTTTCGACTCTCATTGACTTCAAAAAGTTTTTTTCAAATAAAATTGAACAAATAAGACCAATGGCCACTAAAAGGAGTCTTATGATCGAAGGATTGCGTGTGTCAGTGTGTTATCATCGGAGCGTCCGCCTGTGCGTACGTGGTTGAGGTTAACAAATTTAAAACATTTTTTTTTAATCAAAAAAGAAATAAATTTTTGCAAAATAGGTATGAAAAATATTAAAACTTTTTAGAATATTCTTCATACAAGAATTAATGAAAATCAGTTGAAAATATAAAAAAAAATGGTTCAATGTGGACCATTTATAACCATTTTTCAGATTTTTGTTCAATAACTAAATTTACAAAATAATTTGTGGGCTAGTTTTTAAGAAAAATTAGATTTTCATTGGTAAAAAGAATTTGTACGGCAGGTAGTTACCGTTATGTTTGGTCTTCAGGAAAAAAATAAAAAAAAAGATGTCGAATGAAGAATGCCTACAAATCGCTAAGTTTTTCAAAGCGAAAAAGGATAAAACATTCGTCTATTTTAATAACTTCCTCTCTGTACTTTTTTGTTCTTCTTTATTGTTCGATACGCTGGGCGATTCTTCAAAACCATGTTCAATATTCTATAAGCAAATTACTTTGAAAAATTTATTCGATACCCGGTGGGCAAGTAAAGCAAATTCGATGTGGCAAAAAAAAAATCATCAGAAATTGATTTGATAGTTTAATTGAAACTGCAGAAAGTTCGAAAATTCGATGAAAATTCAAGTTTTAGAGCAACTCTACTGGGTAAACGTATACACAAATTCAAGTTTGTGTTGTTTTTGGGACGATTTTTTAACAAAATATATATTTGCCCAGTCGGAATAAACAATTTACCGGGAAGAAATTTAATCTTCTTTCACTATTCGGTACAGGGGGTTATTAAAATCATATGTGTCGTTTTTCGGGTAAATCGGGCCAGAGCTTACAAGCCGCAATATTGGAATTTAAATAAAAATGGTTTTTTACCATTTTACTTAAAATTGATAAGAGCATTGAATATTTTAAACAAAAATATTACCTAATAATGTAAAATTTTGAAAAAAAAATTGATTAAAAATTTGTTTTTAAAAAAGTTAAACCTAATTTGACATTTTAAGTGTTGCCGTTGTTTCTAAATATTTTTTTTTTGTATTTTAATTACATTTTTTTAGAAAATTCAAGATTTCTCAAGTGCATTTAATTGTGTCGATGAGCCTTCGTAGCCGTTATTAATCTAAACAGTAAACAAGATCTTGAAACAATCCATCAAATAAAATTAAAAGCTTATATATTAAAATAGTGCTAACTGCTAAGTCTTCTACTTGGCTGATGTATTTCAGTACCTTCTTAAAAGCTTATTTCTTTTTTTACATTATCGATGTTACGCTATTTTTTTCTCGAGGAGCAAAATCAATTTTTCAGCCAAAATTTTGGATTTCTTCTCGTTATTTTAAAAAATTTGGATTTAAAAGACTGCGAATAGCTTGAAGCAATATAAGCAGCAACAATTGACACTGAACTTCAAAAAGATATTATAGCTTAAGATCTCTTGAATGAAATTTATTTGTTGTTTATTTCAAATCTTTATCAATTTTATTTGTTTCGTTAACATTCAAAACAGTGCTAAGGGCACTTTTTTCAAATATGGAGCGTGGTACACCAAAATTTGTTTCAAAGCGAGCAAATTAAGAAATAATTACAATATTAGTTTTGAGTTTGGAGTAGCAAGAAAAAAACCTATTTCTTAAATTTAAAAAAAATAATCAAAAATGCCTAAAAACAAATATTTCTCTAAAGGACGAATAGGTTCTTACGTTATTTTTTTAAAGTTAAATTAACAAAAAAAAACTTCCATAAATCAAAAAAAATTTACTGCAATTAATTATTTTAAATATTTTAGAAATTATATGTTTTGTTTTTTACTCGGTTTTATGCTCATTTTTTTAGCCTCTGTTTTGAACACCAATTAGGGCACCACCATTTATTTGTAGCTACATAATGACAGCCATAAAAAATATAAAATATATAAATGTTAGTCTAACTATTAAGCAAAATTAATAAAAAAGACGGTAAAAAATAAAAATCAATTTTGGACGGGGTGACCCAAAAATTGAATCAAAATAGAGGATTTTCTAAATAAAAAAAAAAAGTGATAACTCCAAAACCGTTAGGATTTATTATTAAAATATTACAGGTAATGAAATTCTAAAGAAAATAATTTAAAAAAATGCATTTTAGAAGTTTTTCTACATTATCATCATAAATCTTTTTAATAAAAAAATCGATTTTTATTGAATATTCGTCGACGTTTCGATTCTGGTTAGAATCTTCGGATCTCTTATTAAATAATAATAGTCAGTAGCTTCCGCCATTAAATGTTTTTTTTCAAAAATTTCTTTCAAATATATGAAAACCATTAAAATTTGAACGATTTTCCCAAATTATAACAAAATGTTAAAATTATTTAATATGTTTAACATTAAATATATAAATTTGTATGATCTAACCAACTTTAATATTTAAAGTACATAAGTACAGTAGGAAAAAAAATGAAATTGGCTAAGCTTGTAATTGGGCTTCCAAAGTGTCACTGATTCGAACTACAGTAGAATCTCGAAAACATGAACAGATATCTTTCCAAATTGTTCATCTTTTCGAGCATCAACATTTGCTTGGTTAGTTATAATTTATGAACAAAAACATTAAATATTATCTAAATAACAAGTAAGAATGAGTCCCAAAGTAGGTATATTGTTCAGGAGGAACTAAAAGCAAAGAAAAGGTAAAAAATTATTTTGGGAATACATTTTTCATCTTTTTGAGTGCAAAATTTCAACACGTTCATCTTTTTGAACATTGAAAAGTGGAAATATTTCGTTCATCCTTCCGAGCTGTTCATCTTAAAGAACCGTTCATCTTTCGCGGGATTGTACTTTATATTATACCGTTGTTCCTAATCATAATATTTTATAGTAAAACTTTTTTTAGATTTTGGAAAACAGTTTATTAACTAAAGGGTCTTTCATTTAGTGAGTTCAAGTGGGTATAGCGCTGGCATTTGACACCTGTCAAACTTAGCTGTCATTTGAAGTGTTATAATATTAGTTGTATGTTTGCCATTTACGATAATGGATCGCTTAACAATCGAGCAACGCGTTAAAATGATTAAACTTACTACAAAAGTGGTGATTCAAACGCGCATTACGCGATGATTATATACGTCATAATCGACCGACTACGCAAGCACTCGGTAAAATTGTGAAGAAATTTGGGAAGAGTGGACGCGTTGCTGATATCGTAAATATTGCTGCTGCAAGTGCAAGTGTTGATGATGATCCGAATTTATCGACTTACCGGCGTTCGCAGCCAATGGAGCGATATGGTCGAATGATAACCGAATTTTTTTTTACCGGCGATTGAAGATCATGAATGTAGTCCCAACAAGACGGGGCAACAAGCCACACAACACGTTCACGTTTTGGCGACTTCAATTGGCCACCAAGATCATCGGATTTGAAACCGTTAGATTTTTTTCTGTTATATTACTCAAAATGTGCGAAAAAGTGGTTAAAAATTACCTCAAAAGAATCGCATGATGTGAATCTTCCCGAGGGGCGGCCATTTAAATGATATTTTTTTTCACACTTAATGGCAAAGTCCAAACTTTATAATGAAATAAAGTTTTCACCAAAAACGTATCGCTGTTTTATTTAGCTTTACTTTCGAAACCGAAAAATGAATGACCCTTCACATAAAAATAAAAACTTCTTTCCACATATAAAGGTAGATATATTTTATTTAATTATAATAAAATACTAAAGCTTTATGAAGAAGAAGATATGAACCCAGTCATGCATTTTATTTAATGGAATACATCAAATCCAGTATGTTCTTTCACAGAAGTCCAAGAAATTTCTTTTCGAAGGATCGAACATTGGATGTATTCATTACTTGACTGAACATTTTGCAAAGAAACTTTACCAGACTAGAATTTTGCTCTGCATCTAGGATTAGAAGTCAAGTAAAAATTAAAAATTTGCATATGTACATCGAATTATGATCAATCTGAAAATAATAGAGTATCTCTAAATATTATTAAAAAAAAAACGACAAATTTCCTCAAAGCGATTTATTATTATTCATATTTCAATATTATGTATGTGTAAATATAAATATGTAAGAAAGAGTATTTATTTGTATTGTACGAGTGTCGAGTATCAATACTAAAAATCAATACTTGCACGAAATTTGTTTCATGTTACTTTAAATTATGGAATGGAATATGGAAAATGTGTTATAGAACTAAAATAGATATCGTACATATTGATGTGATGCAAAAATATAATTCTTCATCCATAACATATAGCCTCGAATATAATGAAAAAAAAACATTTTTGCCCTTGATTCAAATATCTGGAAAACTTGAACAACAATTCTGTTATCGGATTCGATTTCAAGGTATCAAAAGCCGACTGAAAAGTTTGCATTGGTTTCTGCCGGCAGAACTTTGTTAAACTGTATTACCAGTATAGGTACTCATAATTAACTAACCCTTCCGTAAGTTTCACAGCGCCATCTTTTGGGCATTTTTCAAATTATAAAATTTCAAATTACAAATAAAACTTTATTTATGTATACAAGGCGCAAATGCCGTTACCCTATCAGAAGATGCTATAATTTTTGCAAATTGTTCTGCAAAAAAATGAAAACAAATATTCCACGTTCCTTACGAGTATATACATATATAAATAGTAATTGTCTTGTTGATGTGCGCATTATTTATCTGTTTAATTAAAAAATATCAAAGGATAATTGACATTTGCCACCATTTTCAACCACTGCCAATTTTGTGCCACTTTGTAGGTATAGGCAAGAACAATCAAATATAAGAAAAAGGGGTGTGGCAGTAGGCGGACTTTAATAAAAATTACATATGAATGCCATCTTTTTCAATAGATCTTTATTACAAATTGTCAACTTTCTAGGGATGTAAAGTAAGGAGGAATCTCTGATTTAAGAAAAGTGGGCGTGGTAGTAGGCGAATTACCAATGAAACTACACATGTCATGGTTTCGGTTCAAGGTAAATTTATCATAATTGTTTATTTACTCTTCTAAAGACATTATTTAAGGATCAAATTCTAATATAAGATAAATGTGCGTCTCATTGGTTGGATTTTATTAAAACTACTTTTTAAATCAAAAATCAATTCGAACTTCCCTTTTGCAATTTTACAGCAAATATTAACATCATAAATCTTTTCGATTTTAATTAATTTTAAATCAACCCTTGTGCTCGTATAACCTAAATTGGTTTTCGTTAAATAATATTTTTAAAACAAATCAAGTAAAAAAGTTGATGTTCATTGTCGTCTTTTATTACATTACTAAAATAAAAGAATTAAATCCGAAGAATATTTAATTGAAAACAAACTTATCTAATAAAAAAACAGGTGCATAATATCATAAAAAGAAGAAACATTTTCAATTAAACTGATCAAGAACCTTTATAATAAATTATCCTGCATAAAATAAATTATAAAGTTTGTTTTTTTTTTTTCAAAAGATGACAAATTAGCATGTTGAAGAACTGGAAATTGCAAAACAACAAAAAAAGAACGCAAAACCCATAAACAATGTAATCTTCTTTCAACCAAGACAGTTCACATTCCAATATAAAAAGCTAAAAATAAGCCCCCATTGAATTATGAATATATAAAGACAGAATGATAATATTCTAATGTATAATTTTTGTTTTGCCCAACCAAGCAATAATCTGTGTACAATTTGTTTTGCTTAACTAACTTTGTATTAAAATAAACTCCTTTCTATCTATCTTCCATTTTTGTCCTAAAACAATGAAATTAAAGGACATCTGCGTTGCCAAGCTAATGAATCCATTTTTTCAACATTAAAAGACCGTCCCTTTATTTTTTGTTGGTAGAAAATTACAAAAAAAGAGACAATAAAAACAAATTTAAACAAGGACCAAAAATTAAAAAAGAAATTTATGAACTGTAAACATCCTTTTACTATCTTCTCGTCTTTTTTTTCAACAGAGCGTGACGCCATGACTTTGCTTTTTTTTTTTTCCTTCGTCTGATGTTTCTTTGCGAATGATGTTCTTCTCATTAGAATGAGAAATAAATGCTTCGGTAATTAAAAGCAAATTACTTTCGTTCAACAAAAAAAAAACAGGAAAAGGCAACAATGGTATAAAATTAATAAAACGCCAGCTCACGATAATGTTAGTTGTAGACAAAAAAAACATGGTTTTTATACTCAACCAACATTGACGTTTTAAGTGTCATCTACTTAGACGTTAGCATTTCAGGAAGTGACTAACAACAAATTTAAGTGGGAAAACATTTATTAATATGACACATTCTAGGTTAATTTGTCAACCAAAAAAATTACACTTTGTGTTTTTTTGGCGAAAAAAATCGAAACTGGGGATAGAAAAATTTTTTAAATAAAATTTTTAAAAATGTAATTAAAACAGGCGATGAATTGATATAGTCTAAGATCCCGCCATAGGATAACCTATACCCTCATCGAGTTACCAAATAAGGAATATGCAGTTTTTTAGGTACTGTCTAAAGTCTAAACTAACATTTTGCTCATGGGTTGCCTGGCAAAATATGGTCAAGGCGTAGGGTTGCCATGCTTTAAAGGTGTATTTTTGTTTTTTTTTTGAACTATCCGACCCAGCTCATATGATATGTTATTTAAAAATTTCAAAAGATGTTATTCTTTTAAAATCGGAATTTCAGTAGGGCAAATTTGGGTAAACAAAGAAAACAAAATTCTATTGTTTGCTGTCACCTCTCTGAGACTATTGGAATTGTTTTTTTAACGCACTGAGAAATTTTAAATTATGGATAGTTAAAAATTCGGAAACTCCGAATGTGCACCCTATAGTAGTCTCATGGAACGAAAAAAAATAGTTCTGAATCGGTTCTTGAGCGGCGCTGCCGTCGACAGAATGTGACATTGGAGAGATAAAAAGGCGGGAAGAAGATAAGTAAAATAGAAATAAAGACTAGTAGTAAGAACGAGAGGATTATATTAAAATTATTCTGACAACAATAATGAGGCTAAGGGAGATGGTTGAATCAGATGTTTTTGACGAGGCAAAAAGCAAAATATGGGGAAGTAAATTTTTTTGTCCAATGGGCGATGAGAGACGGTTTCTTGTTATAGAGTATGGCTATATGTATGCATATAGGTTCAAGTATAGGTATGGGTATAGGCTTAATAGAAGCAAAATATTTAAAAAATTTGAATTTGATTCAAATTCGATATAGCAAAGCAACGTTGTTAAATTTCACAATATGTGGGTTAAATACAACGTTGCTATATTTTGCATTTGTTATGCTTTTTCGTATAGGAAGATAGAGGTAGGTATAGATTGTTGTTGGTTTTTTTTTATATTTATAGGTAGGTATTGTATAGAAACCATATGATGTAAGTATTGTATAATGCTTCAACGGTTTTTTCAGCCAGATAGTTTGTATTTCTTTTTGCTTTGGGTAGGTATGCGTTAGAGTAGGATGGAAGATATACCATATGTCTAATTGATAAGTCTAAATTATTCAGTTTCAATGCAAGTGCAGACGATAATGTTAAAGTTTCAGTGCGTTTTTAATAAAAATTTGAAAATAATTGAAAATTAATAGTAAAATTAGCGGTAGTGGATTAGTTTTTTTCAAAACTAATCAAACAGAAGTTTTGACGAGCGTTTGTGCTTTGCTGAAAGGAGTGAGGTGTTTTTTTTGCGGGCTAAAATTTTTTATTTAAACAAAAATCCAGTGTTTTGAAGATTTAGTTTTTTTTATTAGTTGGATTAGTTGGATTCAGTGTGTGGTTTTTTAGTTCAGCAGTGTTTTCAGTTTAGGTTCAGTGTGCTTTTTTTGTTAGCTAGTTTTGTGTTTTGTAGGTTTATTCATATTCATAAGTTAACATATGTATTTAAATATAATTAAATTTTAAATTAAAATTATTAAATTATATATAGTTGGTTAGTTTTGATTAATTTAATTTTAATTTTAATTTTTGATTTCTTTTTTTTTATAGTGCGTTTAGTTTTAAATAGTTTATTTTTTTGTTTGTAAAGCAATAGGGTGTCACGACTCAGTTTTTTTTTTATTTTTTCAGATTTTTTTTTTTGTCAGATCGTTATTCTATAGGATTTTCTTTAGATTTTAATAGTTTTTTTTTAGTTCTTAAATTACAGATTTTTTCAGATTTGATTAGTTTTTTTAATCTATATAGGGTGTTCTACACCGACGAAAATTGATGACAAAGATATATATTGTTCAAAAATTCACAAATTCAATTTTTTTAGCAGCGCTCATATCGATGCGGACTTTTGATAGTTTCTTAAGAACACCATGAGGAGGCTTTATACCAAAATCCAGCTTTCCGGAGATTATTTCCTAATAGGTCCGTTTTTATGGCTTTATTGGCTGGACTATCTATGAGAGATACCATACGGATATAAGCTGATAAATTTTAATAAAATGGTAGGAGCCGTTTTTGAGAAAAATGCGATTTTCCGTACCGTTTTTGAAATACTTGTAAGGGTACCGTTATTTTTGGTTATAAGAATAATATTCATTTAAAATTTTCTAGATAATCTTAAAAAACTGCTTAGTGCCAAATTTAATAATATTCGATTAATCGATTTTCTCAAAAAAAAATGTTTTTATCCAAAAAAAAAAATTTTGATTTCGAATTTCGGTATACAATACCTACTTTTAAAAATGTTTGAAACATTCCCTATAAAAACAATGAACAAAATCAGTTCTGTACCATTTTCGGAATTTTAGTTTCTATAAAATGACAGCCTATATGCAAACAAAATTACTAAATAAAAAAAAAATGATGGCCACGTTTTTGAGAAAAATAAGATTTCCATTACATCTTTGCTAAAAATAATTATACGGTAGATAACGTTATTTTTGGTCCTAAAAAAATGAAAAAAACGTGTCGGAAAATACCCAAAAAATGCTAGGTATACCAAGTTTAAAAAAAATCGATCTACCGTTTGGGCTGCAGCCGAAAGGACAGATGTAATGGCGAGACCAACGTTTTAGGACTCCTCTATCATTTTAATGTCAAATTTGATCAAAAACTCAAGTTAGATTTTTTTACGAATTCATAACTTGCCATATACTTACATACCCACTACCTACTTTTAGGTATATCGCAAGTAAAAAAAGTTACAAAAATCAAAATCGGTAAAAAATGTATTTGTTTGATTTTTTTATAATTAATTTCAAAATATTAAAAGACAATATTATTTTAAATATTTAGAAGCATCGGATCAAAAAATAATAAAAAAATCGGTCAAGCCATTCAAAAACTTTATGTACCCACTTGAATAAATCAAAAAATTGTCAATTTTGTTAAAAAAAAACGTAAAACACCATTTCCGCTATTCAAATTTTGTGGCAGAAACCTGAAACGCTATTTTCTTCCTATATTACTTTGGTCATTACAAGTAAAAATCAATTTAATCAAAATCGTTAGAGCCGTTTTTCACATAATTTGAAAAAAAGGAGTCGTTGTATGGCAGCTAACCGTTTTAGATGAGCCAAAAATAAAACTTCGAATTTCAAAACGCTCTGCCCCAAAATTGAAGCAAATCCGTCTACATGTTTATGCTCTATCTTAAATTACAGTCGACGCACGCACAGATCTACGCACAGTATGACGAAACCCATATTTTCATCATCCTTAATCATAATTTTGATTCCAACCTCGATTTTTTTTTTATATTTCGTTGTCATGGTTACTTTGAATTATTAGTTAAACACTAATGCTTGATGTAAACATAATTTTCAACAATTTTCATTGAAAATAACAGACAATAGCACAGGAGGTATGTTATATACCGTAGTTACATTTAAGAAATGATATAAGCAATGTACATTTTTGTATAGTAGCGGCCAACAATAAATTACACCTCAGGGAGTTTGAGCACGACGCAATGCGATTGGATCTTAGCGATGTGATTCACCATGGTAGCGACTAGCCAATTCTATAGGTATACACAATGAATGCATTTTTGGCGCCAATTAAGCGATAGTGTGAGTAACGAAGTAACAATACAAATATATTCAACTAAGCAGGAATACACGATATAACAAAATTTTAATCAAATACACTTAAAAAATTGTTTTATTAATTTTTAAATTTATTAAAAAAATAATAATAATTCAGTTTAGATATGTGTCTGCCACTTTGCTTTGAAATTTGATTAAATAGAATAATTTTGAACTTATCTAAATACAGACGTGTTTATGGGGATATCCAATTGAGTCAGTTGTAAGAACATTTTCGCGGTCGCGGTCACGGTCAAGGTGGATCCTGTTGTGTGAACAAAAAGAAAATAATCTCCAACTATACGATGAATTTTGAATGTTGATCTTGACACAAAATGGAAACTTCTCTTCTTGTTTCGGTCAACTCCAATTTAAAAAAAAATTTCTGACAAAGTCTTACTAGATTTTATATTTTTGAAACAGTTTTGAAATAAAAAATAACAAAAAGGCTAACATATTTCATAAAAAGTAGAAATAAAAAAATTAACACATTCACCAACTATTGAGTTGAGAAAAACTGGTTATGGAAATCGTTTGTGCATAGTCTGTACATGTTTGTACAACTTTTAGAATAATTTGTACACTCACCGTTTTTTTTTTTTTTTTTTTTTTTATAGAAACACTTCTTATAATGTGTTGTTAGTGTTGTTAGTTTTAAAAATTTTATTTTATTTCTATTTTTTAATTAATTATTCAACCAAAATTTGGGACACAAAAACAAATTTTGTGGCCTATCAACATTAACCCTCAGAAAATCTGAAAATGCAGTTGGATGGATAATAATCGCTTGTACAAATTTTACTTTTTTTTGTACATGAAATTTTTCACACATTTTTTTTTTTTGTTTTTTTTTATGTTTTAAAATTTTTGAAAACATGCAATCGTTTGTACATTATTTACAAAGATTTTTTGTCAAACTAATTTTTTAAATTTTCTTTTAAATTTATCGAAAATCCATATTATGTGAAGCAGTTGAAATATAAATCAGAGTTCTAAATACGACCCGTCGCGTCACACGTCTTAGACTGCAACGAAGAAATTAATTAAAACTTTCAATCAAGTTCTCATTTTCCGAAAAAACCGAATTTTAAGCGTTAGAAATTTGTGAGAAATTTGACCGTTAGACTATTAGAATTGTTTTCTTTGACGTACTGAGAACTTTAAATATCGATAGCTTAAATTTGCGACAACCGTGAGTTTAGACAAAGTTTTTGTAAACAACCTATAGCATCTTACTATTTAATACTAATTGTAAGTCTACAAATTAATTTGAAGAATATAAATTGCACACTCGATTTTTGTAAAAGTTATAGACAGAAAAAACCCAAAAACACATTTTCTTATATTATCATTTAAAATCCAAACCAAAATTCTTCTGTGATCTCCAAAAATTCTTACAAAAAGGTCAACGAAGCTTTTAATTAGCACCTTTTGAATGAGGTGTAAATTATAAGTGGCCACTACTATATCATCCCACTACTATATAGAAATCTTTCCATTGTCCATTCTTCCTTTCAAAAAAAAGGTCAATGTATTAATTATTTACCCCCATCGGTATTTTCTATTATTTTCATATATATCTTGAGGAAACGAAGAAAGAGCGACAAAAAGAAAAAGGGGATTTTGACTGGATTCGAACTCGATTAAGGAAATCATTCATTCAACAGTTCTGTTATATAGGTACAACAATGAGATTTACACTTGACAGGAAGGATTCGTAAAAAAAAAATGAGACCCTTAACGTGATTTTAAGAAAGGATAACTTCTTCTAAATTAGGGTAAGATAAGTTGAATCGATGAAATAATGACATTATTTTGAAGAAGATTTTAGCGCGCTACAAGGCTAAAGAAGAATCAATTGAAATGACAAAGCTAATAACAATAAAACAAAGACCTTAGTTGACTTTAAAATAAAAACCACAAGGAGTAGAAAAAAAAAGAAACAGAAAAGTAATTGTAGTTTAAGGACATGAAAGCTGCTGTTGAATTATTGAATTAAATTAATCAATTTAGTTAAGAGTAAAATCTCAACAAAACTCAAATAATTTACAGGAACAGAGTGTTGCAAAAGAAATGAAGTGGTTATTTGAATAGTTTATAACTTTTTGGATTATTGTTTTTAAGATTTCATTGTGTAATGAAAAATCGGGAATATCAAAATGGAGAGATTGACCATTGAAAAGCGAACACAGATCGTCGAATTTTATATGGGAGTTTTATTTATATGTTTTTTTTAATTTTAGAATTTTAGAAAAATCCTGCTAGTTTTTGACAAATTGTATGTCCATTCTTGAACTGAAACAAACAAACCGCTCGCACCGAAGAAAATAATCAGCAAATGCAGTAAAGTGTGTGGGTTAAATCTTGTTGAACCATCCGATTTCAGGGATTTTATCCGACAAGATTTTTCTTAATAAAATTCATCTTTTTCAGGAGAAAAAACCCACATATTTTCAGCTGTCGCTATTTACGGTTTTTCGAAACGGTTTTTCTTCCTTTGGAGGACATTTGAAAGTAGAAATTAATAAAAGCTGCATTTTATTATCCACATGATCTGATCCGGATCAAATTTTAACACGTAAACACAAAAAAAAACATATTGTAATCCCGCTTTTGTTCTGGATCTATTTGAAGATCTGAAATCTAGTACTTTTTTATTATTATTACGGTAAGGTAGTGTTAACTGTAGCGCAAAGAAAAAAGCCAGCAAACACATGAAAAATATACAAACACAATGTAAAAAGAGATGGTTATATATACCAATGGCTGTCACTGTGATCCTGTTTGTTTTATTATAAGGATCTTATCTAAATCAGATCATATGGATAATAAAATGCAGCTAATATCTTTCTCAAAAACAATATTCGAGAAGAATTTCGAGCGATGCCTCTTGAAATGTTGCGTAAAGTCATGCAAAAAGTTTTGAAATGATTGCAACTTTGTGAAGCTAAAAATGGACGTCACCTATACGTGACTTTGTTTATCTCGTTTCTATTAAACACATTTTTCATTGCTACCTACAATTTTAGACTTTCAAACTAATTCGCGCCTTTTGTGCTACCCTGTAGTTTATATTGATATTTTAAAAGAAAATTACCTCACAATTGTCTACAAATTATAACCATTATCTGAGTAGCATAATATGCAGGATGTAGGGATGGATGTAATTGAAGTTTAAGGACACGAAGAAAACTACGAAAAATCCTCGTTTTGAAAATAAATAATGTTTATGATGGTTTGTCTAGCCCAGGATCAGTTTTTTAACCTACAAATAAATAGATCTCTTTCGACTTGTCAAAAGTATCAAAGACATTTTCAATCAAATCAGTAATTCTTGTGATAAAAAAAAACATGTTTCTCACATGGAATTTAATATCACGGAACTGTTTCTCGCGATTTTCTTTTTCACTGGTCAGCTGATTTTAATAAAATTTGAAAATCAGAAAGCTCTTGGAAGTTGAAATAAAATCGTTAATTGTATACAAGGTGGGCCATAAATTAATGACCCCATTTTCCTAAGCTATGTAAATCTTTCGAATTGGATACCTACCCAAAATTAATGCGTTCTTTTTAAATGTTTATTGGAGTAAGTTTTTTCCCTTTTATTTTAAGTGGGCGCTGCCATTGTTTATTACCATTTCATGATACATGTTCTATTCTTGGGGGCTGGCAGAATTTGTGGTTTGCTTAAAGAAGCCCGTGAATTTAAATAACCCAATATATAACAAGGTGGATGGTTAAATGGGTTGATTTTACGGTATGGGTTGATTCCACATACATACTTCAGTACTCAGGAGTATGTAGCCTTCCATTGCATAAGATAAAAAAATAAATATATTTTGTAACTATAGCTCGTATAGAACAAGGGTCTAGTGACTTAGAACTCTCAACTCAACCATTCCTGTGTGAGAGTTATCGGCGGGAATGTTGGGATCTCTAATATTTTACCGAATTCTAACGGTTAAGGTGAAACGCCTTTTTTTATAACTACTATCGGAGGATTTGTCAATTCTTCGCAAAAGGCGGTACCCGAGAAAACCATTTTTTTTAGATGGTAATGCAAGGGAAACGAACCCAAAACTTTTCGCAAAACAGTCCTACACACCTACCATGATGCCACGGTCTACTAAATATTGCATTACTGTTTCTGTTTGCCTCACACATGTTAAAATAGAATTGACATTCTTCGCCATTTATAAAATGTATGGCACTTTCCGAAGGGGTAATTGATTATGGCCAACCTTTTACCAACATTTGGAGAAATGCAGAGTGCAGAGTGCAGAATGCAGAATGCAGAATGCAGAATGCACAATGCACAATGCACAATGCACAATGCACAATGCACAATGCACAATGCACAATGCACAATGCACAATGCACAATGCACAATGCACAATGCACAATGCAGAATACAGAGTGCAGAGTATAGAGTGCAGAGTGCAGAGTGCAGAGTGCAGAGTGCAGAGTGCAGAGTGCAGAGTGCAGAGTGCAGAGTGCAGAGTGCAGAGTGCAGAGTGCAGAGTGCAGAGTGCAGAGTGCAGAGTGCAGAGTGCAGAGTGCAGAGTGCAGAGTGCAGAGTGCAGTGTGCAGTGTGCAGAGCGCAGAGTGCAGAGTGCAGAGTGCAGAGCGCAGAGTGCAGAGTGCAGAGTGCAGAGTGCAGAGTGCAGAGTGCAGAGTGCAGAGTGCAGAGTGCAGAGTGCAGAGTGCAGAGTGCAGAGTGCAGAGTGCAGAGTGCTGAGTACAGAGTGCAGAGTGCAGAGTGCGGAGTTCGGATTGCTTAATGCGGAGTTCGAAGTGCAGAGAGCGGAGTGAGAAATGATGCCAAAGCACGCAGACATATATATGTATAACTTTAACAAATATTTTTCACAAAAATTATAAAAAAGTGCAAGTTATTTAAATTTTTTTTGCCAATCAATGGGAGTGTGCCATTAATAGGGCTGCTTACCCTATCTACATATATGTATTACCTGGTATTACATTTTATGAACAAAAATTTGTACGCCAACTCTGCTAGAAATTCCTTTAGAATTCGTCGATTAAAAAATTTGTTTCCGAATTCCCGTTTTAATTATCTATACATTAAACGTTTTTAATAGTTCAATTTGATTCACAATTTCAAAACTCATTTTTATGATCGACTTTCAACAAATATGTAGGTACCTACATAGTTATTCATATTGACAAAAAATCCTCTTAAACTAATTGCAAAACCAGGTATGAACGTGTGACTATGACAACTATTAAACCCTTTTTTTAGCAACAGCAATCTCTTTTTGCAATTATTGCTTCATTTTATGGAAAATATCTTCTTTACTTTATAATTCAATATAGGAAAACGCTTGAATTGTGGAACATTAAACACTTTATATACAAAGATATTAAACCTCTTGTTGACTTCATTTTATACTTAACTCTAATAGTTACAACAGTTTGCCGTAACCAAACAATTGCTTGTAATTAATTTACGAATCCCTCTTCATTTAAAATGTCCTTGGGTTAAAATTCTATTTTCAACCGTAAACTCTTCCAACTTCTAGTGTATACATACATAGGTATAGATAGAGCTTAGTAATATAATACGCCTAGGTACCCGCATGCTATTAAATATATACGACAATATGTCTATCAAGTTCTTTCCTCAAAAGTTCAGCAGAGAAACACCTTAATGAAATTCTACCGTTTACAAACCATTTCCTATATAAGTGGTAAAATCTAAACATACATATATAATGTACCTATACCAACAATTCAACCCATCTTTTAACCTTTCCTTATAGATACCTAACAACGCATAAGCATTTAAATCACTGACATTGCCAGAGTCATGTCTTCCCCCATTTTGATGAGTATACAGACAGAGTAGGTGAGTATAGTTCTTCTTTTGTCAAAGCGAGAGAATCTACAGGGAGATTAATGCATGCCAGTCTGATGGATCCTTTTCTAAAACCATGATGTTGCTTTTTTATTTCAATATTGAAATGGAAACGGCATCCTTCAGACTAAAATTGGAAAATCCTTTGAACTATCCTTAAAACAGTAGTTATCCTCGTTTCATTCGTTTTACCAACTCGCAACTGGAAAATAACAATTTAATTGGACAGCCAACCTTTCCATTTTATCGTTGATTTACCGTATATTGAGTTCTGGTTCAAAGAGTTGATTCTTTCTACTCGTATAGCAAGGATACATGGAGGTGTATAGAAAAGAAGGTTTTATATTTTTCAGCAATATAGATTAGATTTAGATTCGATGACAAAAAAACCCGATATATTCGAACAACTATATACAATTTTCTCAGCTGCTGCTGCTTTTGTTATTTTTTTTTTTTACTTAAGACTAAAAGTTGCAAAGGATAAGTAATTGGTTTGGCATATACAATAAATGACTTTAAAGGTTAATAGAATCGACCCATATATCTTCTATCTTAAAACGTCTACACTCTACACCTTCATTTATACATCCTACATACATACACATAATCTACCTATGAATAGACGTATATCGAACTAAGTAATCGGAAATGAATAAATCATTCTGTATTATCTTACAAAAAGGGATACGTACATAGTATAGGTATATAGACGAGCTTTCTAAACATGGAAAGAAACAATAACTCAGTGCTTCGTCATTTATTCAGGGTCTGTGATGGGAGCGAAATATGTGTTTATAGCAAAAGAAGAAAGAAGAAAATTCCCCAAATAGAATGTCAATTAGGTATGGATTATGTTTTATTGTATTTTATGTATGAGAAATACAATCTGGATCACAGACGTTGTCGTTTATTTGATTCATCAATAATTTCTGCCAATTAATCAGAATTATGTCATAAACTAAAACAAACATATCAATATTTCAGAAAAATAAAAACAAATTGGAATTGAATATATAATCCAATTATTATTGTTTTCTTCCCTCCAGAGTCGTTTTAATAGCTTTTTGGTAATTAATTAGATTGGCACATATTTTTATACATCTGCATTATAATTCGAGAAAAGAACAGAAATAGATTTTTTGTTTGTATCAGGAAGTATTTTGAAATAATTAGGTATTAATAAAAATATTGATTTTCAATTCGACCATATAGTTGAGGAAAACGTTTTGTGAAGGTTTGGAAAATTTTAACTTGGAGGTGGAAGTAGCACCGTGGATGTAGTGCTTGATTGCTGCTAGCTTAGGGTTCTAGGTTTTTTCTATAAACCTTCCGGTTCTGGATGGTATACCCGTGGGATTTTATGAGATAATATATAAACCCAATCCAGTGTTACAATAAACACTCTTTCCTTAGTTACTATTATAGTGCAGTGCTGGTTGGATAAAATGGAGTTGGTTTTTTTTACTGCCAAAGTAAAACATATACATTATACATGCATACATATTTACCTACCTATACCTAATTAAAAACTATTATAACATTGGGTCGACCACATGGATTGAATAGAGAATAATGCACCAGTCAAGAGTGTATTCCAATTCTAGCTCCAAGGTTCCAAACGATTGGGATCCCGAACCTACGGTTTAAAAACCAAGTCATCACACATGCCAGATCGCAGGACCATTTTGAAGAATTTTCGTAAATTAAGTAAGAAAAATTTGCGTCAACAGAAAAGCCAAGTACGCAGCTGAAGCGAAACGAAAATTTTCTCTGGTCTCCAAATCAATAACGAAAACTTAAACCCTAAAACTAAGGAAAAAATAAATGCCAATAATTGTAAAAAAAAAAAATGAAATCACAGATGCTTTTGTTGTAATCAAAGAAACAACAAATAAAAACTCAAATGTCACTTTTCCGCGGACAATTAATGGTTCGTGATATTAATCCAGTGCGAAAAACAGTGGAGAGTTCTCCAAATAATCTGCTACAACAATCAATCTCGCTCGTTGAACAGCGTACTGCAGAACAAAAATGAAAACGAAATTTTTCGTTTATGATTTCGTTTCTTCAATGTTTGTATGTAAATTTTCATTTCACTTCAGCTGCGTAAATGTTAATTTTTATTTATTTTAAAACTCTGCCTGATTGCGTTCAAGTTCTTATAGCTTTCTATATAAGACTATAGTTGTATCCCTTTTAAAAAACTTCAAAAACATGTCAAATTTTTAAAAGTAAAAACCAGGGGTGGAATCGGCTAAGGTGATAAATGATTGTCACATCAACTGCGGTCAAATGTGATTGTCATTTAGTTTTCCGTCTGGGTAAGGTGATTCAACTCAATTGAATACAATTGAATACTTTCCAATGGCATTTGTCAAAAACATGGTTGCCATAGTGAATGTTTAAAAAGTTTGTAATGAGCTATCGAAAATATAGAACGAAAAAGACGTCTTTGCAATATAATTCTTATGTTTTCTTCATATTCCGGAATGTAGTAAACTTTTTTGGTCACAAGAATGTTCATTTTTGTCTGTATGAACGGTAAAAAAAGAACTCTGAAAAATTCATAAAATTTTTGTAGGCTGCTGGTAACTCTGGTCGTACACAGACAGAAACGTCAAATTTGTTGGAAAATGACAATCATATTTTTGATGTGATAGCTCTTTAGCTATCAAATGTGATATCATCTTACACTGAATTGCTTGATTGTGACTCTCACTTATCGCAAAAATATCACCTTACACGATTCCACCCCAGTATTCAATCATAAGATTTTTTTCCAGGGTCTTCTCTTAAAGATTGACGTAAAAATATGAATTTGATCAAAATGTCATATTACCTATATGAATTTTTAAACAAAATAGTGCAGAAAACCAAAAATATTTAAATACAAAGATTTAAAATTAAAAAAAAAAATCAATTATGGACAGGGTGACCAAAAACCTGGTTCAAAGTAGGGGTTTTTCGTAGTCAAAAAAAAAAAAATTTAATCCTAAACCGTTATGATTCGTTTTGGACAAGTTACTAAATTCTGAAAGGTCATAACCTGGCCTTTCACAAGTATCATTATGGACCATTGATTATAAGACATCGTGTATAAATAATTTCTAAATTTGTTGAATTTATTAAATGTTTCCTTTTGCGTAGCCCACAACTTAAAAAAAATTCAATAATTTTTTTACAAACAGACTACCATTTTATAAAAAAAAATTTCCGAAATAGGTTATAAATGCTATTCCCCATGAAACCATTTTTTTGATGATTTTCTCAAAAACAGTTCAACTGATTTTGATTAATTTTTGTATGGAGAATTTTTTAAAAGTTTGAAAAGAATTGTACCTATACCAAAATGTTCAATTTTTTTTTTTTTTCTTGAAAAAAGTTCAAATTTTTTTTTTTTAGAACTTAATAAATCGAAAACTTAATAATTATTAAACTTAACACACTGCAGTTTTTTGACATTATCTAGCAGATCTTTAAAAAATGTTGTTCTATAACAACAAAAGCCCCTCCCATACAAGTGTTTTGAAACCAGTGAGAAAAAACTCATTTTTCTCAAAGCTCAAACAAAAAAAATTAAACAATAATGCAAAATATTTCATAAGAAATATTATACAAAAAACTTTTAGAACTTTTTAAGGAATTTTTTCATAAAATCGGTTAAACCGTTTTTCAGAAAATCGCAAATCCAAAACATGGTTTTGTGGGAGGTACCTACCATTTATAACCATTTTTCCGAGTTTTTTTTTCATCTGGCCAGAGCCGATATTAAGGTATATATTACCTGCCGAAAAACATATTTTCTATTAATATTTCTGCTCAGTTTGAAAAATTAAAAAAATAAAAGTTTTAAGTTTGAAAATCAATTTTTCAAAAACTATTTATTGGCTAGACCTTAAAGTAAAAAAAAAGTGAATGAATTTCTGGTTTAGCATAATATTGAATGTGTTGCCGTTTTTTTTTTTAATTTATTTTTTGATTTTTAGTCAATTTTTTTTTAATTTCCTTTCCAACTATGTACATGGTGAGAAATGGACCCTCTCCCATACTATTTTTTTTTTTCTTGTTTCAACCCAATCTATACAAGCCCTTATAGTTTTTGTCGCATCTAATACCAACCACCTTTTATTCTATAAAGTTTCAAATGAATTGATAAGAGTAACTTCAGATAATGACGTTAATCTTAACATTTTAAATAATCATAAATTAAAATTTCAATTTAAAAATAATTAACTTTCTTTAATAAAAACGGTGGGAAAAGTGGAGGCTTTTGGTACAGAATTATTTGCTTTTTAATGAAGAAATTTAAGTCATAAGGTGATTCAAGAGTGTCGTTTTGATCTTTCAGGTTACGCTGAAGTGAGTTTCAAGGCGAATAGTCGAGATATAACTGTATTTCACAGGCATGAAAATTATGGGAAAATTAAACAAGCAGGTCTGTTAGAGACCGAAAACTGAATATAAACATAATGACGAATAGTGCTGTGTAGTGCCACTTATCGTTTTAATCTCCGCATCACAATTTAAAAATATTTCAGAACTATTATCTGGAATAGCCAATGCCTTTCCCTGAACTAACCCTGTTTTTTGTGGTATTGAACTTTAGGAAAATCCATAGAATTCGAAGAACTCCGTACACGCATAATGACAATGTACATGCATATAATATGTATGTTTGAGAAAATTTGCGACACTTAATGTACAGACAATTATATATTATATTTTTTTATACTAAACAAAGGTATAGCAGTTAATTGTGAATAAATGGTTATTTCATTGTACATGATTGCATTTTTTGTTTTTATGTGTAAATCATTTTCTAGATAATGATTAAAACGTATACCAATTTGATGATAAAATAAACCCAAACACTTAATTGAAACATATTTTATGTCTCAAAATTACTCTACAAATTTAAATATGTTGAATTAGGATTTTATGTGGCGTTAAAACCTATATAACCTTTTACAACTTAGTAAGCTCTCTAATATATATATGTTTATACATAGGTAATTCCACTTTGATGATCTTCAATTTGAATTTAATTTTTCCTCAATAAACGAGTGGGATATAACCACAAAGATGTTGAGACCAAAAACAAACCATTTTTCCTTCTTCAAAGATACACACAAGGGAAATAAAATGGTAATCAAGTTTCCATCGTCCTTTCGTCAAGACAGATTTACCATAATTCAATCAAATTTTACTTTTGTACCGATATATACATAATATAGGTATATATACCTTGCAGAACACCCCCTTACTTCACTCACTCACTCACTCACTCACTCACTTAGTTAATCTCTGAGTAAACTCATCAAAGTTAATAATTTTAACATTACATGAGTTTTCCATTCCACAAGCCTGGGGAGCGACGCAAGAGCAAATAATGTGTTTTCTTAACAAGCCTTAAACAAAAACAGGTTATTACATCCTTGCGTCATTAATGTCGTATGCAAATCAGTCTAAAGCTGTCATTACATTTTATATCTAAACAGTATGATTGCAGTATAAATTACTTTAACATTATTCAGGTTTATATCTTCAAACGAGACTCACAAAGGATATACACAAAAAAAACACAATACACCTGATCTGGATGGACCAATGGAAAAACAAACACAACGAACGAAAAACATCCTTCGGGTGTTTTTTTTAAAGCCATTCTATAATCTATAAAAAATTATTTCCTCATGTAAATTTATTTTGCCTTGTGAAGTTTATGTTGATAACAAAAGATGAAGTGTAAAATGAACCATTTTGGTTTTTTACTTTTTCGGTATATACATATATAGAGGTATTTTTTTAAAGTTAAAATATGTTTACTCTACTCACTCATGCTCTCGATTGTGTTTGAATGAGCCCCTGTAGCGTAATCGCAGATTCCTCCTGGTCTCGCTGCTATCATTGAAATGATGGTTGTTTGACAGTTCTGCCGGCAGCAAGAGCGCCATCTCTGTAATAAAGTGAGAACATTATTTATTTTAGGTAAAATTGGCTGAAAAAAGGGTAGCAGTTATTTTAATAATTCTCTACTAGTTATGTATGTATGTATATGTATGTACAAACAACATTATTCAAAATAAACGAAAAACCCAATTAGCTTGAGTACCGTTTTGAGCCCTTTATACCGGCGACCTTCTTCTACACTCTGTGCAACTTGATTAAGTTGGTATATTTTTGTTTAGTTTACAACCCATTTGTGTGATGTTTGTTTGTTGGAACGTTTCACACTTTAAAACATAAAACCTAGCAACGTGTGATCCTATTGTTGTTTGAATAGGAACACAATGTTATTAGAGGAATAGAGAGATCAAAAATCATATTTCTCATACAGGAACGTCCCTCATGCCTAAAAAATATTTGCATATGGCAAAAAGATGTAATTAGATGAGTAGCGATTTTTAGTGAAGGAACTATTTATGCATCAGTTTTTCTTGCTCTACAGGGCAAGTATTGGTTTTATGTTAAAAAGAAAAAACTGATGCTGTCCAAAAAAGTGGGTTTCGTCATCTGCCGGTTTGTGCACCCACTGTAATTTGAGCTAGAGACTTATTAAAGGCGGATCGATTTGCTTTACATTTTGTGCAGAGTATTTTTATGTAATGTCTTGGAATTCGCATTTTTGTTTTAGCTCACTTTAAACGGGTAGCTAATATCGCTTTAAACTTGGTATATCTAGAGTTTTTTGAGTATTCCGCCGACACATTTTTTTAATGTTTTTTGTTTACCCAAAAACAACAGTTGTTGCCGTACAAAAAAAGAAGATCTTATTTTTACAAAAAACGTGCATACACCTATTTTTTTTAATTTAGTCTCATTTTACTATTTCAGTACTAGGCTACCATTTTATAAAAAAAAAGAAATTAATGATACTTACCTAAATGATACCTACCTCTAATAGAACCATTGGCTTGATTTTCGATTTTCTCAAAAACGGTTCACCAGATTTTGAAAAAAGTTTAAAAAAGTTTAAAAAGTATTCTACCTATAGAAAAATAAATTTTTTTTTGATCGATATTATTTAAAATAAGCATCCAGCAGGTTTTAAACATTATATTGCAGGTTTTATTTTAAATGCATATTATACTTTAAAAATTATTGTTTAAAATTTAAGAATCGGTAAGGAAAATCAGATTTTTATCAAAAACCGAACAATAAAATAGAAATATTCTTATGACAGGATTTCAAAGATTGCTTAAACAACAGATTAAAATTTTTATTTGACTTAATATCTGAACAGTCAACCATATTATTCGAAAAAAATAATATATATATCAAAATTATCAAAAAAAAACTAGTTTTGGATTTAAAAAAAAATTCCAAGTTATGTTTTGAAAGTTCAATATTTCGAAAACAGGTAGATAATTTCTTAAATTAATTTTTTAACTTCAAATTAATAAATGTTAAAAAATTTTTTCTTTAAAATGTTTACAAAATTTTATATAAACAACTTTAACTATTTTTATAATAAATTGAGATTTTTTTAAGAAATCAGATGGTGTACATCTCGTTGGTGACAGAACAACTTCAGTGATTGTTTAATCAATTTATTTCTAATTATTTAGATTTTTTAACAATTTTTCAGTCCAAGCAGTATATGTACATGTGCAACACGGTGCTAGGTATATTGTTTATATTTATGAACTCACATAGTACTAACTTAAACTAAACTACATTTTTGATAGGTGGAATAAAATATAGACTCCCATAAAATTTCTTTTAAAATCAGATCAAGATATAAACTATTGAGACTTTAAAACCACAGAGCGATCGCATCGCACTATAAGACCATCACTCAGCATTTACTCTGGCTTCTTCTGTATTTACTCCGTTCTTTATTACAGTTTAGATACAAAATTAATTAATAAATTAACCACAGAACCATTTATCGGAAAATTGTTTGGTTTAGGTACACGGCATAATATTGACAGGTAGTTTGTGCCAAATTTGGTCATAAGTCATTTTCGGCTCAAAAAGGGAGGATTTTGTCAAATTTACATAACATATCTTTTGACAAATGATGAGAGAACCAAATTGTATCTGAATTATGCAACCCTGGCTTTACTTTGCATTATAATAATTCAATTGACATACAGCAACATAACGTGTGTAACAATAATTCAAACAAAAAAATAGTACGTATACGCCTGAGTGTACCTGATTTGTGTCGTTTGATTTAGAGGAAATATATTTGTTCTCCTATTTTGGGTCGAGCATTGCGTGTAATTACACCAGACAATAGTAGGTACATTAGGTACAGCCCAACACATTATCCAGAATTATTGTGTGAAAATGGACAGTCCTCAATATCATAGCTTAATTGATACACTAATTTATATGTTTGTTTATTATTGCTGGAAGAAGAATATTTTTGTAATTTTAATAAATATTAAATTATTTTAATATCCTAATAATAGTTGCACAATACAAGCTCAATATTGTTGCGCAATGTTTTATTCTGAATTATTGGAACATTATTATCACACCCTTTGATTTTTTTTAAAGCTACTGTAATGCCGTTTTCTGTTACAATAAATGGTATAAATTTTCAAAGCGGAAATTCTTTCATCTGTAGGAATTGAGGTAAATCGTTTTAAAAAATAAAAAAGGAAAAATGGGGAAAGTGGGGAAAATAGGGAACACTGTCAATTAATTAAAATATTTTGATATTTTTCCATTTTAAACACAAAATGGAATTCCAGACCAAACTTGAAATTACTATGATAGGACAGTTGAAAAAAAGTAGATGTCACAATTTGTCTATGTTTCTTATCTCTCATCGGCTACAACCTACCTGGATAGATTAAATTTAATATATGACAGTTTTGTGGACAACAAATGGATTCGTTTTAAAGAATTTTCAGACAAAATTCGCTGGATATAATTTTTATTTTAAAACCATTTAAAATGTTTTTGTTTCTTTATCAACAAATGTTATAATCAAAATAAGCAGCTCTGAGTTTTTTCAGCCTTACATTTTTCTTCTGGTTTTTCAAATGTATTGAAATAACATTCGAAAATGCACTTAAAAAAAATTCAAAATTTCCTGGCAATTTCGTTTTTACTTTAAGCCAACTGAGTTTTAAAAATTAGTCCTTTATAAAGAAAATTTAGTTATCAAGAGGTTTGACCGTACATACATACAGTTGACTCTCCCAAAAGGATAACAATGTTTTTTTTTTGTTTTGCGTTGCAACTTTTTAAAAACTGTATCTTTTTATGGAGGTACCAAGGATATGAATAAGAAGAAACACAAAGAGCTGACGATGATAGTAGACGCGATGCTTCAAATACATATTAAGGGTTTTGAAGGTAGGTTCTTGATGGTTCGTAGTTATATACCCAAATACGAATGTTTTCTATTTTGTTTTGTGTTATACAAAATTCGACTTAGGGGCTCAAAAAGGATGCCAACAATCTAGAGATTGCGTTTGAGTAAGAGAGAGTTTTACGTAGAGGGAGTTCGACTTAGAGAATGGTTTTTGTATGGAAAATTGAAGGGAATGACATAATATGGCGATAAAATTCGAGTTAGAGAGAAATTCGACTCAGAGAAAGTACGACTTAGGGAGCGTCGACTGTGTATGTTTATTGAATATAGCATTTCTTCTGGTATTTGGCATTTTCCTAACAAGTTTTTCATTTGTTTTATTTTACGAAAATTTAAAAATAGCGGTACATAATTATTCCTATATAAGAAAACTGTTCGTGGCCCTTTACTGATTCTACACGAGCTTTCCGTCACTAATATTTTTTGATTTATTTGTTTATTATTATAATAATCATAACTATTTTATATTTTTTGGGAAGGACAATTGTTCCGATTTCGAAATATAAATATTATGGTACATTCCATAAAACCATATTTTTATCAATTTCTGAATACAAAAGTTTCTGAAAGTATAAAAAGAATTTTACCTACCTAATAGGTACCTATGACAATAATTTACAAAAATGTTTGTTAGTTTTCCAAAAAATTTTTCCGAATATTTAATAAAAAAAAAATTCTTTCAACCAGAAATAACAGAATCTTCCAAAAAACAGTTGAGGAAAATCATATTTTATTTTGAAAACGGCTCCTACGACTTAGATAATTTTTTTTCTGTGGGTGCTTAGATCTTCCATCAATAAGGAAACAATTTTATAAAAACAGTTTTTAACCAGTGCCTCTCAAAAAAATGTTTTTTTTTTTTTTATTTTTACTTTTTCCTGATCAACTTAATTTAAATTCAGTTTGTATGCAGAAGCTTCTTAAAAATTAAAATAATATTGCATACAATATTTAAAAAAATGAGTTTTAGAATAAAAAAAAATAAAATGAGCTAAAGAAAAACTATAGAAAGCTGAATTTTCATCCCAAATTTGTAATATTAAAAGCATTTTCAAATAGTTGTGATATGGGCAAAAATTGTATTAAGGAACTGTCGTCAATCAAGTGATGCAGAGTGTATCTAAACAAAACTTAAACGCTGAAATCTATTAAATTTTGCATCTTTCCATTGAAATGCAAATGTTATGACGTGAAAATAATATATTTTTTTCTTTTATACCTTTATCTTTATCAAAAAGGTGTTCCGTATAATATTAATGTAAAAATAGGTGATATAAAAGTTAAGAACGTAATTACCACACTCATGTGGTATGTTCAGTTAGATGATATGCATTTGTATTTTATACAATATATGTACGTATGTACATACACACATACATGTATATTCGAAAACATATAACTATTCTGTCTTGAAGCAAAGGTTTAGTAGAGTAAGCAGTATATTGTGTAAATTCGCTCCAACAACCTTAGGAAGCAGGAAAAATATAATTTTCTATAAACTGTGTGCGTGGCTTTGGTCAAGGATAAATGAGTCATTATTGGATGTAAAAAGGTGAGAAGGAAGTGGCTTTCGTAATTTCATGCACGGTAATGAGATTTTTTCAGAGTTCTTTGGGGAGAAATTTTATTCACGCCAGGGATAGCTTCAACATATACACATACATACATACACATATACATATAATTTCGAAAGTTCTTTAGAAAGCGTCGAAGGATATTTCAAAAGTATGCCAAAGTGAAATGCTCGGTTAATGGCGTGCTATAGCAGATTTTATAAAAGTTTGGTATACTGAGTGAAAAGGTAGAGAAACCAATTGGAAGCTTTGGTGTTTTGGTTTGGGTTTTACTTTGCATCAACATACACACTCGCATACACATTTGTTCTTATTTATTTCTGCATACACATATAAAATTCAAGCTCATATTTTACTGACTGTGAGTCAAGCTTTTAATTTTGTAACATA
Organism: Epistrophe grossulariae; assembly: GCA_929447395.1. Lineage (NCBI taxonomy): Eukaryota > Metazoa > Arthropoda > Insecta > Diptera > Syrphidae > Epistrophe > Epistrophe grossulariae. Next base: position 92,240,569 of record OV839568.1, on the reverse strand, counting down.
ATATATGAAGTGATGGTGAAGAAATTAATTATAATAAAGGCCTTTGATTGTTTCATCAGTTTCGGGAAGAATGTGTTGGAAATATCGTATTATATTAAATTTCTTATACCTTTAGCTATACATATTTCCATCCAATATAAATTCTGAATATTACACGAAAAATAATCACTGTCAAATACAGATACCTGCCTTCATCTTGTTAATTATTTCAATCATAAGAATCGCGTTGTGTCTAGAGCGGAAATAATGAACATCCAATTATTTATATTTATATTTGAAGCTTCAAGCAATTCAAGCACTCCACTTCTTCACAAAATTTATTTTTTATTGCTTCGTTTGGTGAAGTAAATGCTACGTTCTCTCTAAAGAAAAAAAACACAATTTTGTAGTGGAATTTGTCGTAAAAAAACTTTTAATAGGCAAACATTGAAGTTTGAGTTCAAAACGATGCTCTTTTTTACAAGATACTGTAACCTATTGAAATGCAACAGTTGGCGCCTTGATTTGTAAATGGATAATAATGAAAACAAAGACTTTTATTTCACACATAAATGTCGAAGTTCTTTTTTTGTTAATTTTTTTTTAACTTAGTGAATGTGTTTTCTTTGGTTTTCTTTTAAAGACAAATTTTTATCTAACAAATATTTTGTTTTCTTATTTGCCCTTAATTTTTTTCAAAATATTCAAATATTTACTTTTGCTCCCTTGTTCAAGTTTAGAATTTTTAAAAATTATTAAAACTATAATTAGAGAAAAAAAGTCAAAACCTAATATAATTTAAGCTCAAAACAAAGAATTCCATCTGTTTTTTTTCTTTTGAAAAAAAATTGTACGAACTTGCTCTTATTGTAAAGAACTAGCTAGCTACATTTTATTGACAAAATCCGCATTTTTTAAAAAGTACTAATAAAATAAATTTTTTGTTTAATTTTTTATTTTATTTTGTTTCATTTTATTTTATTTTTTTTATTTGATTTTATTTTATTTCATTTCATTTCATTTTATTTTTATTTTCAAAATTTAAAACGCAATATTGTTTGAACTTTTCTTGCAAAATTTTAACGAAATCGTTCTTGTCAGTTGCCATTAAAAAGCTTAGCTATGCTTAAATCATTGAAAAATAAGAAAATTTTCTCATATATAGCGTTTTTCATTATGCGATTTTGTTGGGAAAAACTTGAAGTTCATTTTATTTTATGATCACTAGAGCCGTTTTCGAGAAGATTTGAAAAAAACCGTCATTGTCATTATCATTGGATGACATTTTAAACCATTTAGATAAAACAAAATTTCGAATTCGAGCTCTAGGGTATTACATAAAAATTCTCTGTAATAAATTTGAAGCAAATCGATCCACCTCAAATCTCAAAAGGACGCACGGATGTAGGGACGCACAGACGCACAAACCGTCCGACCGCAACGCACGGACGGGAAGATGAAATAAACTTTTTCGAACTTCACAATCAACGTAGTCTTAGAAATGTTTAAAATTTAATTTATCTGGACCACTCTTTCCTCTAAAAATGATCAGCGTTGCCACCATTTTGGAAATGCGAATTAGATTTTTTCTATTTTCTGTACAAAACACATTCTCTAACTCAAAATCCCTCTAAGTCGAAATTCCTTTTAATTCGATTACATGCATTCGATTCTTGGAATATGTATTTTAAATCCCTCTAAGTCGAATTTTGTTCTTTTGCCACAGAAGTACCTGATCGCGAATGAGTTTTAGAAGCAATAGCAAAAGTTCATGCTGCTGATGTTAATGATGAAGAGAGTGGAACTGAAGAATTCAAAACAATTAACATTGAAACTCCGGAAAAGAATGATATTGAAACAGCAATTGGAATATTGCGATCTACAATTGAAATGAAAGACGATGCACCGGATGAGGTTCAACACTATACCTTTTAACATTGAAAATGTTTATAGGGTCGTTTTGAGAAAAATATGGTGTTACCAAAATGATTAAATGAACAAATGAATATATAACAAATGAACGAAATGAACTCTAGCGTATAGGGGGCTCAGGATCGAATTTTTGGTTGGTGTTACCAAAGAAAATACCAAAATAAACTAAATACACAATCGATGAATCGTACCTACACGTTGATCGTCGCCAACCGACGAGCTTCAGTGGAGGATAGTTGAATTTGTATGAAATCTTAAAATCACTCGATTTGAGCGCACATAGAAGCCTTTTACTCAGGTTATAATTATCGGATGTTTAATGTTAAGATAGATAATTAAAGATAAAATTACAGGCTACAAATCTGCATCAAAATGTTTGCAAAAGCTTACAAAATTTCATACTAAAAACGTGAAAGATTGGCTTTTGAGAACTAATTTCATCACGGCAAATGACGTGAGGAACAAGAAAACAAAAAAAAAAGAAAAAAACGTACCCACAAAGAATATACATTGCTGTAAGGGTGTTGGCAAGACGTTGGTTGGAGTGGAATGTGTGGAATAAAAAACAAAAATGATATACATACATAGCTACATTATTAAGTAGGGTAGATATGTCTGTAAAATGTTATGTTGATTAAATTGTTGTAGGTATTTTGCAAATATTAATTATTCGTAATAGTACGATCAGGTTGGTTTGGTTGGCTTATAACTTCTGTTTTAACAATCGGATATTTAAAATAAAGGTCTTAAAATGAAGGTAAAATATCAAACTAATTTATTCAGTTAAAAAATAATTGAAATAACATAAAAGTGTAGGTGAAAAACGTTTAGGTTTAATTCATCAAAATAAATAATTACAAAAATTGAAAAATTGAATAACAAAATTGGCTTCGCCAACAAAATTCATATACCTACGTATCTATATAGGTACATACATTATGTATGTAGGTAGGTAGGTAAGTAGAAATGGCGATCACGAGCAACCTAGCTCGTTGACCCAATTAGCACTAGAGTGCGCCGTTTTGTTACCATAACTCGTTGGACCTGTGGATGTAAATGGTTTGGAATGTCTCAGAATGGCTCAGAGACGTAAGAGGTTTGACCCCTTAGGGCCAGTTTCACAGTGAAGTAAGTGTCACTTAAGTGCCGAATATGGAAAACTAATTCCCAATTTCACAGTAAAAACTTATCGGAATAAGTGACACTTAAGTCTCCGATGTTGGCCACTTAAGTTCCACTTGAAATAAGTTAAATAATAGGCTTCAAAATTTTGTGTGACAAAACTTGACTTCATTCTTAATCAATTCGATTGTTGAACCTAGAATATGCACAGAGACCTATACTTGAACCTCTATGATTATAACTTATAACTTTAGTTCTATAAGGGCGAGATGTTGAAGGTTAAGGTATTTAAATTAAGGTTAACTAGGCTAGAGGTAGGATTAACCTAGCGAAGCAACTTAAATATAATACCTAATCGAAAAGGCTTGATTTGGTATCTTCTGTTCTAACTATCGGATCTTTGAGGTTAATGTATTAAGGTAAAATCTCACGCTACAAGTTTATGTGACAAAACAACATCTAAACCAATGCGTTTTTTGAACTTGACCAACGTCAAAACCAATGCGACTTTTGAACTTGACCTACGTCCAAACCAATGCGATTTTTGAACCTAAAATATGCAAAGATACCTACTTGTGAATCTCTTTAATAAACTAACAACATTAGCTCTAATAGCCAGTTGTTGAAGGTTAAGGTATTTAAGTTAACGTTAATCAGTTCAGATTAACTTACCTAAGCAACTTAAATATAAATTTTGAAAAGGGTTTATTTGGTAAGCTTTTATATCTTTTGTTCTAATTATCGGATCTTTGATGTTAAGGTCTTAGAATTCAAGTAAAATCTCAGGCTATAAATTTATGTTACAAAACTTTACCTACGTCTAAGCCAATGCGTGATTGAACTTAGAATATTCATAGGTACTGCAATATAATAGAACTTCTTTAATAAACTTATATAGATTAAGTTCTAATGTTCAGATGTTCAAGGTTAAAGGTAGAACTATAATAGTCGGATGCCGACCTAAGTGGTCGTACGAAACGAATACAAAGAATTCATATGATGTGCCCATAATTGAGTTTTGCTTCGTTTTGACCAATTTTTTACTTTTGCGCTCACCGACCGCTCCATGCGTAAGTGAACTAAAAGAATTTTCATCTTCCGACTATTACAGTTCTACCTTAAGGTCCTCAAATGAAAAAAAAACGATTTAATTTGGCTGTCAACTCAGCTGTCAAATTAATTGGTGCTTTGCTTTTCATATACTCAGATAAAAGAATACTGCTTAACTGTCAAAACCATTAATATTGTCTTAAGAAATTACACGACTCGAGTTTGTTTAATGTATTAAAAGATGAGTTCAAAATGCAAAATATTATAGAATACCTAAAAACAATTAGGTAAATCAGGTTTGCATTGAGTTTGAGCTACACATTAAATTATTTATAAATTTAGTCTCGCGTTAAAAAGGGTTGTTCACTTTGACAGTAAATCAAATAACTTGCCTATATGTAAATAGTTCAATAAGTTGAGAGAGTTTTAAATCAATTTGAGCAAATTTCAGCAAATATTTGATTTTCTTCAACATCAACGCCGTGATTAAATAAACTGAACTGAACAACATTAATTTAACCGCCAACTGGGATTCGACATTAAAAATATCTATTTATTGTAATTTCAAACTGAAGAATGGTTTCTTATTTTATCGAGCTAACACAAGTCATTTTCAATGTCCCCATAGTTACTCTATGAGTGAAATCTGTAAATTTTTTAAAATAGAATCGTTTTTATTAACGAGCGAATATTTCGTCAAAGGTTAAAATTATAATTAAAAAATACCAATTTTTTTAAGTAATTTTTAATATTTTTATAAGATAATATTGAATTAATGAGTTATAGAAGCAAGAAGCTTCAATTTATTTAATAAAATTGTAATCTTATTTTTAAATTCAACAAATGCTTTTAAACAAATAAAATGAATGAAACAAAAAACTCGAACTCGAACTAATTTCGGTATCCCGTACAAATCCGATTTAGAGAGAATCGACGTTTTTTGTTAATTTTTTTCTTTTTCGTGACTTTTTTTTAAATATTTACAGCAAAATAATTTTTAATAATTTAATCCTAAGTAGGCTTCAGATCTCTCTAATTTTTTTTTAACTTATTTTTAATTCTAAATAAAACGGTTAACTTTTTTTTAAAGTCTTGAAAAAGAAGTAAATTATCAAAATTTCTTCTTGAAAACATTCAAATATAAAAAAAAATAAAAAAATTTGCAAATAACTAATAAAAAGAAAAAAATAATGAATTCGAGTTTTTAAATAATTTTTAGGATTATTAAAATAGACCTGAATAATAAAGGCAAACAACGTAGTTCTCGTGTAAAATTAAATAAGGGACACTACTAATATATAAACCTGCAAACCAACTCTGTTAATATTAATTTAACACCCTAGTAGGTTAAATTGTACTAAAATTGACTTAACTATTACTGGGTTACTTTAAACTAAATTAAAGGAGTTTGAAAAGTCAATTAGTTAGTTGAAGTAACATATTATAAAAAACATTTCACTCGGTTATATTAACAAATGTATTTATTTAGGCTAGCCATTCTTCTCGGTTGTTGTTTTTAGTACTTAATCGGAATAACTAATCCACTCGGCAGGTGTAACCTATCTACGCAGTTAACGCAGTTAATAAAAAACTTACTCAATTGGTTTAATCAATTTTTTCGGTGAGACTAGCAAACCTACTTGTTTGCAATAACCTTTCTACTCGGTTCAGAGCAGCTTTTGTACAGAATTATTTTCTTATATAAAGTAACCGATCTACTTGGTTGGATTTGACTATATACATATATACACATATACATATACATCGAATATAGGCTAAAAAATAATATAGTAAATAATTGAAAGTAAATTAAATAAATATACATTTTTCTTCAAAATAAAAAAGAAAGTTCGTAAATATATAATAAAAAATATCACTTATTTTAAGTCCTGTGAATTTAGCAAAAGAATTGTTTAAATTTGAATAAAAAATGAGAGTTCCCGAATTCCGATAGCAAACAAAGAGTTCAAGAGTTCCTCATACTTTTTTTCAATAGTTCTGGCGAATGAAGTGTTAAAATTCGAAAAAAAAAAGTTTTTTTGCTAACTTCACGCAGCAAGAACTTTTTTGAGAAAAAGAGTTCTGAGCATGTTTTTCAACTTAAAATCAAGAGTTCTAGAGTTCCTAATGGGTTTTAGAAAGAGTACTGCATAATTGGAAAAGTTAGGGCAAATTAAAGTGCCCATTGACTTAGAACGAACATTTTTCAAAATCCAAAAAAATCAAAAAAAAAGAAAAGGAGTTCTGATTAGAGTTCCCGATAGCAAACAAAGAGTTCTAAACATTTTCCAAATAACTTTTCTTTCTAAAATTAATTTTTCAAAAGTTATTCGCCAATTTAGGTGCCCATTGACTTAGAACCAAAATTTTTCAAAACTTTTTTTTCGAATTTTAATACTTCATTCGCCAGAACTATTGAAAAAAAGTATGAGGAACTCTAGAACTCTTTGTTTGCTATCGGGAACTCTCATTTTTTATTCAATTTTAAACAATTCTTTTGCTAACTTCACAGGATTCTTATTTTAAACAAAAAAATCCATACTAATATTTTTTTTTAAATTACATATTCACCACTATCATCGCTGAGTGAATATTAAAAGAATTTATCAGCCCTGTCGAATCTGATTGCTCCCAATAATCTTCGTCCCTTACACACCACTTCAAGTCCCTTAATAAATGCAAATAAACTACTATATTTCAAAATCTTAAGCACTTAAAAGCATGAGTACTGCCTTTTTTGTGTTAAATTAATTAAAAATGTGTTCATCTAATCCCGTTCTCAGACAAATGCAAATTAATAAAAACAAGATTTATGTCAGCTATCAATCGTCATCAAAATAAGGCCGATCATAGCCGGAAGCAGAATACATAAACAAGGGATGGATTACAGGAAGAAATATTATTTAACTGCATTTAATGACAGATTTGAAAAAAATTAAATGCGGATTATTTAAAGCCCTTCCACACTATACCACTGAGTATCAACACATTTCAAATTGAAAGTGGGAAAGAATTCCATGCTACGGCCAAATTTGTGGGAGAGAAATGACTTTTCATATATTGTTTCAACACTTGGTTGTGCTTATTGAACGAGAATTTGTTGCAGTGATTGTATAGACACTCATAAATACTCCAATGGTCTATGAGTTCGAACACCATATCTCTAGTCCAGTCGATCTGCAAATCAAATTTTAGGTCACATTTTTACGTAAATTTAATTTTGTTTACCTTTTCTTATGGTTTTTTTCTATCGAGCTAGAACCCTCCATGACCACATACAACAGTTTAATTTAACCTCAATAAAAATGTGAATATGTGCTACCGAGCATTTGAAATTTCTTATTGGAGTTTTCACAGTTTTTACTTAGAATTTTTATAAAATTAAAAAAGTTAAAAAGTTAAAAAAAATTATCGTATTTGACAATTATTCATTTAAGGCTGAGTTTCGATTGTGTTTGGATCTACATTGTTTCAGCGCAAAGTTTCAATTTACAGTGTTGCTTAGTCAACAAAAAAGTCGTGATTAAATTTAATGTTCAATTGCGAATGGTTACTGCGAAAAAAAACGAAAAAGTGTTATAATTTTCTGTTTTATGTTTTTTTGAGGACTGATACAATTTAGCATAGTTAAATTTGAGATAATCGCAACACCTCAGGCGATATCATCTATGGAACTATGGTATCAAAAAAAAGGAGCAAAGTATTATAATTCTAGTATTGTGATGGTGCAATATTTCGTGGAAAACCAGAGCCTATAGAAATTACATCTTTCAAGCATTCCTGTGTGAATGTTGTTAGTCGGCGAAATGGAAAGGATCTACAAGTTTGCGCTAAACCCGAATGAAACTTTTTAAGACATGAAATACTCTTGTATAGGATTTGTAATTTCCTCACCAGAAGCAGTCCCTTTGAATTTTTTTTTATTTTGAGCTACAATAGACCTCCTGCGTGAAAGTGAAACGCAATTACCAATACTTAATTAATATATCGGGATCTAGAAAACTTTATAAGTTGGGTGTAAAATTCAGCAATTTCTTACGAAAATTATAATCAATTATTATTATACAAAAATATATTTTCTTCAGACAATCATTTAAAATCAAAACTCGCAAGAAATCTTAAAGAAAATAACGCTATCATGTATCTTCATGAATCTGGAAGAATAAGTTCATTAATTACGTTCACTTCTAAGAAAAATGTCGTATAGACTTCTTTAATGAGATAAATACAACAGCTTTAAAGCGATTAAATGTAAAATGGAAATTTTAATTCAAAAAAACCGTAGGACTTAAAAATACATTAACTCAAATATACCAAACAATAAGAAATCAACAGAATGTCTGACATGAGGTCGATATTATGTTTAAGGGCAATCTCCAAAATCTATAGAAATCGCAATTAATATCTTAGGTACCTACATGAATGCAGGTATGTACGTGTATTACATTATTATCTATTTATCAAATTACAACCTCTGAAACCTAAAATTCAACCACGTAACATCATTTGCTTCACCAAACTATAACTATAATATTATTTCCACTCAGACAAAACAATATTATTCATCAAAACAAAGAGTTTCAGATCTGTATACTCAGAATCAATTAAGTAAGTCATGGCAACCATCAGGAACATCGTATATCAGCATTATCAGATTAGACTCGTGGAAATCCAGGATATTAAGCCTCCCTTTGAATTTGGATATATAACCAATTTTAATAAAAATAACACTGATGTGCTACAGTGATTTGAACTTTTCAAGTGACCTAAGTTGTTGGTTTGGTTGAGTACATCGCGGAAAAGTACTTTAAAATTTTATAATATCCAACCAAATATTCAATTTATTGTTAAATAAATCGTTTTTGAGTGACTTTGCTATCTTGACATTTTTGGGCTCTGTCAATTTTAAGCAATTTTAATTTCCGTTATGTAGTTTTGAAACTTGCGATATAAATACTCGTAGCATTTACATGGGAAGTTTTGGATTCGCAACAAAAAAAAAACCGAATTCGAAATTAAAAAAAAAATAAAACGCACGACTGGATCGCGCAAACTTGCTATTATTTACGATTACACTGTGGCAGTGTTTCCTCTATGCAACTCAAGTCGTATTTTGACCCCTTTTTTGCCCCATTGCGACCATGATACGACCTTTTAAAAAAGTGGTTATTTTTATCCTTTTTTAAATCTTGTGACTTTTCTGACCAAATCTATAGAAAAATGCGTGGAAAAGATTCGTTCTATGATGTATATGTTAAATGGGCTTGTTGATCTGTTAGATTTTTATGCGATTAAAACTAATCCATTTTTTTAATATTCCCGACATTTCGTTGGGAATACTTTCGAACCTTTTCAAGGGATCTTCTTTATTGGACTATTTAGTTACATTTTTTTGTAAAAAGTCATTAAAATGTTGGAAATTTACTATTTTATAATTTGAGACCAAAAAAAAAAATATATAAATATAAAGCATAGATAATAGATATGTCTTTTTTGTTGAAATTATCTTTCCAACCTTTCATTGTTGAAATAACTATTTTCGATTTTTTTTATTTTTTCGATCCACGGTGTTTTTTACTTTTAATTTTATTTTAATAATTTGGCCGACCCGTTTTGTCATGTTAGGACATCCTCTATATACATACATTTAAAATTAGAGTTGTACAAAACTCAAGTCCACAACATGAACACAAAAGTAAAAACAAAAACAATTAAATAATGAATTTTAGCATTTAAAATAATTACTTTATTTAAAATATTTTGTGTTTTGTGTCTATTTTTTTCAAGAATCTCGTACGTGTCAAACTCGTGTCCGTAAAGTAAAGGAGTTCTACATCATGGATAGAACAAACATCTCTATAGTCTTTGAGATGTTGTGTGAGGCCTTAAGATGAGTCCGATAGCATTGAATGTTCGATAAAACGTGTCTTTAAGGTCCTAGCTGTTTTACCAATATATATGCCTTCGCTTTCTTTACTTTAAATTTTGTATACGCCACTTTTTTTTTAATGTTGTTCGTGCGTCCCTTGATTTTATTGTTACATAGGGATTTCCTTAGGGTATGATCACTAAAGAAGGCTTTTGATTTCTTTGAACTGAATGTTTTCATCAATTTTGTTTAAAACTTCATTTTGGAAGTTAATCAGATTCCGGAAACTCAGCTCCAAATGGTGAAAACGACGATCCCATTGATAAGCCTGACGTTTGACTGTAAAATGTCCCATTAATTGGGGCATTGTTTTAATTGAACTTGATACTGAAAGCAATAAATCATACCAAGTATACAAATAAATGTAATTCAATAATAATTATCTGAATAAAAATTTTAATCTATAATTATTTTACTTTTAGTATCAATTGAAAACTGATTTCTTTTGCTTGGTTAATTATTTAATATAAAACTAAAATTACTCCAAAACATGTTTTATTTATACGTATTTCGTTTGATTTTGCTGTCTATCATAAAAATTTCAAAATGCAACCATTTTTATCTCGTGACCCCATTTTATGCCTTTTTATAGCCAGATAATTTCAGTTGTCAAATCTTAGTATAGAAATGACGACCACTGTCAAATGTTTTTTTGAATAACTATTGTAAAAATTTTGATTCAGTTGATTTCGTTTACATTTTTAAGCGCAATTTTTTAACATTTTTTAATGTAGAGTTAAAAAATTAGTTTTTGAAAAAAATATTCTACCCATCGCAATATCAAATTTAAAAAAAAATAATTTTGAAAATTTTTTTAAGAATCGAAAATTTATTTTTTTAATAATTTTAATACACAATATTATTCAAACTTATAAGAAGCTCGTGTGTAAAATATTTCATTAACATAGGTTCAGCAAATAATAAGATATGTATTCGAAAACCAAAAAAAAAATAATTCTTTGAGATACCTACCATTTTTAATCAATAGATACAATTTTATTTCTAAAAATATGGTAGATAGTTCTAATATAAGCTGTCATAAAAATTTAATCAAAATCGTAGGAATTGTAATTGAGAAAAATGAGATTTTCCTTACCGGTTGTTAAACAATTGTATGGGGGTACCGTTATTTTTGGTTATAAGAATAATTCTTATTTAAAATCTGGTAGATAATATTAAAAAATTGTTGGGTGCCAAGTTTAATAAAAATCGATCATATCATTTTCGAATTATATTAAGTTCTCAAAAACAAATATAGTTAATGTTGGTAAACAATACTTTTAAAACTTTTTCAAACATTCCTCATATAAAAAAAATTATCAAAATCGGTTTTTGAGAAAATCGAATAGAAAAAAACTGGTTCTATGGGAGTTACCATTCATAACCATTGTTCGGAGTTTCTTTTATAAAATGACAGTCTATATGTAATAAAATTACTGAATTTAAAAAAAAAGTTATGGGCACGTTTTTGCGAATTCATTATGTACTAAAAAAAACTGTACCATTTTTTTTTTTTTTTAAGAAAATCAACCCACCTATAAGGACATTTATAACAACAAATATTATACACTTACCTAACAACACTCTATACATACTTTATTTAAATTCCAAGTATACTTTTTAATATATGTATGTTTTATTTTAAACTATTATTATTATTATTGAACGAGAGCTCAAAGGGAGAAAACATAGTTCTTAATAAATAATATATATATATAAAATATTAAACAAATTTACTATTAGTTTCATTTGATGAATTAAGACCCTTTACAACTCAGAAGTGGGATAAGCCAAGATTCAAGACTTAATAGTAAAATTAATAAAATATATATAATGTCTCAACGCATGAATAAAAACGAATTGCTTGCATGGTGTAATGCAAACAATGTGGAAGTTCCACCAACAGCAACAGTAACTCAGCTTCGAGGAATGTTTATAGGAAAAGAAGCTGAAGTTTCGGCACAGCAAGAACAATCAGTACGTCCTGAACAAGCTGGCTGTATTGAAGAAAATATAATGATTGAAGAAAATATAATGATTCCGAGGAATGATATGCAATTAGATGACGAAGAAGCTCTCATTGAAAGAGAAATTCGAGTACTGGAGAAGAAAAAGAAGTTAATCGCATTACGCAACGAATTGAAATTGTTGGACGAAGCAAGTGAATCAAGTAGGTCTGTTGCACCTTCTTTTAAAGATATTAAACATTCGATTCTTGAATATTCCGGTGATGATTCATATGATGCATATAAGTGGTTGGATACATTTGAACGTATATGTGAATCAGTTAATGGTGATTCTACTTTCCGTTTAAAATCCATCCGTCGACTTATGCGACCTAATTCCGCTGCTGAATTGTTTTTACGAATTGATGATTCCAAGACTTATGATGAATTCCGTGCAAAATTTCTTTCAAATTTTGGCCACAGTTACTCAATATCTGAAGTAATTGATAAAATGCGAAAAACTACCTTCAGCTCAGCAAAATCATCAATTATGGGTTACATTTTGAAGATGGAAGAGTTGGCATCTCGTGCTAATATTGATGAACGACAGACAATTCAGTTCATAATCGATGGATTTCGAGATCGTTCAAATAATGTGGCTATTTTGTATCCTGCTCGCAACATTAATGAATTAAAACAGTTATCTCATCGCTATACACAGTTACGTGAAATGAGTTCCGCTCACGCTAATGTGTCCCATTCATCTGCTTGCAAGCCTTCCACTTCCTTCGCAATTCCGCTGACAAATGGAGCCAGGTTGAGAACAAATAGTAATACCAATCTTAAACAGGTTCTTTGCTACAATTGTTCCGTAGTTGGACATTATTCCTCGTCTTGTCCCGAAAAAAAAAGAGAACGAGGATCTTGTTTCCGATGTGGGTCCACTCAACACATAATACAAGATTGCCCAAAACCCACCAAAAAACCGACAAGTGGCGTTAATTCAAACTAAATCCGATTCCGAACCATATGATGAAAATTCCGAAGAAATTTCTCAACATGTTGAATTAAATCATGTAAGTGTTATTTTTCTGCCCAAGAGTTCTATTTCACATAGTTACACATTTACTTCTCTTTTTGATACTGGAAGTCCAATTAGTTTGATCAAACGTTCCGTTGTTCCTAAAGAAATTCAATTCGGACCAATTCAACCGTCTGATTTCAGTGGAGTTGGTAATTTCCGAATCTGTACTTACGGTGAAATTGAAATTTATGTAACTTTTCGTGGAGTTACCGAATCAATTAAAATTTATGTAATTCCTGATTATTTAATTAAACATTCATTGATATTAGGTCGCAATTTTTTGCGATCATTTAAAATTCACTTATCTTTTATTTCAAATTTGATTCCGAAACCAAACGTTGAACTTAATATTGATTCCGATAAAAGAGAAAATAAGGTCGATAATCAAATGTTACATTGTGAATATAGTTACTTCTTTGGAAAAGAATCAAGATTTCCTTCCGTATGTTCCTTGTGCCATCAGCTCTCAGTTGTTGGTTTAGCTGCTCGTATGTGTGATAAACCTGAGAACATAGATTGTCATTTGGTTCCCGAAATTTTTGCTATTGACATAATTGAAAAAAGTTCTGAAACTTATAATATTAATCCGCACATCACTCTATTTCAAAAAGAACAAATTAAAGAGATTATATGTTCCGACTATTTAAACGTTGATAATATTGAAATTATAGATCACGATTACAAAATGAAAATACACCTTTCTTCTAATAATCCTATAAGTTATGCTCCCAGAAGAATATCATATGCAGATAAAAAGATTGTTGAGGAAAATGTTCAAGAATTATTAAGAAAGAAATTCATACGTCCAAGCGAATCACCTTACGCTTTTCCTTTAGTTTTGGTTCCAAAAAAATGTGGTGAAAAACGCCAATGTGTGGACTATAGACCATTGAATAAGATAACCGTTCGTGATAGTTTTCCATTACCTCTTATTGACGAATGTTTAGAAAAGTTAAGCGGAAAAAAATATTTTACTACTTTAGATTTGAGAAATGGATTTCATCAAATCCGCATGGATGAAGATTCGATTAAATATACTGCTTTTGTAACTGCAGATGGGCAATATGAATATTTAGTTATGCCTTTTGGTTTAAAAAATGGTCCACCCATTTTGCAACGCTTTATTACTTACGTTTTGCGTCCATTTTTAAAAGAAGGATCTGTGGTTGTATATTTAGATGACATAACCTTGGCTTCAGATACAATTGATGAACACTTTATTTTACTTAAACGTGTTTTACGGCGACTAGCTGGATTTCGTCTCGAGTTGAATTTTAAAAAATGCCAGTTTTGTTTTACCGAAATAGAATATTTGGGATTTACTGTAAGCAAAAAGGGCATAAGGCCTAACAATCAACATTTAAATGCCATTAAGCATCTTCCATTCCCTTCTAATGTTTCCGAACTACAAAAATGTCTTGGACTATTTTCATATTTTCGTAGATTTATAAATGCATATTCTACGGTCTCGTATCCGCTACGACAATTGATAAAATCAAATGTTGCGTTCAATTTTGATGAAACTTGTAAACGAGTTTTTACTTCTTTGTGTGAACACAAAGTAAGTTAGTAAGTAGTCCGGTCTTAGCTCTTTATGATCCAACACGTGAAACGGAATTACATTTTGATGCTAGTTCATTGGGATATGGTGGTATTCTCCTGCAAAAACAAGATGATGGAAAATTTCACCCAATAGGATATTTTTCAAAAGCTACTTCCAATAGTGAGTCTCGTTACCACAGCTATGAACTAGAAACATTAGCCATAATCTATTCTCTTGAAAAATTCCATACTTATGTTGATGGTATTCCGTTTCGAATTGTTACTGACTGTAACTCACTGGCTCAGACGTTAGATAAACAGACCATCAATCCACGTATTGCTCGTTGGGCTCTTGCTTTGGAAAAATACAACTACACTATCAAACATAGAAATGGCTCATTGATGGTTCATGTAGATACTCTAAGTCGATATTTTCCAATTTTAACTGAAGATACATCAAATTCTTCAGTTTTAGTTATTGACGTTGATAACATTGATTTTCAGCTACGAGCCACACAAAATCGTGACGAACGCATTTTGCATTTAAGAGATAGGTTAGAACACGAATTAGTTCCTAATTTTGTTTTAGAAAATGGACTTGTATATAAAAAAGATAAAAATAATCATTTGTTGTTTTACGTTCCACGTGAAATGGAAAGTAATGTTATCCGGGCAGCTCATGAAAAAATTTGTCATTTAGGTACTGCGAAATGTCTTGACCAACTTAAAATGAATTATTGGTTCCCGGCTATGAAAGAAAAGGTTGAAGGTGTTATTCAAAATTGTTTAAAATGTATTATGTATTCTGTTCCTTCGCATTGCCATAATCGAACACTTCATGCAATTCCAAAGAAACCTTTACCTTTCGATACTTTACATATTGACCACTTTGGCCCGCTCCCATCTATACGTTCAAAACGAAAACATATTTTGGTCATGGTAGATGCTTTTACGAAGCATGTGAAACTTTTTCCGGTCAATTCTACTAGCAGCAAAGAAGTACGTGCTTGCCTTAACAAGTATTTTGAATATTATAGTCGACCTAGAAGAATTATTACTGATCGAGGTCCGTGTTTTATCTCCTTGGAATTTAGTTCTTTCCTTATTGAACATAATATTGAACATGTTAAAATAGCGACATCTTCCGCTCAAGCTAATGTTCAAGTAGAGCGTGTTAATCGTGTTTTGAAATCTATGCTCGCTAAACTTTCGGAACCCGTTCAACATTCTGATTGGACAAAAATGTTAACTCAAGTTGAATATGCTATTAATAATTCTATGCATAGTAGTACAGGTGAGACACCTTTTAAACTTTTATGTGGAGTAGTTCAGCGGGGTCCTGGGGTTGATATTCTTAGCGAATATTTAGATGAAAAATTGGAGTATTGTGATCGCAATTTAGATAAAATGCGAGAAGACGCTTCTGAGCAAATTAAAAAATCACAGCAACAAAATTTAGATCAGATAACAAAGAAGTTTCGACCTGCAAAAATATTTATCGAAGGTGAGTTTGTTGCAATTAGAAATTTTGATAAAACAGTCGGAACAAATAAAAAATTGATAAACAATTTTAAAGGACCATATAAAATTCATAAGGCACTTCCAAATGACAGATATGTTATCAGGGACATTGAAAATTGTCAACTTACACAGTTACCATACGATGGTATTATTGAAGCTAGACATATCCGTAACTGGGCGGATTGGCGTAACTCAATTGGTGTTAGTCTTGATTCTGAGTGTGAAAAGTAACACCATTATAATATAGCACACCGTTTTATATGAACAAATATAGCAATTTTAATATTAATCATTTAACTTACCATCATAGTTTTAAATTTATTATATTTATTGTACAAGTTTTGTTAAGTTATAAAAATACACCTTACACCTTAATAGTCATAATGATCGGGACGATCATTTGTCAGGTTGGCCGAGTTATAAGGAAATTTATAACAACAAATATTATACACTTACCTAACAACACTCTATACATACTTTATTTAAATTCCAAGTATACTTTTTAATATATGTATGTTTTATTTTAAACTATTATTATTATTGAAGGTTTGAATGAACAACAACACTTGAGTGAGCTACCACCAAGTTTTTATAGGCTGGAGTTATAGCTATTTCACGACTGCCACGCCGATCATCAGACTCCTTATGGTGGTGCTTGGTCTTTGTTCAATTTTAATTGAAAAAACTTTCTATGCCCAGGTAGGACTCGAACTCGGACCAAGCTCCCTCCGAGCCATATGCATACGCATTGCGCCACCGAGGTCACTTGATCAAGTCGGTCCAATTTTAAGTTTTCTTGTTTTGACAATTGCATTTGAAACCAGCATTTTTACTAGCTACACACAAGTTGTTGTTGTACATTCGGTTTCTTTCTTTTTCTCCGTACTCGATTTATAAGTCAACAATTCGTTGAACATATAAGGAGGGAGATTGTATGAAAGATTTGACACGGGTTAAGAATTAATTCAAATTTGTATAAGGGGTTTTTTTGTGTGATAACACACTTGCAGTTAGGCTGCCAAGCTTTCGCACCATCATATTAATATTGAAGGTTTGAATGAACAACAACACTTGAGTGAGCTACCACCAAGTTTTTATAGGCTGGAGTTATAGCTATTTCACGACTGCCACGCCGATCATCAGACTCCTTTAAGTGGTGCTTGGTCTTTGTTCAATTTTAATTGAAAAAAACTTTCTATGCCCAGGTAGGACTCGAACTCGGACCAAGCTCCCTCCGAGCCATATGCATACGCATTGCGCCACCGAGGTCACTTGATCAAGTCGATCCAATTTTAAGTTTTCTTGTTTTGACAATTGCATTTGAAACCAGCATTTTTACTAGCTACACACAAGTTGTTGTTGTACATTCAAACCTTCAATATTAATATGATGGTGCGAAAGCTTGGCAGCCTAACTGCAAGTGTGTTATCACACAAAAAAACCCCTTATTATTATTATTATTGAACGAGAGCTCAAAGGGAGAAAACATAGTTCTTAATAAATAATATATATATATAAAATATTAAACAAATTTACTATTAGTTTCATTTGATGAATTAAGACCCTTTACACACCCGTTAAGGCTGAAGAACAAAGGACAAACAGATAGACGGACAGACTTCAAATTTGTTTTATGAGAATCTATAACTTGGCATATACTACCTACATACATATAGTATATCGCAAGTAAAAACGCTTGGTACGGTAATAAAAATCGACCGAAATATATGCATATTGAGTTTTAAAAAAAAAATTTTTTAAAAAAATATTTTTTTTTTTAATTTAACAAATATTTTTTTTTAATTTTAAAACACGATTCTTTTTAAAATTTTCAAAAGGTTTCTGCATAAACAAATTAATCAAAGTCAGTTGAACCAACCATTTTTCGGAAATGTTTTTTCACGGTTATAGTCTATTAGAATGAAT
This sequence comes from Epistrophe grossulariae, assembly GCA_929447395.1. Taxonomy (NCBI): domain Eukaryota; kingdom Metazoa; phylum Arthropoda; class Insecta; order Diptera; family Syrphidae; genus Epistrophe; species Epistrophe grossulariae. The sequence goes on along the minus strand of OV839568.1, from coordinate 92,222,538 downwards.
TGATTTTTTAAATCTATTGAGCAATTTAAAAAAAATAGGATTCTCCAAAAAATTATAGGTATCGTTATTTTTGGTCTTAAAAAATAAAAAAAAATGGGTTTGGTGCAAATATTCAAAAAACGTGTGCGTGCAGGCGTCAGTGCATGTTTCTTGGTGTTTTTTTATACTTGGTAGCGTAAAGATTTTTAGAAAAAATCTTGAATATCTCTTAATAAAAAACAACAGTAGGTATTTACCATGGGTTGGGGTCAAAATTTTGTATTTGCCAAAATTCGGTTTCCAAAATTCTGCATTCCAAAATTCTGTACTTCAAAAGACTTAAAGAAAAATATTATTTTTCTTTAAATCGACTCCTACTATTTTTATAACAATTTTTTCATGACGTGGTTTTTGTATAAGAAAATAATTTTTCCCTAAATCGTTATTCAAAGTTTAGCTTTCATAGAACAGTTTTATTATGATTTTTGACTTTCTCATTATCGACTTACCCGTTTTGAGTTATTTCTTCTTTAAAAATGCTTCTAAAAATCATGCTTTAATTTTTTTTTTAATTCGATATTTCAAAAACGAATTAATGTATTTTTTTCGAAAATAAATTTCTAACTGCATAATATGTATAAAATGTACTTTTAAAAAAAAAAATTTTTTTTATAAAACATTCTTTTTTGTACTTTTATCTTTTATTTAACTAGATCTTAAATGGCGAATGTTGTAAATTTTTGGTGAAATGTGTTTAAAAATTACTTGTTAGAGCTCACAATAAAAAAATATATTTTTGTATAGGACAGTACAATCATCAATCTTTCAAAAATTTAATTTTTGAGTAAAATTGTTGCTTGCTTATAAAAATAATTCAAAATATCCTCAATTTGCAATTAACTTTCATGAACGACACCTCATTTTACTCAATTTTATTTTAAAATAACATGTTAATGGCATGAACCCTAACCAACTTTTGAATTTTAAATTTCAGAACTAAAATAATTAAATTGAGGTGCGACTATGGCTCTAAAATTGGGGTTGGCAGCAACACGGGACAACAAAAAACTTTGGTCTCGTCTGGGTTTCGTTAAAATCAAAAAATTTCATTATCGTCTCACATTATACAAAGTCTATTCTCGGTATCATTTCTGTCTCGTGGCGTTTTTTGTGTTTTTGTGAAAGTAATATTAAACTAAATAGATAGATAGAATCTACTTAATATTTTCATTGCAAAAATTCTACTTTATAATAATTTAAAAATGGAGTTAATTTTATTTTTATTTTTTTTTTGTCAAGACCACCAAGACTCTCGGTTAATTTCAGTGCAATAAATAAGGTTTCATCTCGTTGCAAGCTCTATTTACTATCTACTTACATATATACATTTTAATATATCTTCCTTCAGTTTTCACTTTAATGTTATTTAAAGCTAATTTTTTTTCACTTCAGAAAAAAATTTAAACTAAAGTTCTTTTTGAGAAAAAATATGCAATTTTATCCAGTTCTGAAAATTACTTTAAGTTTTTAATATTCTCCTTTCTTCTAAGAGTAAGAGCTTCAACGATAACCATCGTATAGTATGAAAAAACATCAAAATAGAATCTGTTTTACTTTTATTTTATAGAAAGTCTTCCTTTTGTAGCTCAAGAGGGAAATGTTAGGAACTTATTTTTCCCAAGATTTTGTTTTATTAAATTCTAATGCTTTTTAAATAAAACAATTTCCTGCTCCACTTCAGTCCAGGAGACACTTTGCTTTATTTTTTTAAAAGGACATCCCGCTTCCTTTGTCTTTTGCAGGCGATATTGTGCATAATAAGGGTACGTTAAGGATTTTTTAGAAAATAAAATGCACTTGCTCTTGAGGTTCTTGGTTGTTTAATGGTTATATAAACGCTTAAAATGTAAAATACAAAAAATGATTTATTTATATAATAAAACATTTTTGGAATTTATTGACAACCAAAATAATTTAAATTACTAAAGAATTTTTGAATGAGAAATTCGGTTTTGCAAGAATATTTCTGTTATGTGAAATTTAAGACAAAAACCTGTCGTTTGGATTCGGTAGAAAATTGTAGGTCCCCTTCATTCTTGTATTTCTGCCAATAACACCTACACACAGGAATGGTTGCGAATTATAATTCGCTAGGTTCTGGTTCTATACACGAGCTGTTGCGCCACCCAAATTATTTATTTATTTGTATAAACACCTGTGGATCATTATATATTATAGCTTAAAAAATTTCAAAAGTCAGAAATATTGATTTTTTCCTGAAGATTTTCATTGCACCGATAGCGCTCGAGGCAAGCGGATCACAAAATTTGGGCTTTATGATTAATTTTCTATATTTAAAGTTTTTTTTTAAATGGTGATATCCTCTTATTTAAATTATCAATCAAGAGAAAAGATCCAAATTTTGAACCTTAGTAGAATTACCTAATACCCACTATATTGTATTAAAGAGTGAATTCGTGTTTTTCACGAATACCAACACTGCTTAAGATTTTTGACAAGAAAGTTGAGCCTTATTCATATTTACTTATTAGGATTGCTCTATATAACTGTCCGAATTGGACCAGGATCTCCAAGCCATCTCTAACCATCAAGCTTCTTACAGCAAAGTTCGGTCCCTCGGGTTTTAATTTTAGCACTTTCACAAACAGTTATATTGGTTATTAATTATTATGAATAAAAATTTTGGTATACACATTTTTTTTTTAAACTCATTCTTCTTGCCAAAAATGGTAGAGGCAGTTATTTTCCATGAAATCAAAAATGTTAAGAAATTTACTATTTAATTCAAGATAGTGGTAACATTGTCAAGAAGTATCGATGGTCCAAATGAAATAAAACAAATTATTACCCTATATTATAATATTAAAAAAAAAAATAATTGAGAATCTGGGAAAACCTTCAAGGTTTTTATTTTTTTTTTGAGCTCTTCAAATGTTAAGATTACTGGAGAAATCCAATTAAAAAAGATTGTAACCTAAACAAAATAAATAAACAAAAATTATTTTTAAACAAAAATTGCAAAGTAAAATTTATTTTTTAGGAAATTTAAACTTAAAACTAAAGATAGTAGCCCAAAATTTTAAACAACTTGATTATACTTTAAAATTTTCTAATTTTAAAGTTATTTACTAAAATATTTGTATTTTTAAATATTTCTAAACTTAAACTATACTAAACCTATTTTCTTAATAAACTTCAACTGATCACGCCTAAAACAGTGACAGTTCATGTAGAAAAGTAATCAAACATACTATTTTAAAATTTTTAACTGTCAAAGTGACATTTGATACTAAATAGATAAAATAGCAATTTGGTGATTTTAATAATTATTATATAAATAAAATGTTGAAAAAATTTGCGTTTAAAATTTGGAAAATCCTGTTTTTAACCAACATTTTGCTCCACTGTAACTCGAGATTTTTAATTTTAAAACATGTTTTTTTTTTTTAAATTGCATCCCCAGTTAACCTAATGTCAAGTACATGCGACCTACTAGTATACTTAAATAAACTTTTCATAACTGGAAAAGGGTGTAAAAACCGCATGTCGTTTCAGCATAGTCCCCAGGCTGACATAATTGAAAATGGGAATATAATAGCAAATACAAGTTTACTCACCTCGCAGAACTTTTCTATCATGATGGCCATGACAACGAAGCCCTTGACAACCACGTTTCTGCACTAACGACGGACAATGTTTGCCTCCATTTTGGGATGGCTGCAGGACGTTTCGGCTACGAGTCATCATACCAATACCACAACTTTTGTCGCATTCACTCCATTGTCCCCACTCGCTGACTTGACAATCTAGTACTGAAAAAAAACAAAAAAGGAAGAAAGAGAAAGAGGATAATTATTTTATTCGGTAAAATATTTTCTTCCCCATTTTACACAGGAAAATATGTACTTTATCGCAATGTAAAACTAGATATATTTTGGAAAAGAATGATGAAGAGTTAAATAGGGAAAGAAGATTTATTTTTTTTTATCTGCGGGCCCCAACAATAATATAATAACGGAAAAAATAAGAATTTTTTTTATTAAAAGTCTATGAGGGTTTTAGTTTTTTTTTTTTAGTTAGATACCAACGTATATACTCATATAATAGTGCAGCCTTATAGAGGTTCTGGGTAGTTTGAACAAATGCATTATTAATCTTTTCTGTGTGGAACATCAGGATGTTTATTTAAGTGTTCCTTTGAGTTTGGAAAAGGAGATATAGAATTTTTATCTTGGGGGTTTTTTGAATTAAGATACTTTTAAACGTTCAAGACTTTGGTGCAATATTTTAAATAGCTTAAAGGTATTAACATGATACTTCTTAATATTTTTCTAACTTTAAAGTTCTTTACTTAAATTTTCTTGGTTTTAAAAACATTTTAAAGTGTATCGTATTCAATCTTTTTTCTTAATAAACACCAGGTTATTACGCTTAAAACAGTACAGAAAACTATGCAAAAATACCCTTTTTAACATTTGAAAAAGTTTAAGTGGTAAAGATGTATGTAGAACAATGGAATCATTTTAGAACTACAACTCATTGCATAAAAATACGTATTTTAAAGTATTTTTAACTTTCCTGAGTACTTCAAAAGGTGATTCCCTGTCAGTTATGAAATCTGATTAGTAGCAATTATTTCAAGCAGTAAAAAAAACTAACACCTCTATTAATAAACTGAAATTAAACATTAATTAACTTTAATCAGTGAGTTAAGTGCGAAATCTTATCCATACAAAAAAAAAACTAAAGTATAATTCATGTACAAATATAAGGAAATTTATCTAAAAATATATAAGATATTTTTACAAACGTCTAGAGGTAAAAAGAATATAGACTCCAGTGACACATTATGTTATTAATTATAAGCTGAAATGAGAAAGCTAAAAGTAAAAATTTCACAATTTGTGAGAAAAAAAAGTCTTTGGTGACAATAGAGTATTTGTTGAATATTATAAAAGATTTTCGTTAAGATTTTCTACTTAACGAGAATTTATCATTTAATAATTTATTAATAAGATATTTTAACACGTGAATTAATTTTCAATCAAGGTTTTAGTTCATTTGTGAATAAGAAAATAATTAAGAATTTTTATTATCAGGGGTATAAAAAAAAGAAGATAAATGAATTCTTTGAAGTCTTTTAAACGCCTTTTAGCTTTTACATTCTTTCCATTCTTAGGGTTTTTTGAATGCATTCAAATAAATTTAGTCATTTAATTGCTTTAAGTCTTTTTTACTTCAAGTAGTCTTGTAAGTAGTCTTTTAATGAGATGCCGCTGTGCGACTTTGGTCGCATTTTTATGAGACGACTTTTTTAAAATCTGGCTTTTCTGGCCCCTTTTTAAAAATCTTACGACTTTTCTGACCCCATCTCTAGAAAATATATCCTGAAATAGATGAAGATTTTTGTTTTTTGAAAATAAAATTCCAACGTTTCATTAAAATCTCATTCACCGAGCAATGGTATTCAACATTCTCACACAGTAACAGTAAGTTAATAACCGTTCAAGAAGCGAATGAATCAATTGGAATATATATAGTCCATTGAAATGTTACAAACATTTGGCCAAACCTTGCATTTAGCACTTTATGTGTAGACGGGGTGAATGTAAACATGTACAAAACATTTTTCTTACAATTTTTATATAGAATGGAATTCTCTACAATTTTTTTACCGTAAAATTGAACATACAAAAGTTATAATTCAAAAATTTGAGCAAACTGTGAAATCCTTTTCTTTTTTGCAAAAATATTTTTTTCTCTTTGAACTTATTTTACCCTCGAAATTCCGTGATTTTAAACTCCTTTAGAATTTGAAAAATTCTTTTAAAAAATAATATAACGTCTTAAATTTTGGTCTCTTGTCCTTTCTTTATATTTATTATATGTATATTCATTAGGGTGTTCTTTATTTTTCAAAATTTGTTTTTTTTTTAACGTAGACGGCTTAATGTTTTTTGTTATAGTTTAAAATCGTTGCAAAAAAATTTGACGTCGTTTGAAATTCATTGACTAGACCCGACTTTCATGCAAAGTATGCCATGTAATTTATATAGGAAACATACCACATGTCCCAAATAATTGTTAGTATATTATCATTTTTAGCATCGATATCAAGTATATTTATTTTTTGAAGATGTCATTACAAGTTGGAAGAAGTTCTAAATCTATTTTTACAGTGGGAAATATAAACCACCAAATAACAGACGCGAAACTTCTTTCAAAACGGCAAGTTTTCGAAGTTTTATTTTATAATACAGTAAAACCCGCTTAAGAGAAACCTGCTTAAGAGAAAAACCCACTTATCTGAAACAATTTTCTCATCCCCGAGTATTTACCGACCAATTACCTGTATAACACTCCGCTTAAGCGAAACTCGCTTAAGTGAAAAACCCGGAAACCTGAAACATATTTTCAGTTAAATTAAATATTTTTCATTGAAAAAAACTCTCTTAGTGAAAAAAAAATTTAATAGAACAGAACAAAAAATTTTCTGAACGCTTTTACTTCTTTTTTATGTTTAACCTCCACAAAATTTTCATCACGAAAATGACATTTGAATTCTGATATGTTAGAACCCTTTTTGGAATTTTTAAATCCGCTTAAGTGCAATTTTTTTTTCACTTATCCGGACGCCGCTTAATTGAAATTTTTGTTTTCAATTAAGCGGGGTTCGTTTAAGTGAAAAACCCGCTTAAGTGAAAGAAAGATTGTTACATTTTGCAGTTTCTCCTAAGCGGGTTTTACTGTATTGTTATTAAGCTGGAAAAAAACGAGATAGAAAAGAATTTTTCGCTGCTAAGTTAGTATCTGCTCTAGATAGATGTCAGTTAAAGATTTGAGACTCTACTGTAGCCTTAAGAATATAAACAATCACGGTACACAAATCAAAGGTATTATATTGCGCAGGTTGTCAAAGTTGGAAGTGTCAAAAAATTAAAAATGGCTGTTCCAGTGCCCACAGGAACTCAGCTCGCATCATTAGAAACAACAACAAAATATTGAAATTAGACAAGTAAAGAGACACTGGATCCACCATTAATACATCATAATACCACAATTTTGACAGATGCGCAGAACTGAACAAAAATCAAAACGCTAATGATATTCCTTTAATATGTGTAATGTGATAAACAATATTCTTTAGGCTTAAGTAGAAGCACTCAAACTAAATTGTCGATTTTGCAATCAATAAATCCTCAATTCAATGTGTTCGGACGTGATGAAAAAAACAGGTTTTCAAAATGATATTCCTAAAGTCGTGACTGTCCAGTGCGATGGAAAATCACTACCTGTGGTCTATTTCACCATTTTACAATTTGCAATTACAAACTAGTACTGATCTAGCATTCAAATATAAGTAACTGCATATACATTATAAATACATAAGTTATTTTACAAATTTATTGATTTTTGTAAGAAAATTTTACAGATGAAAGTTGATCTGTAAAGTTTTCTACAATTTTGTATTCTTTTAAATTTTCCTGAAGCTTTTTTGAGCGGCAGAATAAAAAAATAAAAATGCGATTACTTTTATTTAATACAGGATTGTTACAAATTTGTAGTTGTAAATTGTAAAGTGGTGAAATAGACCACTGGACTTCCAAAGAAGAACGACTTCCTGTCGTTTTAACGCTTGGTAGTTAAGAAAAAACAACTTCTTTCTGTGTCCAATCTTGAAAACTCTTCATTTATTTATTATTTATTTTAAACAAAATTTTAATATTATTCTAGATGAGTTCGTGACCGCCAATAGTAAAAATTTGTTTTCTCGCTTAAAAATAAATGAATCATTCCTTGAAATGTGGCCTTCTGAATGGGAAATACATACAAAGTTCATACTCGCAGATGAAACCAACAATTCTGCAACTGAAAGTTGTGAATGATACAGCAAAAAGTTCAATTAAGTTGGTTTTAGACTTTCATGGACTCATCACGGCATAAGAAGAACATAAGCAGTTACTCTTACAATGTGTGGAGAAGCATGAGAAATCGTATTCTAACTGAAAAAATGAAACATTAAAAAGGAAATATCTACTTTAATTATCACATGTTTGATAAGATTATATTGAATATTGACATTTATTGATTTGTATTGCTCTTAAATTGGAACAAATTGAAAGAAAAAAAAATGTTCATAAAACAATTAAAAATGGTTCATATTAATTTTCCTTCTTATCTTTGACGTGAAGTCGGGTCGGGCTCCTATAGGGCTATGAAGCTAATATTTTGCATATGATCAGGTCTGATCAGGTAAAAAAAAAGGAGGGTAAGCGTTTCAAAAAAAAAGTAAAATAAGGGACACCCTAATGTTCATGCCTAATTGATTTCACAACTTACTCTATTGAAGAACTTAATTGGGATAGCAAAATATTGTTCGTTTTAAAATCGATTTGTTAAAAAATCACCGATACAACAATTAAGTTGAAAAAAAAATTAAAAATGTTTTAAAATAACAAAAACAGAAAGCAATAACTGAAACTGAGACTTAACTTGCGATTAAGATGCAGATACATACATACTTAATTAATAAAATAAATTTGGTGGCTCGACAGCTCGTGAAAACCAAGCCCTAGTGACTTATAACTCTCAAACATTCCTGTGTGCATATTGTTAGTTTGTAGGAAATTTCGTGACCTACAATTCTCTGGTGAATACGAACGACTAAGATGAGAGGCACTTTGTCATGACAAGAGATACCCTTGAAGAATTTGTCACTTCCTCGCAAGAAGCAGTGTCTCTGAAAAAAGAAAAACACATTTTTCTTGGGTGGCATAGGCTGGATCTGGGATTCGATGAACACACTTAATGAATATTAAAGAAATCTGACACGACATTTTATCAAAACCAAAATTAGTATAAGGGAGACAAAATATAGATATCCCCAAATTGTTTGTTTCTTTAATAAAAAATTCTATAGAAAATATACTATGATCACAATGTACATATATATAATATGAGACCATAATACCTTAAAATACACCAGAGTTTTCAACTAAGTCCTAGATATCTTTGTGACATTTTCTCCACAGTACGTGTCTGCAAATGACCCCATCGCATAAATTATTTAGCAGAAATAATAACCTAGTCTTTATACCTATCTGTTTTCTGTTCATTTTGAGAAATTAAATATTTATTATTATGCACGAAAAAAAAGTTTGTTTCCTATTCTTATATAGGTAGTCCTAATTTTATTTTGAGCTAAGCTATTTTCAAACACCCACATTATCTCTTAAAGCCATTTATTTTTAACTATTATAAACAACAATCCCCCTTGTGGATGTCACTTTGCCCTCTCTCTTGAAGAGCTTTCTTCCACCACTCACTCTGTATCTCTTTGTTGTATATTTAAAATAAATATATTTTTGATCCCCTGGCGGAAAAAGGTTTCCTTTAATGAATTTTCCCTGATACGTTTTCAGCACATTTATTCTCTCACAGCAGCAGCCTAATCCCTTAGGAAATTCAACCATACCACACCAACACCACAACACACAAAAAAAATTAAAAATGCAAATACCTACCGTAAAATGTTTTTGAAAATCTCGAAAACTTAATTCAATTTTCTAAGTTCTCTCCTTTTTTGAGAAGAGCGTGTTTGATAATTCCCTGGCGGTAAAACAAACATTGAACACCTTGAATTATAAATGAATTAAGGTGGATCAGGTGGTGGCGATGGCGATGGCAATGGCGATGGAGAAGCTGTGTGTGCTTCTGAAGGATAAAGCCTAATCAAGCTTTCGTTGTTATATATATTATTTTGGTTACGTTGTTGGCTGGCATTAGCCTTCACATAAATTTAAAAAAATGATCCATGAGAGGATATAATTAAAAATTTAATAGCGAAATATTGAATAAGAAATTTAAACAAAACATGCGCTAACTAAACTGATGAAAATAGGTCACCCGTTCAAATAATTTACGCTGGCTTTGCATATGAAGCATAAATTAAGGATATAGCTGTGATCCGAGCACCCGTCATAGCGTTGCATTTCTAGTTTTACATTTTGAAGCTAAATGGGAAATTCCACACCTGAGTTGATGGTGGCGACGACTCGGTGGTTTTGAACTAATTATGTAGGAGGATGAGAAGCTACGTGGTGAATGGGATGACTTTATCATCGTAAGGGATATAATATTATGTATGTGTGGGTTACCAATGACTTACATAATATTATATAGAAAAGGAATGGTGGAAAAATCTAGCAGACAATATGGTTACCCTGGGGAATTAAAAAATTACCCATTAGAGAAAAATAGGCTATAGCATTAGCATTAGCATTAGTGTAGTGTACCAACTTTCAGAAAACTTAAAAAAAAAAAATGTCAAATGAGGAACGTAACACGTTCAGAACTGTCTTTTGAAACAAACCGAAAAAGGGAAAAAGAAAAATGTATGCGTCACTTTCGGAATCACGTATATGAAATGGTATACATATATTTATATTTATTTATTCATATTGAAGGTTTCAAATGAAACAACCATAACTTGAGTGCGCTACAAGTTTTTATAGGTTGAAGTTACATATAGCTGTATTACAACTGCCAGGCCGCGATTACCAGGCTCCTTTAATTCATGGTCTATTACGCTCATTTTAATTTGAAAATCTTTTAGCCTCGATTGACTAAGCGTCTTCAATATCTATATATGTTTTAAATTTAATTTGTAGGTTTCTCAGAAGCGGCTCTAATGATTTTGATGAAAATTCCAAAGTTTATTTTTATAAACGAGAATTAGAAATACTTTTTCCCGTCCGTTGTCACGCCATTTTTGTTATATCTTTGTTTCTTGGAAATGGATGTACATAATTGCAAAAAAATTTCAGGGTTTATTTTTATTATTTTTATTTAAATTGGGAGATTAATTAAGAAGAATTAAGAAGAATACCATGAAATTTGTTATAATTAACGAGAAAAAGATTAAAGAAATATTTAGTTTAAATAAATTCCACCCAGTGCCAAACCCACTATATGTTTATATCTTGGTTTCTGGGAATCGGCTCATACGGTTTGAATGAAACTTTATATTAAGATAATATTTTACTTTCCAAGTTAATATAGATAGGTTTAATTCAGGAGTGTTTAATACTTTTTGTTGGACCCAACACGCACGGGGTAACAAACATTTATAAATCAACATATCGACCCTGTTGATTAGAGAAATAGAGTAGCAGTTTGATTAAGTTATAGTCAGCTTATTAAAAATAATATAATTACGATTGACACAAAAAATAATAAAAAAAGTACGCATACGCCACAGTGTATCACTGTTTCACAGAGTAACCTTCTTGGTTGTTGAAAATTATTTTATTTAGGAAAAACTTAAACATTTTACGACAAAGGTACATTTTAATACAATTTCAATGTGAACAGTTCCATTATTAGACTCAAAATTCTAATAGCTAAGAATTATTGTGACTATAATATCTTTTTCATAACAAAAGATGTTTTGTAAAATTTAATGAAATGTTGGTATAATGATATTACGTAGTGTACATTACGTATATCTGTATTAATTCTGATATGTTAAACTATTTTAACTTTAAAAGAGTTTGCATAAATTGTTTGACTGAAATCGGTTAAGCTTTTAACAAGAAATACTCGACTACAAAAAAAAACGTTATTGTAAGCCAGTTGTACGTGATTGTTAAATTTTCTTTGGGGCAACTATCTGCATTGAAATCAATATTAATTTTAACATCAGAAGATCAAATATCATCTTTCTGTGCCAGATTTTTGAGGCCAAATTGGCTGTAGCTGGTCTTTGGGGTTTTTGTCTCTGCGGTTTTTGTATTTTTGAAATTTTATCAACAGGTTAACTTTATTTTATTTTTTTTACTGTTAGTGCAAATTTTACATGTCCCTCAAGTAAGCAGAAAAAAGTTTTTGCGACGTCATCAGAAAAAAATTCCAAGGTTTTAGAAAAAAAACAAATAATTCAATTTCCATAGAAAACCATGTTCTAGTAACTTTATTTCGATTTTTCTCAAACAGTTCAACTTTTTTGACTAAATAAAAATTTGTTAAGATCGAATTAATTTAACAGATTAATTAAAAACTCGCCAAGCTCGAATTAATTTACCAGAACATGTTTTTCTATGGAAATTGATTTTATTTTATTTTGGAATTTTGAAAACTGGTTACTTAATTCGAGCTAGGCGAGCATATAAAAAAGTTAAATTGTCCGAGAAAAATCGAATTTAAGCTAGCAGACAATGTTCTGTATGGGAAATTAGAACAAAATTTTTTTTGAAAAACAATTTTTTTGAAATTTTTTTTTTAAGATTGAAAGTTGCATTTTAAGCATTTTCGGGTTGTTTCTATGTTAATTAGTTATTGTAATTTTCCGTAAGATTTTAGACAAAATATATCAAGAAAGTTAAAAAATTACAAGTAAGACATATGTTAGACAAGTAAGTAATAATTTTATAGTTTAGGGTCAATCCTTGTATAGGTAACTGGAAATGTTATTTACTTTTAACCTTAAAAATGTTTACAGGTTATTAAAATTTAAATGACATTACAAAATATAATGAACCTTTTTTTAAAGGTGAATACGCATTTCCAAAAAAGAGACTGCTAGCAAATATCAATGATGCATTGAACACTGGTAATTGGTCTGCTTAGGGGCCAGTTATAGCTTTCATTGAATTTCATCATTGAAAATTTTAATAGTTAATTTTGAGGCACTTAAAAAGTGAAATCAGTGATTATTTTAATGCAAATAAAAAGCTGATAACTCAATTATTATTTCTAGTCAAAAAAATATTTCATTTTGGCCCAGCCTATCGCAGGGAATGAATTTCTTTATTTCAATGATTGAACTACCTTATCATTGATCATTGAAATCTTAGAAATCATTTTATGTGAAAGATCGGGCCAAAATGAAATATTTTTTTGACTAGAAATAATAATTGAGTTTTCTGCTTTTTATTTGCATCAAAATAATCACTGATTTCACTTTTTAAGTGCCTCAAAATTAACAATTAAAATTTACAATGATGAGTTTCAATGAAAGCTATAACTGGCCCCTTATACTTGAAACCAAGTAAGCAGAACATCAATTTGCAACAAAAGTACTTGAGCACTTAATTTTGTATTTGGGTGCTTCATTAACACTTATTTAGCGCCTAATTATGACGTCACAAAAATATTGTTCTGCTGACTTTGGTTTAGTAACTTGAGGGACATACATTTTATTTGTCCATGAAAAGGCCAAATTTTGTAAATTATATAATTTGGATTTTGTAAATCAAATAATTTACAAAATTTGGCCTCCTCATGGACCCATGGGCAGGGACACATCTTCAATATAAAAATCAGTCTATTTGCTAGAAAATCTAAATAACTTGTAATGTTCAATATTGCTGGTAGCAGATAAAGTATTTTAATCTGGCCATTAGAATACCAGTTCATAAATACATAAATTGTGATTTACCTTCACGTATCAAATGTGGGTTTTCTTTTTGGAAACTGGTGAAGGTTGTGATTTATGAATATTGACATCCTTTTTGTCACGAAGACTCATCAATTTATATTTGTAATTGTTTTGATTGAGAATCCTTTGGAAGTAAAGTAACTTTTTGTTTATATTGTTTACGTAGGTATATTAATTTAAAAAAAAAAGCATTGTATTTATTTTATTTGTTTAATTCTGTCCATCTGGCCGATAATTATTTTAACCAGGTCATAATCGACTTGTAAATCAGATTTTTTTTTTTTAAATAAAGTTCAATCTAATCTAAAAAAAAAAAAACTACCGCCAACCCCCAATTTAGCAGAGGGTATAATCCTTAACTCATTTGGAGACTCAGTGGCAATTAAGTATTGTCTTATTGTACTTTGATTGATGACGAATATCCATATGATGATACTTATTAGGACAATCGATATGCACAAAACGCTGAAGTAAATTGAGTTCAACGCACAACGATTTCTTTTGATATACAAAGGTATGCGAAGAAGTACAACAATTTGAAAAATATTAATTCTGTCCATCGACAATACCAAATTAAAATATCAATTTTCCAAACAATTTGTTTAGTAATTTCTTTTATGGGCTATATTCATACAGGTTATTTGACAAGTATGGTCATATCTTTGGATACACTGTTCAATGCAACTACTGTCTCAGAAATCAGTTTTTTTTATGTCATGACCTCTCTTTATTTTAATCTGATAAACTACATAACTCTTCGTAGTCTATCTTTCAAAACAATTCAATTCCCTCCCCCACTTTAGATATTTTATAGACTCTTTTGATTCTTCAATCCAATGTTAAATGAAATTGGTTTTCAGTATGTTTCGTTAAGAAACGATTTTCTCCGCAGAATTTTGACCACCTACATATTATTTTTTACCTCTAAAATCCTTTTACCAATCAATCATTACGTAAGTTTTAACTACATATTATATTAGACGTATACAATGACGACACAATTCAAATACATAATATCATGTATAACGGAATACGCTTCAACTAAATTGACGGTTGATATAAAATGCTCAATTAAATCACAACCAGAAATGACATAAAAGATTTGACTGCAACTATACATCATGAACGACACTCCCGCAGCGACAAAGCTTACTCTATAAAGGGGACGAGAAGAAAATCATTTACCATTCATATTGAATTGAAATAGAATTCTGTGTTGGACCTTAGTGCCTTTGATATATAAAACAGCTATAAAGAAATCTCAAATTGTGCATCGAAACCTTTAAGGGCACTTGCTAAACCAAACTTGTTTCTGATTTCGACAGCTACCGCTTGATGATGGTTAAATCTTTTTTGTCACAGAATTTCAAAAACCACTCTTTAGTCGCTGAATATATGTGTGTGTGTTTGCATAGGATGTCGTCTATGTCACTGTAAAACTCCGAAATGTGGAAATTCTATAATTTATCGGTAAAACTTAGAGTTATTCAGCCAAAATGGAAGAAGTCCAAAATGTTTTGTTTTCGTAATTCATTTGCGACTTTTATCGACATGCATTCGGTAAGGGTGTCAGCCAGGATAATGTTGAAAACCTTTACCTATAACCCTAAGTTTGTGAGCTCGACAGTGGACCAAAAGAGGTTATTTTGAATCCTCGAAGCGGCCCACAAAAGTGCTTAATGAATTCTGAAAACAAAACAAACTTATTTATAGAATATTGTTGAAGAATTCTAAGTTTCACCGGAAAATTCTACAATATACACATTTCGGCGATTAACAGTAAAATATATAAAAAAGCTTTTCAAAAAGCCAACAAGACAATTAAGAATAAAGTAAATAGATGAAGAGTTGTTAGTCCTGCTGTGGCCACATTGAAAAGCATTCAAGTTACAAAATCGCCAATTCAGGTTTTACAGGATAAATAAACTTCCTGACAATATTCGCCATAAGGCAAAACTATTTAAAATCGACTAATAGGAGGATTTTTTTGTTGTAAAACCATATTGATCCTTCAACAATTGAAAGCAATGAGTGAAATAAATTTCATAGAAATGATATGAATCCACACAAACGATTGCATCTGAAGGACATATCAGCATGAAGGCTCATAGAATGTTCACTTGCGGCCTGCAACGGGATACCATATAGGCATATAGTGTGTCCCCGAAGCAATTCTCGCGCTTATATCTATTCTTTTGAGTAAAAGCCTGAGTGAACACATATGTTAAATTGGATATTTGATATCTACAATATTCTACGTTTTGTAGCTACTACAACGTTATATGCATTCGGAATCGATTGTTTTATACTTGATTGTCAGATCAATTGCCAAAAGGATGGGTGAGCAATGAGCATTGGTATAAATTGAAGCTTTATGAATTCATTTCTGCACAGGCATTGGCATATGTACGCTTTTATTTTTTTTTGTCGAACATGGACGAAATTTGCCTCATTTTACATTCATGAAGTCATTTGCATGTAGTGCCGAAATGAGTTTTATGTGTACGAGTATAATGTGACTGGCGATTCTAGGTTATAACCTTAAAATTATATGTTACAAAGTGATGATTGAACCGCGTGTGTTATGGCCTTGGTATACATATATTCAAGTGGTTATTGCATTCATATAGGGTTGAATTTATTCAAATTATTTATACGATGGATCAAAAGGATTTTTGTTTTAAGAATAAATCTATTTTTATTTTTATTGCAAATTACAGCCACCTTCGACAAGAATAATGAAGACTCAATACAAAAAACAAATAACGGTCAATTTCAATGAGAAAGTTAAATATTGATAGTAAAATCACAGGACAAATATACAAATAAAAAGGGCAATCTGAGGAAAAAATCCAAGTGAAGTTTCTGAAACGCAACTATCGATATTTTAACATAAGAAATACTCTTTAAAAAGTCTATGGCGAAATCGTATGCGTGTCACATGTCCATTATAGGGTGTTCCTTCATATTTTGTTTTTTGGAGGTTCTTAACGAAAGACCCCTCAAAAGGTGCGTATTGAAGAGCTTATTACGGGTAGTAATAATAATGAATGTTTTAATTTGCATTTGAGAATTTTTTTTAATATCATTTAAAGGGTTATGTATATGTTTAAAAAATATTTTTGTTTCTTCAAGGATTTCAGAATTTTGGTCATACAGAATTTTGTAATACAGAATAACGACCCGTTCCCTTTTGGAACCTTATTAACTTATTACTGGAAATTTTTGTTTTGTTAAAAGATTTGAACCCTAACTTAAATATAACTTTATAAATGAAAATATTCATTAAAATAATTTTAAGCAAACAATTTTGTTTCCACAAAACGACGAATATAACTATTAAACGTCAAATGGTCCCGAAAAGCAGTTTATATACAAACCTTGTAGATCTTGTAATCTTATTATGAACTTTTTTCTACGACTACGAAAAATCGTATTGTGACGAAAATGTCGGTTTTTCCAGTAAAATATTAATTTCTAAACGGTGCATATTATCGCAAACAACTGAATGAATTTCTCTTCACATTATGTGAGCTCCTATAAAACAGTATTTGCTTTCTTTCTTAAGAACAATCATTGAAATATTTATTTTTAAGAATTATGTCAAAAGTAAAAGTATACCTACTGATTTTTTGCTTTTTACTCTCAAATGGGGAAAATAAAAAGTGTATTGTGAAATTGTGTGCACATAAAAATTTATTCAGAAATATCGAGTTTTCGCATGTAGTTTGAACATTTGACCATATTTTGCTGTTAAATACATTTTGAGATATTATTAACTTCTTGAAAAACAACATTTTTGCATAGTATTTGGAAGGCCGATATATCAAAAAATTCAGCGGTGACATATATAAATTTTATCACTAGTGAAATGCTTATTTAATAATATTTAAATAATTATGTCAGGGGGTCTACTGTCTCTAATCTAAGGAGGGGCAGTTTTCTAAAAAAAATTAATTGAAATAGAAAAAAAATCATTCATAATCAACATTAAAAATTTTTTTTTCAAAATTTTACATTATAAGGTATATTCAATACTCAATTTTAAGTAAAAAAACGAAAAACCTGGAACATTTAAATGTATTAAACACCAAAAAAATGTATTTTTTAAGAAAAACGAAGGTAGTTTCTAATTATTTTTTGAAAACAAATCACAAAAATACGATATAGTTTTTTGTGTTTCACTTAAAATTTATAAAAGTATCCAATATAAAAAAATAGTGCTTCACAATGTAAAATTAAAAAAAAAAATTTACAGATTTCACTCATAGAGTAACTATGGGGACATTGAAAATGACTTGTGTTAGCTCGATAAAATAAAAACATAAATAATCTTGGTGATTTCTAATTTGTATCCTATAGTTGCACCAAAACTTCTAAAGATGTCTAAGAAACCATTCTTCAGTCTGAAATTACAATATGTAGATATTTTTAATGTTGAATCCCGGTTGGCGGTTAAATTAATGTTGTTCAGTTCAGTTTATTTAATCACGGCGTTGATGTTGAAGAAAATCAAATATTTGCTGAAATTTGCTCAAATTGATTTAAAACTCTCTCAACTTATTGAACTATTTACATATAGGCAAGTTATTTGATTTACTGTCAAAGTGAACAACCCTTTTTAACGCGAGACTAAATTTATAAATAATTTAATGTGTAGCTCAAACTCAATGCAAACCTGATTTACCTAATTGTTTTTAGGTATTCTATAATATTTTGCATTTTGAACTCATCTTTTAATACATTAAACAAACTCGAGTCGTGTAATTTCTTAAGACAATATTAATGGTTTTGACAGTTAAGCAGTATTCTTTTATCTGAGTATATGAAAAGCAAAGCACCAATTAATTTGACAGCTGAGTTGACAGCCAAATTAAATCGTTTTTTTTCATTTGAGGACCTTAAGGTAGAACTGTAATAGTCGGAAGATGAAAATTCTTTTAGTTCACTTACGCATGGAGCGGTCGGTGAGCGCAAAAGTAAAAAATTGGTCAAAACGAAGCAAAACTCAATTATGGGCACATCATATGAATTCTTTGTATTCGTTTCGTACGACCACTTAGGTCGGCATCCGACTATTATAGTTCTACCTTTAACCTTGAACATCTGAACATTAGAACTTAATCTATATAAGTTTATTAAAGAAGTTCTATTATATTGCAGTACCTATGAATATTCTAAGTTCAATCACGCATTGGCTTAGACGTAGGTAAAGTTTTGTAACATAAATTTATAGCCTGAGATTTTACTTGAATTCTAAGACCTTAACATCAAAGATCCGATAATTAGAACAAAAGATATAAAAGCTTACCAAATAAACCCTTTTCAAAATTTATATTTAAGTTGCTTAGGTAAGTTAATCTGAACTGATTAACGTTAACTTAAATACCTTAACCTTCAACAACTGGCTATTAGAGCTAATGTTGTTAGTTTATTAAAGAGATTCACAAGTAGGTATCTTTGCATATTTTAGGTTCAAAAATCGCATTGGTTTGGACGTAGGTCAAGTTCAAAAGTCGCATTGGTTTTGACGTTGGTCAAGTTCAAAAAACGCATTGGTTTAGATGTTGTTTTGTCACATAAACTTGTAGCGTGAGATTTTACCTTAATACATTAACCTCAAAGATCCGATAGTTAGAACAGAAGATACCAAATCAAGCCTTTTCGATTAGGTATTATATTTAAGTTGCTTCGCTAGGTTAATCCTACCTCTAGCCTAGTTAACCTTAATTTAAATACCTTAACCTTCAACATCTGGCCCTTATAGAACTAAAGTTATAAGTGATAATCATAGAGGTTCAAGAATAGGTCTCTCTGCATATTCTAGGTTCAACAATCGAATTCATTAAGAATGAAGTCAAGTTTTGTCACACAAAATTTTGAAGCCTATTATTTAACTTATTTCAAAACCTTAATCTTTAAGATCCGATTATTAGTACAGAAGTAAAAAGGCAACAGCAGAACAACTAAATCAATCCTTTTATATAAATGTACATACATAATGTCATACTAAGGGGTCAAACTTCTTACGTCTCTGAGCCATTCTGAGACATTCCAAACCATTTACATCCACAGGTCCAACGAGTTATGGTAACAAAACGGCGCACTCTACCGCTAATTGGGTCAACGAGCTAGGTTGCTCGTGATCGCCATTTCTACCTACCTACCTACCTACATACATAATGTATGTACCTATATAGATACGTAGGTATATGAATTTTGTTGGCGAAGCCAATTTTGTTATTCAATTTTTCAGTTTTTGCAATTATTTATTTTGATGAATTAAACCTAAACGTTTTTCACCTACACTTTTATGTTATTTCAATTATTTTTCAACTGAATAAATAAGTTCGATATTTTACCTTCATTTTAAGACCTTTATTTTAAATATCCGATTGTTAGAACAAAAGTTATAAGCCAACCAAACCAACCTAATCGTACCATTACGAATAATATTTGCAAAATACCTACAACAATTTAATCAACATAACATTTTACAAACATACCTAACCTACTTAATAATGTAGCTATATACATATGTATATCATTTTTGTTCACGATGCGAAGCCAATTTTGTTTGCCACGAGCCACAGTGCAGTGGTGGTTTTTTATTGTACACATTCCACTCCAACCAACGTCTTGCCAACACCCTTAGGCACAGCAATGTATATTCTTTGTGGGAACGTTTTTTTCTTTTTCTTTTTGTTTTCTTGTTCCTCACGTCATTTGCCGTGATGAAATTAGTTGTCAAAAGCCAATCTTTCACGTTTTTAGTATGAAATTTTGTAAGCTTTTACAAAAATTTTGATGCAGATTTGTAACCTGTCATTTTATCTTTAATTATCTATCTTAATATTAAGCATCCGATAATTATAACCTGAGTAAGAGGCTTCTAAGTGCGCTCAAATCGAGTGATTTTAAGATTTCATACAAATTCAACTATCCTCCACTGAAGCTCGTCGGTTGGCGACGATCAACATGTAAGGTACGATTCATCGATTATGTCTTTAGGTTCATTTTGGCATTTTCTTTGGTAACACCAACCAAAAATTCGATCCTGAGCCCCCTATACGCTAGAGTTCATTTCGTTAATCTGTTATATATTCATTTGTTCATTTAATCATTTTGGTAACACCATATTTTTCTCAAAACGACCCTATAAACATTTTCAATGTTAAAAATAAAATTGAAACTTATAATTTAATTTTTTTTAATTTTTAAAATGTTGAGTTTGAAAATAAATTGAAATTGAAAGGTAAATTAAAAAATGGATTTTGGGTTTGAAAATATATAGCTGCATGCGGTGCCGAACCTGCCTGAAGGCAAAACAGGCAATTGCCTAGGGCGGCAAAATCAATACAATAATTTCAAAGCGAAAAAGGTTAATACATCCATCTACTTCAATTACTTCTTCGTTCATCGTTGTTGTCCGAAGCACTGGACCATTCTTCAAAAACATGCTTTTTGTACTATCAACAGGAATATGTAACGAGTTTTTATGCCAATAAATATCCTTTTGAAAATGCTTCAATCAAAATCAAAGGACTTTTTAACCTGTTTGGATCATTTTGATAAATTACAACAGTAGGTACGTTCAGAATAGGTTCTTATGAATATTTGTTTGAAAAATTATAAAAGGACGCTAAAAAAATTTCTACAAAAATCAACCTGAAAAATATCTTGAAACAATCGATCCAAATTTAAATTTTAAGCTGATTTCTTTTTTTACGCATCAACGCTCAACTATTTTCTCTTGATGAGCACTTTGCGCAGTACCAATTTATCAGCCAAAATATCGGATTTCTTAGCGACATTTCAAAGAAGGTGTGCTGCGAATAACTTGAAGCAACATAATTTAGAATTATTTAATTTTTTCTTTAAAAATCGATTTTTTTGGAAAATCTCCAAAAATAAAAATCTATAATATCCATTATTATAATAAGCATTATAGTAATGCTTCATCGCATTTTAGAAAAAGAAACCAGTAATCCCATTTTAGTTTCAAAATTTTGTAAACATGTTATTAAATAAAACCCCATGTTGTTGTTATCTTATTTTTTATTTGAGGCGGCAAAATAACAGTTTGCCTAGGGCGGCAAAATTTCCAGGTTCGGCACCGGCATGTTATTGTTAGCCTTGCCGTTATTTTTTTTTATTTTTTTTTATTTTTTTTTATTTTTTTTTATGTTTGTATTTCATTTTTTTTTTTCAAAATTACGATTTTTTTTCGATATTTTGGAGTATATCTTTCAAATTCCTCAATTTATCAGAAAAAATAGATGTGAATTTCATTGGCAAATGAATACATCTGCAAACAGATTAGTTTTAATTAATAATTTAATAATTTATGGGTTAAATTTAAACGTTGCTTATGAGCACATCACACAGAAAGTTCAAAAATTCATATCTCGAAAACCTGTCCATTCCATTTTTTTTTTTTCAATGTGATTTTGGGTCTAAGAGGCTTAAATAACGGGTGATTTTTTAAGAGGTTTAGAACTTTTTAAAAAAAAAAAAACACAAAAAATTCAAAAAAATGAATGAAATATTTATTTGAATCGATAGTTTGAACCTTGCAATTTAATGGTTAAAGATAATTTCATGCAAATGTTGACCGCGGCTGCGTCTCAGGTAGCCCATCCGCTGAGTCCAATTTTGGCATACTCTTTCACACATATCGGCCGGTATCTCACGAATGAATGCATGGATGTTGGCTTCCAGTACGTCAATCGAAGCGGGCTTGTCCCTATAGACATTAGCCTTGACATACCCCCACAAAAAATAGTCTAATGGTGTCAAATCGCACGATCTAGGCGGCCAATTGACCGGCCCGAAACGTGAAATTAACTGTTCACCAAACTCGCCTCGCAATTGCGCCATTGTTTCGCGTGCTGTGTGGCATGTGGCACCGTCTTGTTGAAACCACATATCATGCAAGTCAAGAACTTCCATTTCGGGCAAAAAAAGTTTGTTATCATCGCTCGGTAGCGTTCACCATTAACAGTAACGCTGCGATTCGCATCATCTTTGAAGAAATATGGCCCAATAATGCCGCCGGCCCATAAACCGCACCAAACAGTGGCTTTTTCGGGATGCATTGGTAGCTGTTGCAATGCTTCTGGCTGATCTTCACTCCAAATGCGGCAATTGTGCTTATTTACGTACCCATTCAACCAAAAATGAGCCTCATCGCTGAACACAATTTTTCGATAAAAAAGCGGATCCTCGGCCAGCTTTCCGAGAGCCCATTCACCAAAAATTCGGCGTTGTGGTAGGTCGGCTGGCTTTAGTTCTTGCACCAGCTGTATCTTAAAAGGCTTTACGCCCAAATCCTTCCGCAAAATTTTCCACGTAGTGCTGTAACAAAGGCCTAACTGCTGGGAACGGCGCCGAATCGACATTTCGCGGTCTTCTGTCACACTAGCTGATACGGCCGCAATATTTTCTTCACTACGCACAGTACGTAAACGTGTTGGTGGTTTAATGTCCAACAAAGTAAATTTGGTGCGAAATTTGGTCACAATCTTCCGAATAGACTGCTCAGAAGGTCGAGAATGCCGACCATAAAATAGAAGCAGCGCGCGATGAACATTTCGAACCGAGCACGAATTTTGATAGTAAAATTCAATAATTTGCAAGCGTTGTTCATTTGTAAGACGATCCATGGTTAAATTGCAAACCAAACTGAAGCTGTTTGACAGTGACACAAGGTACTAAACACACGTCAGCTGTCAAAACCAGTGTTGCCAAAACCAAACCAGCTAAAAAATCACCCGTTATAAATAAAAATAGTGGTATTGCATTTTCATTTTGACTGTGTTATTTACAAAAATGTACGAATGTAAGCTATATTTGTCTGTATATTATATGTATTTCTGTTGATTTTGTATAAGATAAATATATGTTATGTATATTGTAAATACATTGTTATTTCATTTTCTATTATGTTTGCAAAAATTATGAATTGTATTTACTTAAAGAAGTGAACTCATCAATTATTTTGAATAAGTAGCTGTTTCTGTGTTCTATTTTGATTTAAAAATTACTTAATATGTGGAGTTTTGGGTGGGTAGCTTAATGTTTATATTTAAATATCAAGTTCTTTATTAGTTTCGAGTACTTGAAAATGATAAAACTCAAAAACATAAGTAATTTACACTATTTATAAAGTAAATCTCAGGTAAATCCCTATGAAAGTTTGCCCGACCACTGGATTTATGAAGAACGCAGTCTTACCTTTCGTTTGATACTCATATTCACAATCCCTGAATCTACATGCAAAACTCCTCCTATTAGTAATAACTAATAAGTGTTTTCCCAATCCCCATGAGATATATAGGTTCTCGTCAAAAACTGGTAGGTACCGGAAGTGACCCTCTCCCGCCTAAACTTCCCTGAAAAGTGGTTTTGAAAATGTAAAAGTATACTATCGTTTGATACTCATCATTTTCACAATCCCGATGAGATAAGTAACCCGACGGTCGGCTCCCTTAATAATTGCAATTCTTTCAAAAAAAAACTGTAAAAATCCCATTTTCGTCATGTGAATTTTGCAGTACAGTTTGTGTAAATGCAGTACCTATTATTTCAATTGCTTTAGACATTATTTTTGCATGGGATCAAGTTTAGTTAAAATAATTAGAGTCGTTTTCGAGAATGTGAGCTACCCATACTATAAGATGAGTTAAAATAATAATACAAATTTCTCCATTTGTACAAAAAGATCCCTTACAATTAATTTATCCAACAGAAAAAAAAATAAAGACTAATTGCTTTTACAACATCTATTGGCAAAATGCCCAATGTGTAGTCTTTATTTTGTAAATTTATGCAATGATTTACAAAACAAATATTTGTCTTAGTTAAAGATAAAAATCAGTTCGTCCTGGCGATGAAGCCACTAAATAACTTTAAGTGAATATCCGCCAGAGAAATCTTCTCTCATATTTATCTTTTCCCACAAATTCCAACAATGTATAGCCTCAAGATGAAAAACCTGCTTGTGCCTTCGGCTCATATCTATTCAAATCACAATCCTTATGCCTTCTTTTTCTATATGTAGGTATGTCCGTATTAAATCTTCTCTCAAGCCCGTTTTTAAACAGTTGTATAAATGCATATATATGAGTATCAACGTTATACATGAGCATTCAGACCTTTGCTTTTAATCCATGATAAATTTGGACTGTGGCATCAATTCAAAGGATATATGTACCTTTAGAACCACAGGTGTAAAAGGAAAATTCTCCCACAACCGAATAATGATTATTAGGAGAGATAAGAAATTTGCAACAGAATCGGATCGGCTTGTGGTGTTGACCTATTCACTACCGAGACTATTAACCTCGATTTATCGCGCTTTCAATCCCATACCTACCTACATATTTTATGTACAAAACTTCGTCATCGTTGTGTGGAGTAAGCCTACTCCTATTTCTATAGTAGGCATAGGTATGTGCTGCTGATGAATGGGGAGCAATTGGTGACAGCCACCAAAAAGATGTCTCTAAATTGACATAACCTAGTTTTCGTAATGTTGGGAATCCTTTTCATTGGCGACACCTTGCTAGTCATTGCTGGACTATTCATGAGAGGATACCATACTCTTACGTATAGCTGTATGTATGTATTGTGATGTTGAAATATACAAGCTCAAAATATGGGCGTTGTCGTCCATCGATTTCAATCCATTTACTTTAACCATACTTATAACGAAGAAGCTAAGAACTTTATTTGATATGCAAAACTCGAGGAGTGCAGAGAAAATATTTGCATCTGCATAGCGGATCATCAAACTTGCACAAAGATAAAAGATAAACTGAGTTTGACCCGCCGCTGCCACCACCACCGGCCGCGCTGCGCCGCTCCAAGCCCCAGGAACCTTTAGTTAGGGTTAGAAGTTTATCTGTGAATAACTTTATTTGAATTTAGCAAGAACAAGAAACAAAAGAAATTGTTTTGCTTGAAAGAATTTGCATAGATGGTGTTGTGGTGCAGATGTGTAAGATCCTCTAAAATATCTTAATGGAGGCAAATAAAGTTAGTTGTTGGGGGAATCTTGTTGTATATTTCACAGACTTAGTTTTGAATATAAAAACAACGAAGTGTATTAAAGGATTACATATTCTTCGTTTGTCTCTTTAAAATTACTTTTTTCTCCACTTGATATTTATATACATCTAGGTATCTACATTTTGCACTACATACAAACACTTATAAGATAAACCAAAATAAAAAAAGAAAAAAAACGGATAAATAAATACAAATAAAAAGAAAACAATACAAAATTTTAAGTGCACGGTAGAGTTTAATCTTTTTAATTTTTTTTTTTTTTACAGAATTCGTCCTAAGTCAACTGTTTTTAATTAGCTTTTTATACAGAAAGGTTACTTAAATTCAAATTAAATCTTAATTGTTTTCTTTAACTTCCGGGCTTCGGTACAGTATCTATAGTATATTTTTTTTATTTCTGTTATTGGAATTCATTGCTTATGTAAATGGTGAAAATTTCACGAAAAGAACATTTTATTTAGGGGTTCTAGTTCTAGATAATGAATTTATTTCATCAATTGGTTTTGTGTTGCGTTGGAAGGGTTTCAGTTTTGGATTCACTTCGCATTGAGAGAAGCAACAATGGCAAACGCTTTCGAATATAAACTTCCCTAAAAGTTGTCACTTTAAAATTGAAAACCGTTGATAGATGGGTGATTCTATGCCAACTTTGATTTTATATTCTTTTCATTGATATATTGTTTCGAAGGAGCTAAACAGAAAAATGTCCATATTCCATAAGATGAACATGTCGATTGTCGAATCCTAAAAATTAATTTAAAACATATTTTTATTAAGAAATTCTGATGATAATGAATTTATTTATTAACTTCCCATTACAAAATGTTAAATTTTGACACAGCTGGCAATGCCATATTCTGACACTGCAGCGATCAGGCGAATATAAATTACTAATGACATTTAAGCACGTGGTTAAGAAAGAGGAAAAAAAGAGACCGATGGCGAATTGGAAGCTTTCATGGAGTTTAAAAGGGAGTGCGTTCAAGGAAAATGGTCTCTTCTTTTCTGGACGGCAAACTGTAAGGTGGAAAGATAAGGTTGAATTTAATAAAAATTTATAAAGAAAAACTCTAAAACAAAAAAAAAAAAATAACCTCTCGGGAACCAGAGTTTGAATAAATTTAATTCATAAATAAATAAATTGTTTTTCCTTTTTGCTTTTCCTGGATTACTTTCGTTCTCAACAGGGTTTTCGTTACATTATTATAATTGGCCCGATTTGTTGAATCGAAAATTTTTACGTTTTAAGGTCCCACGAATCAAAACCCATCGTTTTAAGAGAGATGTCTGTATGTGTGTGTGTATGTACGTACGTTCGTATGTTCGTGCATTCTATCGTTCACCGTATCTCAAGAACGAATAGAGATATTGACTTCAAATAAAATTTACAGATTTTACAGATAATAACATCATGACGTGCAGGTAAGCAATTATTCGTTTTATTACCAAAGCAATTTTAACAAAAGTTGTAAAATGGCATTCGTCTCGAATATCTCGAGGACAACAAATGCGAAAGAAATCGCATCCATTTACACATAACGTCGTAATAAATATTTTATTATAATTAAAAAAAGGCAGTTTTTTTTTTTTTTTTTTAATTTGTAGAAAATTATTTTTCTGTTCGAATATCTTGAGAACAAACAATGATATTGACTTCGGGTTAATTTTATTCTATACACGATGCCATATTTGATTATAGTGATATGATTTAAAAAAAAATTGAATGGACACTAGATAAACTACAAGAAAATACTAAAAATTCTTGAACAATATTTTTTTTGTTCGAATATCTCGACAATGAAAGCTGATTTTGACGCCAGGTTATTTTTATACTAAACACAATGACGTACTGATAAAGTTTGTAAAAACATTCAAGTCACAGTTTTGTTTTAAACCAAAAGAATTGCAAAACAAAACTAATACAAATTGTTCGAATATCTGGTGAACTTGATTGCCTAATGAACACACTGATAAAGTCTTCGAAGATCTTAACTTAGGGTCTCTAGTTTCCAAGGGCACCAATGAGAAGTTACCAGTGTGGGTCGCACCCAGTCTCTTTTTTTTTGTTTAAATTTCAATGAACGCATTAACATCACATACCTACTACCTAGATCATTTTTTTATAAATGGACTGAACCT
This sequence comes from Epistrophe grossulariae, assembly GCA_929447395.1. Taxonomy (NCBI): domain Eukaryota; kingdom Metazoa; phylum Arthropoda; class Insecta; order Diptera; family Syrphidae; genus Epistrophe; species Epistrophe grossulariae. The sequence goes on along the minus strand of OV839568.1, from coordinate 92,194,889 downwards.
GATCTCTTTGTTTTAGCTTAGTTTAAACTGGTCACAATTAATCACTTTTTACTTCCTGCCCTGTAGATGTCACATTTTTAATATTTAATATTGAATTTTTTTCTCCACAGCTTTTTCAATGGTCTTTAATGTTAAAAAAATAAATAAATAAATTGGGTGGCGCGACATCTCATGTAGAACCAGGGTCTAGTGACTTACAACTCTCTTCCTGAGCGCGTGTTATTCGCAGAAATGTTATAACAACATTTAAAAGCTTTTAATGTATTAATGTTGGATATTGACAAAATTATCTATGTGAACTTAACCTTTCCATATTATTTATTGTGAACCATGGGTGTACAGTAAATGGAATTGTGCATGGAACACAATGAATCAAGGGTTTGAAATCAGTCTGTTTTAGTTTTTCCTTAAACTAAAAAAACAAAAGCTCTTTTTGCATTAATACAAAATAAAATAAAAAAAACTTAACATTTCAGCTTGTAAAAATCATAAAAAGTTAAAATTTTCTTACATTTAAGGAACTTAAACAAAAATAAAACTTGTAATTCAGTTGCTTATAATTGCTTTAAGTTTTTAGCGAACATCAATATTTGAAAAATCGACATTAAATGAAACATTTGAATTCTGTAGCCTCAATCAGTGGTTAACTGTGTACCACTTATAGTTGATTCATTGTGTACCATGTAGTCATTTTACAAAAACATATTTATAATTTAAAAACTATTCAATGAAAACAAAGAAATCGATGAAACAGCACACACTTTTTTCATAAGAACGAAAATAATATTTGATATTTTATTTTAAATACAAACAGCTATACATTTAAGATTAACTTATTAATTGTAAAAGACATATTACATACACTAAAAAAGAAAAACACTACCGATGCAGAAAATACAAGAAATACGACACGAACCGCCTTGGGCTACGGTATTGCTCAGATTGATCGCTATGGTTTGATGCAAGGCGGAAAAAAATGACGTGTTCTTTTCTCTTTTTCAACAGCTTGAGTGCAAGTGATTCACTGTGTACCCTGATTCACCGCTACACTGGTCAGTTTCCCCTTTATACACATTTCGTTATTAATTCTTGCTTCACGACATGTGCTTAACCGTTTATTTGCGTTTTAAGTAGTTTTTATTACATTATTTGTATTCTTTTGTTTAAAAATGGCCAGTAAGAGGAAGAATAAAATACTAACGTTGAAATATGGATTTGTCAGAGATGGCAGAAATGCGATTTTTTTTGATTTACTACATTTGTTACGTGTGCTACATAAATGAGGTAGTTAATGTAGTTAAATGTAGTTAACGTAGTTTAATGTAGTAGACGTAGCGCTAGACGTCAAAATATAGTTTGAAATATCAATTCAAATGTTAAAAACTGTAAATTAAAAGAAAAAGAAACTGTCGTTACTCGTCGCCGGTCGAGACTTATTTTTTGTGAGTTGCTTGCTTTGTAATTCGTGTTTCGTCGATTAATTAGGTATGTCTCGTTGTTTATAAATCTTTATTAATAGGAATTTATAAAACACATTATTTTTTTTAAATTCTTTTTTGAAATCTAACGTTTTGTGTGTAGGTAGCATACGTAACAAATGTAGGTAGTTAATGAAACAAATCAGGCGTGTAGTTTACCCGATTAACTACGCGTAGTTAACCGAGTAGATTACCTGACGTAAACTACTCTGCCATCTCTGGGATTTATTCGTTAAATAAATAACGCTCTTCTTATTCTAGTCCTGTACTCATTAATCTGAATCACAACAAAAACATAAATGTTAAAAATATCCAAGTTCTTCTATATAAAAATCTGTATATGTATAACAACTCAGCCGTGAAAAGTATGCCAAGTTCTAACTTTATGAAGGTTTAATATCAAATATTTTAAGAAGAGTAATATTGAAACAACACCAAGTTATGAGAGAAATTTGTTATTTAATGATTAAACTGACGAAAATTTGGGGGTTCACATTGTCAAGTTTTTAAAACGTTTTGAATTGTGCGAAGTAAAAAGAAAACTTGACAAGTGAACCCCCAAATTTTAGTTTTTTCAAACATATATGCTTTTGTTGTGATCTCACTCCTTTTTGCAAAGATATTTATTTGTTGTCAGGTAAAAACCTCGTAAGATATCTACTAATATCATTCTACAACAGTCAGAAGAAGTGCTTTATATAATTGATAAAAATTCTGTGAAAGTGGGTGGATACCACGCCTCCTGAAAAGAATACCTCAAGTATTCTATTTTTTTCTTTGTAAGCATTTCAAGCCCTATCGCTGTGCGAAATAACAAGATCCTGTGGTGTCGGGAAGTGCTCCATAATTTTGATGATCTGTCAGTGAGTGAGTCAGTCAGTCAGTTACGGTTACGCTTAAGAGTTGAAAATTGGTGTGATGCTTGTTCTTGGCTGGCCTACCAAATATACCAAACTTGAAGCTCCTGACTTTATTGGTACTGAAGTTAGAAGGGGGTCGAATATCGCTTGAGTTTGTTCCTGTAAAAGGGTGTAGTGCCAGAACTTGGCTGGGCAATACCGTGCCCCTTGATAATTTGATAATCCGAATACCCCTTTTCAATAATTAATTCGAATTACTGTACTACTAAGATACAGCAGCCAAATTTATTCGCAACCAAAATGAAACACAAACCAAAATTATTGAAAAAATGAACGATTGAAAAGAACGGATCATTTAACTGAACGACATTATAGGTATGAACGATTGAGTCTTTCAAAATAAACGATTGACACAGCCTACACCCAAGTAAGAGACTTAGCACTATTTAATTGGACTTTTTGAATTATTGATTCAAAATAGTTTTTAAAAGCTTTTAGTCCTTTAATACACAATAAGGCGTTTCACAAAAATTGAGATATTCGTCATGAAATCTTTGTAAGATGGACTGAACTTAGCAAAATATGCTTATTGACAAGCCCCTCACTAGTTAACTGATGAGTCACCAAGTGATATCGCCAGAACGATTTTTTTGAACTTAAGGCTATCTTAAATCACCTAATTTTTGTCTTAAAAAAATATTTGTTTGTATTGAAAAACATTCAAAGTATCATTTTTGATGAAAATAAATAAAATAAATAAATATTGTATAAAGCACTTGATTTTGTAAAGCTTTGCATGCAACTAATCGACGAGGCGTTTTCCACTGTTTCATATTTTGTTTGCCCATTGTAAGAAAATCAATTTATTTTTTCTATTGACCGCAAAAAAAAATTGTAATTAAAAAGAAAATTTCCAAAAATTATTTTATTCGTGTTTATATCTTTAAAAAATTGCTGATTTTCATGCTCTTTTTCTTTGGTCAGTTTCAATTTTCAAAAGAAAGTTTAACCTGAGAAAAGTATGCACATTTTTTGACTCTGAATAATAAAAATTAAAAACCCTCGATTATTTTTAAAGGCGCATTGGAGGGTTTGAACGCTAATTATTTTACTAAGAAATGATTAAATCGAATGCACAGGATGTTACAAAATTTGGGAACCAGTATATGAGATTGGGGGGATACCTACATGAGATTGAGTATATTACTTAAGATTTTTTATAGACAGTTAATCCACAAAGTTAAGCTTTTAAAGGAAAAGAAAAAGACTTTATTGTATTTAGAAAATTCCTCTTGAAACAAATTTCACACAAACTATTTAAAAACAAGAATTCAAATTTGTTTAATGTTTATAATATTGTGTTCCAACTCATAGTTTTTTTGTACACCCTGTAGTAAATAGATACAAAACATTCTCATTCACTCACCCTGCAAACAAACTATGTTCATAGTTAAATGTGTAGATGGACCAAACTAAAAGACATGGTTTCTCCTCACCTTGTTGCTGCCGCCGCGCCCCGCCGCGCTGCCACCGCGCTGTTTCGTTGTATAAATGTCTAACAGGCGAAACAATTGGATAGGGTAGAATAGAAGCAATTTTCAAGAGCTCTATAAAAACAATGAAGAAGAGTTTTTTATGAGGTTTATAACCTCGTAGTCTGAGTTTGTTTTTGTGAAATAATGTTCATTATCTAATTTAATCCAAATTGAATGAGAGAAATTCTGGTGGTGCGGTGGTGGTGGAAATTTTTGCGAAAGGTTATACAAAGTTCGCCATGATAGCAAAAATGTTTAATAAACTTGTGATTGGAATTTGGAAGACAAAATAAAAATTCTTCTTAATAATTGGGAGATACAGTAGGAAGATAAGATGTGAACTATGTTCAACAGGAGTTATATTTAAAAAAAAAAAGTTTAATTTAAATAAAGAGTTCAAAACAATATATGTATTGCAATATTATCGAATTCACATGTTTTATAATTTTTAACAGAAACAATTTCATGGCTAACTTAAAGAAATATGAAAGTTTGTAACTATTTTGTTTTAATTGAGATACACTCAAAAGAAAACACAGTACATCATTTGTAAACTTTAAAAAATTATATAATATATTTTTCTTTTTTTTTATTTGTGTGTAAATGTGCTATGTCAATAAACTGATAGGCTTGTGAGAGAGTAATTATTTTGTAAGTCAATCAATTTTATTATTATGCGTTAAGCCTCAACTACATAAGCCAAAAAAATGAAAAAGTGCAAAAGTGAAAATTTTCAAATTGATTTTGTGATAGTTTTTTCCGTCTAGAAAACTAAAAAAAAAACAATACAGAAAGCTTAAGTTTTGGTTTAAAAAACAATTTGTATATACTTTTTTACGAATCAACTGCTCTAGAAGGAAACAAAATATTTTTACTTTTGTACTTTTGCAATAAATGGCCAATGTAGTTAAGGCTTTAAGATGGCAATATTGTTTTTCATATATGTGAACGGTATATACATATATGTATATATAGTATATACGGTTGAAAATATACTACTAATTTGAACTTTTACCTCGAAAAACAACAAAGCGCCTTAAAATTTGCATATTTTAATTATTTTATTATAAACTTCCCACTGGAAGTTAATTTGTCGATTTTTCGAATCGAAAATTTTAACATATTATCTTGACGTTTCGAGTTACCCAGTGGCCAGAAACGAAATTCATCGTTTTTAGAGAGATGTCTGTATATGTGGGTGTACGTACGTTCTTACGTTCTTGATGCATCCTATCGTTCAACGTATCTCAAGAACGACTAGAGATATTGACTTCAAATTAATTTTATTTTACATATAATGATGTCATAAAGTGCAGAAAAAATTTGCGGTTTTCTTATTATAAACCAATTTAAAAAAAAAAAATGAAAAATGTCATCCGTTTTAAATATCTCAAGATCACGAAATGTGAATGACTTCGTATTAATTATTTTACTCTACACATTTATAATGGCGTAATGAAGAATTGAAAAGAAATAAAAAAAAACGCCAGGTAGCTTCTTTTTAAATCAAAAAAACATTCACAAATTTGTAAAAAAATCGTTTTTCGGCTTGAATATCTTGAGAACAAACAATGATATTGACTTCGGGCTAATTTTATTTTATACACGATGCCATATTTGACTACTAGTATGAATTTAAAAAAAATTAAATTGACAGTTTTGTTTAAAGCAAAAAAACTAAAAAAAAAAAATACTAAAAATTGTTGAAAAACGTTAATTGTTGGAAAAAAAATTGTTGAGAAAAAATATTGATTTCGAAGCCGGATTAATTTGATTCTACACACAATGACAATAACTGATAAAGTTTCTAGAAACATTCAATTGACTGTTTTTAGAAGATTTTGAGTTAAAGGGATTTCAGTACCTATTACCAGTTTCCAAGGCAACCAGTGTGGGTCGCACCCACCCTCTTTTTTATTAATGATCTCATAAGCCTCCTATATTGCAATACTTTTGGTATTTGAACTCCAGATATACTCTTGATATAGGACGAATTAAACTCGATCCTGTAAGGGCCTTCATAGAAGAATAAAAAGACTATAATTGTTGTTATGGGATTATAAAGATTAAGAAATTATGCTTAGAGATGAATTTTTACAAAAGGATTCTTATAAGACTATAAGTTTATACAGGGTGTGACAAAAAGTTAGGGCGTGTAGGTTGAACTTATAAACACCTACAGAGTCATGCTATAACATTATGAAATCCATTCTTAAATTTTATTTTTAAATAAAGTTGTTCGAGTGAATAGTTTTTGAAAAAATAATTTTCGAAGTCGAAATATTAAAAGAAAGAAATGAATTTTTGTAACTTTTTTTTCAAAATTTTACGTTATTTAGTATTATGACACCGTTTTTTTTCAAATATTTTTTTTTCTGTTTTAAGTGATTTTTTTTTTAAATTGCCCCTTCCGCCTAAAGGGGGGAAAAAGACCCCCCTCATGTGCGATTTTTTTCTTGTCTAAGTCCAACCTACACGCTTTAGCTTTTTGTTACACCTTATGCAAATCACCCTGCATAATCCTATTCCAAAAAAAAAAAATTGATTTAGCTATAAAATTTAAGTATTTTGAAAAGAGAAAGTGTTCAACTCTTTAAATAAAAAAAAGGTATGAGACTATTTAAGTTTCATAACAAGATAATAACTCTTAAATATAGCAATGGGCTATAAAAGCTTCGTATGGGAGTTTTTTTTTAGAGTTCGAGAGCTTAGCTCTGGAGTGTTTGTTAATTGGTGATCAGTATTTATGTATGTACAGTAAATTGATTAAGTATAGTAAAGAAATTTAAAAATCTGCTAGACACAGAAGGCAATACCATTTGACTGATTTCCTTACCAACAAACCAATCTACACTATTCTGAAGAGTTTCGATGTCCTGATTTCGAATCTGATCTGAGATTTGCTCTGTCACTGTCGCATCAGAGGTTTTCGAGATAAACAAAAAGTTTACGTACACCAAACTTTTTTTTTTCTCCAAGAAATACGTAACGTAATCTGAAAATACCAATCTTTCTCTTTGAGTAATCGTTTCTCAATTGGTGGTAGTTTTTTCTTGACTTTATTTTGCAAAAACGCATACAATTGAAAGAATAGAAATATATATTTGAAAAAGATTAAAGGGACAAATATAATGGATAACAAGAAACACTTAAATCAAATGCTGTGAATGGTGTGATATAATTAAATCGGAGCAAGTACCCAGAGCAGATGCTCACTACAAAAAACTGTGCAAATGCTATATTCCAAAATTTGTTTCATACCAAATAGAGAACTTGATCCGAAAAGTTGAGTTTTGAGCTGTATACTTCACTTTAAAATAATTTTTTTTTGATTTTTTTCCCCTTTTGGAGAACTTTTAAAAATATTATCTTTTTATTAAGGATCGGTGAGGTATGAAATTGATTTGTATATTTAAAGATTTTTGCTAATTCTATACGACCGACCGCGACGGAGAAAATGTTACAAAGTACTTTTTCCCACTGGGCAATAATGCCTCAAGTGGCTCTCTACCTATATACCTACTTATTTAAAAAAAAACATAAACATCATTAATAATGAAGTTGAACCCTTGATTTGCAAGTAATATAAAATATGTATATACTTTCCCATTTACTTGAAAAATAAAAATAAATAGTATTGAAACCACCCAAGTATATCTACCTAGCGTAATTTTATATGACAGCTGTATATCTACAGCTTTGTATCTACCCGTATATTTATGTAAAACAAAACAACAAAAAACTGTTTTCCGTTCACAGAGCAAGAAGATTTTAAACCCATTTTCCATTAATAAAAAAGTAAAAAAAAATAAAAAGTGCACAACACCCGTGCAGCATCATCATCATCACTGTCAGCATCATCGTATCCTTGCAGAAAATGGTCGGTCGACGAAAAGACATCAACAAAATCTTTTATAAAGAGCACGCAATATTAAAATGCTGTCAAATTAAATATGAATCAAGGAAAAAAAATAAACATTAAAAAAAAAAACTCACTGAGGCTGCTCTTTGCTTAATATTAATGGTAGGTGCTTGTCACCAGTGTTCACACAGTTTTGAAGTGTTCACACAGTTTTGAAGAAAGTTTTCCTATTTTCGATGATGAAATTTGGACGTTTTTTTTCAAACCAATACCTATCAAAAACACACTTAAATCTTGAGACAACTTGCTTTTATACGTTTAATTAATAAAGTACTTCAAACTAAATTTGTGATATTTACTATTTTTTTATAGAATCCTCATTAAGGTTATTAGCTGTGTTTTGGTGAGATACACAGTCTCAACTGGGCTTGCACCAAAGCAAGGCTATAATTTTGTTTCGAGAAAATATACAACATCAAAGCAAAGAATTCTAACAGGCATAATTACCCCATTTAAAGAATACGATAAATGAGCTGCGGAAGAGATCAGACTCAATTTTGACATTTCGATTATACTAAAAATGTGTCTGACTCCCTCAGCAGCTCATTTGTCTAATTCTGTAATTGAGGTGAATTCAAAAAGTCCAAAATCTTTTCGGTTATATACAAAATGCAACTTCAATCAATTTGTACCTATTGAATTTTAAATTGATTTATTTTCTTTTGTTTTAAAAAGTTTTAAAGTTTCATTCAATTTCCTTTTAGATTAAAAAATTAAAAGTCGTATTTCCTTGCATAACTTTAAAATCCTCGAATTTCGATGTTTCTATGAATATGGCAACTCTGCATATTTATTCATTGGAAAATATTTTTGGATGTGCTTGTCCTGCAACCTGAAGTCTGGGTAACGCAAGATTATTACGCAAAAGTGAACAAAATAAGGAAGCATAATGCAGTAAAGTAATATGAAATTTATGAAATGCTGGAGTGTTTAATAAATAGAGAATATATTTATTATAAAATACGTTATCCTACAGAATTTTATTTACTTACATTTGAGATCGACTTGAGGATTTTAGTTTATCAGGAGTGAAAAAGAAACCAACAAAGTAGTTTTTTAAATGCATCATCGATTTTATGATATAAATATTGAAGGAAAATTTATTCTTAATATATGTATGTATGTATGTATGTACAATGTACTTAATTTAATATTTTAATGCGCATATTTATGTAACTATTTGTAGGATTAGTTGACCCTTTTGTCTCAATAACCGTGCGTTATTCTCAAAAAAGTCATTTAAGAATATTTTCGAAGAGTTTTAATTTTTCTATTATATAATTTCCTAGGATTAATTTAAAATACTATTAGCATTCAACTGACGATAAAATTTTCGATCTATAAAAATTTATAGTTCTTTCACGAACAAACTACATCCATTTTTGTCTGTATCTCTCATTCGTGAATGATCGGAAAAATAAAATTCAGGTAGCATATGCTTCGATAGCGATCGGATCCGAAAAGATCCTTTAAACAAATCATTCTTCGTCAAGGTTCAGTTCGGTTGTAAGGTTAGCATTTTTGAAAAAAGTAAAAAACTGAAAAATTTTTTAAAAAGTGAAAGTGAAGAAAAGTTTTGAGAAAGTTAAAAAAATTTTGGGAAAATTCAAAAATTTTGAGAAAATTCAAAAATTTTGAGAAAATGCAAACATTTTGAAAAATATGAAATATTTTGAGGTTGAAAAATTGAAAAAAGCAAAACATTTTGAAAAAAGTGAAAAATTTTAAGAAAATTAAAAATTTTGAAATATGTAAGTGAAAATTTTTTGAAAAACATATGTCAAAAATTTCGAAAATTTTTGAAAAAAGTGATAAATTTTAAGAATATGAAAATTTTTTGAAAAAAGTGAAATATTTTGAGAAAATTGAAAAATTAAAAAAAAATCTAAAATTTTAAAAAATCAAAAAAATCTAAAATTTTGGTAAAATTAAAAAAAAAATTGAAAAAGTCAAAAATAAAAACCAGTTTATTTAATTTAATATAATGATATTTATTTAAATGACATTTATTTTATTTGAACGGTTCGTGAATGGATCTTCAATAGTTTCCACGTGATAAATTCGGGAACGAACCATATTTTACCGATCCTAACAGATTTGATTGGATCGTGAAAACGAATTTTATTTTAAATGAACCAAAAAATAAGATCGAATCAAAAATGAAATTCTCTTTTGAATTTTTCACAAGAGAACGAATCTTGTTTTATAGATATTAACCGTGTTTTGGCCAAAGTGTAGAGCACCTCAGCAACAATTTTAAAAGCAAACAATTTCATTATTTATTCAATCGTTTTAATTAATTTTTTAATACAAGATCTTCTAATAAGTACAAATAATATTACATATAAAATTAAAAAAAATTATTGTTACGGAAATTCGATATTTAAAAAATTAATTAATAAACACATATGTATATACTTAAATTTATTTTCTTAAAAATTTAAAAAATAAAAAATTACTTCAATTTTTTTCTCGTAAGTGAAAATTTTTTAAAAAAAGTCAGATGCTGTAAATCGCGTTGGTGTAAAAACTATTTCAGAAGCTATTTTTATTTATTTCTCTACAATTTGTCAATTTAATATGTAAGTTTAATCCATCGTTATGCGAATAACGATGCTATTATTATTAAATTTTTAAGTCAAATTGAAAAGGTTTACAATATTAGTTTGTTAGATTCAGTTTAACATTTAATTTTATTGGAAAAAGCTTACGCAAAGAGGTTGGTTAAGATTTGGTATTTACTTGAAAAAATTGAGACCTTTCATTGATTAGTTGCGGAACATCCTTCGAACCTGATAGACGTCTGGACAAACTAGCTACGTAAGTTACATAATTAAAAACATTTTTTTTCGAAGCCTCAACAAGAAACTTGTTTTTGGGGTCATTCCAGATGAATTTGTTTCCTTAAAAATTAGAAAAAAAATTTAAATTGGAAGTAATTCTATCTACCTCAAATAAATACACTTCAAAACATGGATATTTCATAATATTTACCTACTACTGTATTTAAATTTTGTTCATTTACTTATATCAATCAGAACTATTGAGAATTAAGATTTTTGTATTATCTGTTACTATGCTATTAGTGCTGTCTGCAACACAAGACAAGACTAGACCTACATATATGGTCTTTTGAAAGTCAAAAAAGTTCACTATCGTCTCGTGTAAATAACAACCTTGAGATACCCACACATTTGTTTTTAGATTGCGGTTTTTATATTTCAATATTAATACACCAAACAATATGCTTATTATGACGTAATATATTTAATTTGTGAAATCTTAATTAAATCTTTATTTAAATATCAGAAAAAGCTTTCAGTTGTTTGATCAAGGGCGTATAATTGTAAAAATTCGACCTGGATTTTCTTTTATTTTTTTTGTCTTTTTATAGCTGCCAATAAGGATTGTTTCACCTTCATTTTGAAAATTGTTATCCCGCTGGCTTTTATTTTCTCACTACTGCTGTGGCGGTGCCCCTTTGGCTTCTATTATTATGTAACATCGTTTAGTTCCAGTTCATCTGTTAACAGATTGTATGTGTACACCTTGCGCTACCACTCTACTGCATCATACTTGTGTCACTGAAATCGTTCGCCAGAACGACCTACCTTTTCGAAAATAACCAACATCAGCTCTCTTTCCCCCCAAAGCAAAGTTTTGTCTCAAACATTTTTATAGTTTTCATCGCACTGTGTTGTTTTCATTTTCTTCTTGTGCTTTTATGTATTGTCGTCGTTATATTAACGGATGCACATCAGTGATTTAAAATCGCAAACAATTGAAAATGCGTCATTAAATTCTAAGGACAAAAAAAATAAAGGATAAAAAAAGGACATTTTTCTCTTTTTTTTTCGTTCTATCTTTATATATTGTTTCCCTTGCAGGTTGACGTTGGCACCATTTTTTTTATTTCATTTTTTTTTAGAATGATCATTGTAAAATGCTGTTTATGGAGTTGTCATGGAATTTTTTTTGTTGATGATACGAAAGCTAAGACCCATTTTGTCCTTGATAACACAGGATAAAGGATTTTTTGTATTTTACTTTTTCCCCCCATATTAACCAAGCAATGCGTTTGAAATCTGAGCCTTAGAGAATAGGATTAAAGCTTTGAAAATACGTACGAACATTCTTTGTATACAGCTTGTATCCATGATTTTTCTCTGGTACACGTTTTACTTTTCAGTTAATATTACTGTTTAGACTGAAGGATTATATGCACTGAATATGATAAAAACCAGCACCATCAGCTGGAGTTTTTTTGGTAGCATCTCATTCTACCTAAGCCAGAGGCAATTTTTTTTGGAGAAACCTATACAACTTTTAAATGAAATAAAATACACAAAAATAATGCTTATGGCTGTGGTTTTGGCTTATGTTTTTATATTTATATTTATTTATTTGAAAACATCAAGTATTGTTAAAACAATTGAATATTTAGTAGCTACAATTATTGTATGTTGGTTACAATTTTTAAATTATTTAAAAGGAGGAATTTAAAAAAAAGAGTAAATAGTTTAAAAAGTAAACAATAGAAATGGATTAAATAAAACAAAAGAATGAATTTATACAAAAGAATAAATTTAACACCTCAAATGACCCAAAAATGAAGGCTTTGAACCTAGCGTAGTTGTTGATTCTCCTCAGAACCCCAGGCAAGAAGTTCCACGGACCTACAGCGTGCAGAAAAAACTATCGTTTATAGAAACTTTGTGCTTATGTGTTGGCACAATAAGAATTCTTTCTTATATATTGGATTGTTAAAAAACATCAAAATCTTATTATCTTATTGAAATGACATCATATGATAAATGCTTTTTGCGTATTGGGAGACATGATCGAACCAACTAACATTGTACCTATACACAAAACGTGTATTATTGAATTATTATTTTAATTGATTTGTTCTATCAACGTTACAGAAGATTAAACTTCTTACTCCCGTATAACAAAATTTGTAGAACAAGAGTTTTAGCCAAAATCATCTTGATTCTAATTAGCAGGTGGCATCCAGAAAGGTGCAGCGTTCTAAGATCTCAAAATGTTTCCCAAAGAACTCGAGACACATGATTTTCCCAAAAGTCACACTCAAGTGAAGTATTATTAGTACTTTTACTAATTACAATCGATTGACTTTTTTTTAGGGTTGAGCCTATCTATCTATCCTAATAAAACCTCAGTTAATTCAATATGTAGCATCCTGTACCATATCAAATGGGTAATTTAGGTATATTTGGACATCATCTACATACATTACTAAATTGACGAACCTCAGGAAGATCATTAGTAAATAATGAGAAAAGCAAAGGACCCAAAAGAGACCCCTGTGGAACTCTATAAGTATTAGTTGGGAGAAAATTTGAAAGATGATTGTTTAAAGGCTTGTGTAGTTCACGAACGAACTAGTTCAAGAAGCAGCTCTTGCAAGTTAACTAGTTCACCATGTCATATAGTTCAATAGTTCAGTATTTCAATTCAATAAGGAACTAAAGAGCACTGTAAAATACTTACCAAAAATCAGCCAACAGAAAAAGAGCAAAGAGCCAAGGATGAACGAACTAGAAAGAACAACGAATAAAGCAGAAATCAAAATGCATCATATTTTTCTATCATGTGCACGGTTGCCACTATGGTCACTTGTGACCAAATTTGGTCATTAGTTTTTAACTTGGTCACATGGTCATTTTTTATTCTATTTGGTCATTTTTTACGAAATGAATAATGAAACTCCATTTTAATTTTTTATGCAAACTTAAGCTTGTACTGTGATCTCATTTTAAAATGCTGTGAGAAGTTAATATTTTTATGTTTAGTTATTTATGATTCGTTACATACGTACATAAAGTATTTCTGTTAATCTAATTTAATTAAGTTTGTTAGGTACTTTGTGAATTCATTGTACCCGGTTTTTATTTTTTATTATTAATAATTCAAAAAAATGTATTTCATCTGTGTAATATTAAGAATATGTTGAAATAAATGTGATGAATTCATATTTCAGACTTAAATTATTTTGGTTATTTTTAGCTATAGTTGGACATTTTTATTTTCCATTTTGGACACGAACTTTATTTTCAAGTGGCAACCGTGAATTCATGTGTTTGTCATTGTATGTATCTAGTTGCCTCATGCATGTAGTTCTGCTCTACTCTCGGCCATACAGAGCTAACGAAATAAAGAACCAACGGAGAGCGAACTACAATTACAGAACTACAAAAAGGAAACTACATGGGTAGTTTAGTTGAAGTTCTCAAACGAACTAAAGAGCTGAATAGCTAACGAATTAAAGAACTATTTGAACTATGCTAACAATCTGAACTATTTGAACTATGTAATTCTCAGAGTTACCACTGGGATACAATTGTGTCCAGGGGGATTCTTTTTTTTCGGTGGGATTCGGGGATATATTTTTTTAAAACGAACACATTTTTTCACAATCATTTTGACTCAAAGAACGTTAAATTTTTTTAAGAAAATTAAAACTTTATTGTATTCTCTTACAATTTTTGTTTGTATATTAATGAATTATCTTTAATTTGTTAATTGTTAGTTATCAGTAGTAAGGTAGCATTATATACCATATCTCTGTAAATTGTGCAATCTAGTTTCAGTAAGAATATTATAAAAATTTGGCTGCAATAAAATCTAATCTAAAATGTATTCAATTTATGTTTTACAAAACAAATTTTTTTTTGATAATACTTAAAATCGGACATTTTTAAAAGTTTTGCACTTATTTTTAAAAGGACTCTTTTTTTCATTCAGAAGGATTCATAAAAATTATTGGCTGCGGTAACACTGGTAGTTAATGACCGAACTAAAGACCTAACGAACTAGGTAGATAGTTCTATTTCAATTGAAGTAGTTCAGTAGATCCCCAAAGAAAGATCGAACTAAAGACAGAAGAATACGTGAGTGGTAAGTGGTGACTGTTGAGCGAGATAATGGAGATGGTTTCTGTAATTGCTTGAATAGAGCACATTGAGCATATTTTTCAGATGCAAAAAATAAATTTTTCGAATTTTTCAGAGGTTTTTTAATCCATCGTAGCCATCTTGTGATAGAATTTGACAGTTGAATTTTTCGTTCCAAATGTCAACGGATTGCCCGAAAAAAGCATTTTCCGTAGGAGAAACAAAAATTTGAAATTTTTCGTATTTTTTGCCTTCGTAGCCATCCTGTGATGGAATTTGATAGGTAGGGGAAAAATTATATTTTGAAGCATAGCGAACAGGTTTGTAACGTAAAATTTCTTGCGAATTTGCACAAAATTTCACAAATTTTCACAATTTGTCGCCAAAACTCATAAGAAAAAACTCAGTTTTGGGGAATTTTTTGATAAAAAAGTTACCAAACAGGCATAATATTTATTTCCAAATGGATTGCCCCAAAAAAGCAAAAATGTTTATAGACACCGCCTGAGTTCTTCCACTTAGATATATTTGAATAAGATTCACGGCCGTATACTTTCGAATCCATAGAGTTTAAAGCCTTTGAAAAATCAAACAACAACAGTGTTGAAACATGTCCTTTGTCGGTTTTTTTTGGGAATATCGTCAATGACATTTAAAAGAGCTATTGTGCAGCTGTGCTTTGGTCTAAAACCGCAGAGTTGACATCTGCTGTTGATTAATGTCTTTTGAGACAGAGGGAATAATTGAGATTGGTCGGTATTCTTGAACTTCGGTGGAACAATGATTAGGAATAGGAAAAATTTTGGCAGATTTCCACATTTTAGTATAGAAAGAAGTAGTTTAAATTGAGTTGAATATATGGGCTAGAAATAGAACTACAATTGGCAAAATAATTTTTAAAAATTTGGAATTTGTCAAATAGATTCGGGCTTGATTCCTTGGACAGTCTTATATTATTCGTTTACTCTATAGAAACTAAATTGATTCAATGGATTATGAACAATCGCATCTTGAGAATAACTAGAAAGTGAGACTGCTAAATAAAATGTTAAGCTCATTAGCATCATAATTACTAAAAATATTTGTTTTTTTGGTTATGATTTAATGTTTTTTCCAAAGCTTCTCTGTGGAATGATTGCCAATTTTTGAACTGTCGAACTTACACTTAGACTTCTTAAGGTCTTTATCAACAAGGTTTCGTAGATTTTTGTAATCATCGAAAAGGAACGGTAGCGTAAAATATTTCCATCTTTTGTAGATGTTTTTTTTTCTTTTGGATTTAGTGGATGTTATTTCTTCAAGAATATTAGTGATAATCAGGGCCCTATTTCATAAAAATTGACAGGTGACAATTCTACAAATTTGTCACACTTGTCTGACAAATCTGTATTTCATAAAATATTGACAGGTGACAAATTTGTCAGAAAAATACAATGACAAATTTGTCATGACAATTTTGTCATTGTCATATATTGACACATTTGTCGTGACAATTTTGTCATTGTCATACCTACCTATACTTACTGACAAATTTTTCGTGACAATGACTACATGGTATGTACTGAGATCCACTTCCAAAGCGAATGTAATGCACATAGAAGTTGGGTTTTAGCATCTAGATAGTAATTCCTCTTTGATGGGATGCTGTAAATGTGAACCAATTCTCGATAAAAATATAGGTATTCCGCGGCTGTTTTTCCGACACGAAATTTTTTTTACGATTCGAAATCATTATTTATTCTCTGTTTAAAATTCCGAGGGCTGAGAATTCCAACTGAGAATGTCATCACTTTCACTTTCACTTGAAAATATATCGTTTATTATTTTAGATCAACTACTGTCTTTTCACTGTCCACACTTGACCGTAACTGAGTTTCCTGTCGCAATTGTCATTTAAGTACTGACAAATATGTAAATTGTAATTTTTTTTTCATTTCATAAAAGAATTGTCAGTACAAATTTGTCGGAAAATTCCTGACAATTGTGGAAAAATACTTGACAATTCATTGTGCATGACAATTTCTTAATGAAACGAAAAGATGACAATTGTCGGGTATTTTCCGACAATTCTACAAAATTGTCAAATTGTTTATGGAACAGATTTTGACAATTGTCAAGTTGTAAATTAACAAATTGTCACCTGTCACCTGTCGCAATTGTCAATGTTTATGAAGTAGGGCCCAGGGCCCGGATTTCTATGCAAATGAAAAATTTAGTTTTTCGAATTAAGAAATTTCTGTTAAAATGGCATTCAATCGTTAGCTCATATTTTCGCATATTTTGCTATAAATGAATATTTCACCTTATTCAGCATATTTTAACAATAAACGCATATTTTTCATGCATATTTAAAAAAAAATAAAACATCGATTTG
Organism: Epistrophe grossulariae; assembly: GCA_929447395.1. Classification (NCBI taxonomy): domain Eukaryota; kingdom Metazoa; phylum Arthropoda; class Insecta; order Diptera; family Syrphidae; genus Epistrophe; species Epistrophe grossulariae. The sequence goes on along the minus strand of OV839568.1, from coordinate 92,177,803 downwards.
ACGAAAAGGCAAACGAGTCCTAAGCACTTCAAAACATCATAATCCATGCTAACAAAACTTACTTACGCAACTAATGCATTGTACCTTTAATTTTTTTTTTTTATAGGTACACTACATACCTACTTAAAGTATGTTTTTTTTTTAATTTTTATAAACTTTGTGCTGTCAAAACTCTATTAATAAAAGACTGAATTATTTTTGTTTTATTTCAATGTTTTTCATCTACTTTTTGAATATTATTGCAGCATATTTTTGATTTTTTATGACATATTTTCTATTTTTGGTGGCATATTTTGTCATTTTAGGTGCATATTTTGTGTTTTTGGGACATAAAAATCCGGGCCCTAATGATAATTTACAGATCCATACAAATCAGGAGATTTGTAAACAACACATATCAAACATTTATCAACATCAGATACAAATTCGACAAACACAAACTTCCAGCCAGAGACATCAGACTTTTTGACTATGATATTGGGGCAGAATTTTTTCTTAATAAAAATGGCAACATTACCTAGTGCGATCAGACCTGAATATCTTATAGTCAGAAATCTCAAGGACGCTATATTGTCTAAATCAGAGTTCAACTAAGTCTCTGATACCCAAACAACATCCATCACTCCATCCAGAAAAGTAATCTATTAATGTATCGGCTATATATAACTCGAATGTAGCTCAATCTACAAGTCGATTTTCGATAACCTTAACATTGCAAATTGTTATTGCCAATAAACAACGCAGTTGCTCGCATGTTTCATCCATTCACAGAATAGATAGAACACCCATTGTAATAGATTTATAACTTTTACTAATTTATAGGTTATGGTAACAATAAAAATAAAAAAAAGTAAACTAAAATGTTATTAAACAAAAAACTTTTGCCAATGTGATTAAGTACCTATGTATGCTTTAGTTAAAAGTTCTTCAAAGTATAGTTCCTCTGAGTTTCTTAAATTCTACTTGCTTATGCTTAACTCCAAAATAACGGTACATATAAAAATTCATTCATAACATTGCGTGGCTCAACTACTTAATCGAAAAAAGTTTTTTTTTTTTTGTGGGGGATTTTTCGAATAAATCAAAAGTCCTCACACGCACTCTTCTTGCCTTGTAAAGTTTCTCTCAAAAAGAATGAGTATTGCCTTTTACTTTTGGTGGTAAAAATTACCTTAAACGAGAAATTAAGAGGGTGGGTATTTCCAGAATATAATATATGTAATATTGGTAGGTACGTGCGTGTTTCTGTGTATACTCTTAAAAATCTCAAGACTTAAATTCCATAAACATCGAATGAATTCATGCCAGCATGAGTTTGCTGCCGCGCCGCGCCGCTGCCAGTTGTTAAAGGACTAGGTTAGGTAAGGTACCCGTTTCACACACCTAAAATGGGTACTCGTATGTGATTGTTGTTAAAGTAGGTAAATGGATTAGCTGCCATTAAAGTCTTGAATCCTTCAGGAAGTATACGTGTTGCTTTTATGATAAAAGAGAAAAAAAAACAAATTCCTTTCCACATTTTATAATCGAATTTGCGTTTTCTTTTACTTCCTCTCTCTCTCTCTAAGTGATTTATTTTGCTGTCAATGGAATTCCTTCACCTGCTGGTGTGTAGGTACAAATTCAACGAATAATTTTTTCCTTCTGACAGAAATAAAGTAAAAAATAAAGTGCATGACTAGGTCGACCGTATTTCCTCTTCTTATACTTACCTAGGGGCTTATATAGATGAAATTATTTTTAAATAAAAATCTAAAAAAAAAATGTTAAGTCAACAAAAGTGCAAGATTCGAAAGAAAGTTATAAAATGTGAATCTTGAATTTTATAAAAGGAAAGGTATTGGTTTCGTTTTACAAAAATGTCGAGGATTTCATAATTATAGTACGAGGGCTAAAGCAAAGTCGAAAACAAAGAATTTCGATTTTTTTTCAAACACTAAAAAACAGATGCTTAATTAATGTCTTCTACTTTTCAAGAAAATAGAAAATATTAAAATCTACTTAAACATTGACTTGATTAGTAAATCAAATTAAAGAAAACTTTATTTTGTCATTTTCGATTTTCTCAAGAACTATAGAAGGTTTTTAGTGTTTGACTATAAATTGATAGGAGCATTGAATATTGAAACAAAAATACTGGGTAGAAGATACTTACTTAATAACGTAAAATTTTGAACAAATTAAAATTTTTTTTTTTTTTGAATTTTAAGTTTAAAAATTAATTTTTACTAAAGATTTTTAAATTAAAAAGTGAATGTCTGGTTTTTAAAAAAGATATATTATGACTTTGCCTTTAAATTTTAATGATTTTTTAAAATTTTATTTCTATCGTATTTGTTTTAGGGCCAGTTTCACAGTGAAGTAAGTGTCACTTAAGTGCCGAATATGGAAAACTAATTCCCAATTTCACAGTGTAAACTTATCGGAATAAGTAACACTTAAGTCTCCGATGTTGGCCACTTAAGTTCCACTTACTCAGGTAGTAAAACTGCGGATTAAGTGCCAAAATGGGAAAATTAAGTGCCACTTATTTTGTTAAGTGTGCACTGTGAAACTGGCCCTTATTCTCCTGACTAAACCTACACGCCCTAGTCTTTTGTCGCAGCTTATGCAAAACATACTGCATATCCTTTGATAGCTGTATCACATTATATAAATTTTTTTGACGTTGTTTTTAATTTCGAGTTTGAAAATTAAGGATAAAAAACTATTCATTTAAATATAGTAATAATTGAATGTGAAATAAAAGCTTTTATTCACATTACATACATAAACTTACAATATTGTAAGTTTTACCGTTGTTTTCTTTAATAATTTGTTTCTAAATTAAAATCTTCATATTCAACGTTTGACACCTGCCAGACCTATAAATTCATACACAAATTTTATAGAGCGGAATGAAAAAGAAGCTATAAGACTGTTGTAATGACTTTAAAAATACACTGATAAAAGCGATCCAGCCAGTAAAAAGTTATAGGTTAATAAGTCAAAAAAATGAACAAAATAAGGCAACTTTCTCAAAGAACGTCTAAAACCACATTTCCGCAATGCGATTTCTTGGCAAAAACCTTTTTGTTCATTACAGGTATGGAGTTTAATTTGCACATTCCTCAATTGTTGGAGAAAAGTGAAAGCCTTTAAGCAAAAGTTTGAAATGTATAAATAAATAATAAAAATCGTAAGATGCGTTTTCCAAAAATTTTAAAAAATAAAACTGAAATCATTGTATGGCTGCTGTACCCGTTTTAGAAGATCTAAAACTAAAATTCGAAATCCACTATTGAATCACATAAAAATGCTATGTACCATATTTGAAGCGACTCGGTCTACCAGTTTTTTTCAAGAAAACAATACTTGCTCTATAGACCAAGTAATAATTGGTTTGACATTTTTTCTGCTCAAATATTTTTCTAACAATAACTCAATCGTATTGTCAAAAATGGTTTTCGTTGTTTTTTCGATTCAATAAATTTTAATTTGAAATAAAGATAAACCTAACCACCCTAAGTGAAGATGATATAATTTAAAAAAAACACGAAAATATAAAAAAAAACTTAATATACCTAGATTATTGTGATTTTATTTACTTTTATGAAATAGCCCCAGTGTATTTCGAGTTAGAACCTTATATATACTCTGGGAGGCAACCGAAAAGTTACCTAACTCATCGAGGTTGTTTAAATAGAGGAAGCTAATCTATCTTTTTAGTCTACAACAAAACCGCTGATCGGATAAGCTTTTCCGGTAAAGAAATGCACTTTTCTGGTTGCATTTTGGGCTAAGTAGACCTAACCAGTGGTTGGACAGAATTTTGTAAGTTGTTGACGTGAGTTTTAATTTGGACTCATCAGTAAGAAGCTGTCGTACACTTCTAAGACCTAACCTACATTATTATGTAATAAAAGACAACAACGACTGAAAAATGGTGTGAAAAAGACCACTTGTACACTAAAATAAAATAATGCCTACGACATAAATCTGTCTTATGAACGAGTTAAGATGAAAGGGACTTAAAGGGACATTACATATATATATAAACAAAAATAAAAGAGGACACCAAAACTAGGGCAATCAAGAAAATCCTAGAATATTATATGATTTGATGGGCAATATTTTGTTAAGAGCTCCCGCAATAAGTCCTTTAGATTTGTTCTCTACAGTCGAAGGATATATTCATGGAAACAGTTGAACGTACATATGGTGGAGATTAGTTTGAAATCTAATGGAGCATTCAACGAAACAACGTTCAGCATACATTTTGGCAAAAGAAGAATGAAGACAATTATTATTTGTGATGAGATGATGACCGAGATGAAAATCGTGACAGGAAGTGAACTGATGACACCAACAATTTTTTAGGTAAAATTAAAGAAATGGTAGATAAGATAAAGAAATTCAATTTTTTTAAAGTTATGAAGGGTGTTTCTTTTAAAAAGGTTTTGGTTTTTTTTTTTTATTTGCAACATTGTGTTAAGTGATGACAAAATTTGACAGTGGAATTTTAATTTCTGATCAGTAGGTATATTTTTTCATTTTATCATAAATATTGATTTACGGCACGGCGACCGACACGACACACGGCGAGAACAAAGCTTGAAAATTTTGCATTGTATCATATTCTTAGGGCCAGTTTGTTCACAGTGAGTTAAATGTGACCGATGACTTTCGCAGCTTCTTACTTCTCACAACGGCTGATTAGCGATTTTTATGAATAACAACTTCAGTTATGGATTCCTTGAAAAAAAATTGATAAGCATGCTCATTCGATGATTTACCAGTCGCAGTAATCCTTGATTAAAGATGATCAGCTGTGAACAAACTGGCCCTCAGTATTCTCTTTCTAGGAATCTAAAGGATTTTTTTTTGTACAAGTTTTGGTTTTTTAAACTTTACGAGAAATTGACAAATCCATCCTTCAAGAGTTTCTCTTATCTTGAAAAAGTGCTTCTCACCTTGGCCGTTCGGATTCGGCAACAAACTACAAACAACAAAACAAAACCCCATTTTCCAAGAGCTGTCAAATTTATTTAAATTTTTATTAGCGTTTAAGGGCCAGTTTCACAGTGAAGTAAGTGTCACTTAAGTGCCGAATATGGTAAACTAATTCCCAATTTCACAGTGTAAACTTATCGGAATAAGTGACACTTAAGTCTCCGATGTTGGCCACTTAAGTTCCACTTACTCAGGTAGTAAAACTGCGGCTTAAGTGCCAAAATGGGAAAATTAAGTGCCACTTATTTTGTTAAGTGTGCACTGTGAAACTGGCCCTAAGTTTGGCAAAACTGTTTTTAGTGACAGTAATTTTGACAGCTGACAGAATGATTTGTGTTGAGTATTTTTTGAATAGATCTACACAGTAAAACGCTTGCAAAATGTAATTACCAATACATGGTCCCATTTTCTCGATAAAGTAAAATCTAAACTTCCAGACTGCGTTACACTCGAGGCAGCCATAATCCTATATCAGGAGCTGTTACTATTATATTATTTTAGGTACATTTTTCTTGGTATTGTTTCAGATATTCCCTCCTATTTTCATATTTAATCCAAAAGTTACCAAAACAAAAAGTTTTACAAAAAGTACATAAATAAATTTAAACATATCTCGAGGTTTTAATTGTTCCTAATTATATTTTCGAAATTATTATACGTATGTATCTCCTTATACATATATATATATCTATACAAGTTCATCATTAATTTCTGTTTGTGTTTGTATATAATGTATAAACTTCAAAAACTTAGATTGAAGTTCAAACACTGGGATTTCTGCTTGGCATATGTTTTCATTTAATTTTACCATCTAACACTCTTTTCCTTTTAAATAATAAATCATGGAAAAGGTTTTGCTTTAATTTTGGTTTTTGTTGTGAAAACTCACAAATAAATGATATAACCTGGCACGTTTCACTATATTTTTTAATGTTGATGTATGTGAGTAAGTTCACCCATTAGATTAAATACAAAGTGATTTTCTGAGAACGAAAATTAGACACAACATGTGTTTGTAATTAAAAATTGTTTTTTTTTTAATTTGGTTAAATTTGTATATTCCGAAGGAAAATAATTCATATAACATATATTAAGGGACCTAATGTGTTAAGCAACATGCTAATTATATCTCCTCCTTCATAGGTTATATTGATTGATACCCTTTTCCTTATAATGAAACAGGGGGTTGCCGTTCGAGAGCCAGTTTTAATTAGACATTTTAACTCAATACCCGAAAATCTCACTGTAAAGTAAAACAGAGTATTTCTAAGCGGAATTAAAATTCATGAAAAATTTTAAATTCGATTTGGATTGAAAACTTCAGCATACTTTCTTTCAGATACCTTAAACGGAGACAAATTAATTCAAAGGCTGAACTTCTTCGGTTAAATTTTATATATTTTTGTAATTTGTCAAATCTTTGCCAAAGCAACATTGAAAATAGTATTCAATATTATAAAGGCAAAATATTTTAGTTTTGTTTAAATTTTTTAGAGTTTTTAAAGAGCGGTGAGTGCAATAAGCATATACATTTTGAAATACAGAATTTTTTTCACATAAAATTTTACTCATAAAGAATTTTGCTCAAACTGAATTACAGTATTCTAAAATACTGCAGTATTTGTTGCATATTTTTTATCTAAATTACATAATGCAGTTTCAAGATTTTAATATAGTTTTGTATGAGTCTCCAATGAAGATTATACACCAAATTGTTTGTTAATTTAATTTTAATTGAAATTTTCGAATTTTATTTCCAAAATTTTGAGTTTAAAAATCATTTATTCAGAAACTAAGTACTAAAATAACTTTTTTAAAGAACACAATTAAAGAATGAATTATTAGCTTTAAAAAAAGCTATAACATGATGATGATGAGTGTTGCCGTTGTGTTTTTATATTCATTTTCTATTTTAAATATTTGTTTTTTTTTTTTTTAATTTGTCCCTCCCACCTAAAGGAGTGGGCCAATATCTTAAAATCATATTTATATATATAATTCACCAACAACAAAATAAAATTGATGCTTTCATCAAAAAATGCACAATTTTGGAACTCAGCCGCCCCAACACATAGAAAAGTATTTTCACTCTCTTTTTTGTTCAAAAATAATTCTCTAGTTTCCATAAAATATATCAAATATTCTAATATATATTAATCTTATTCTAATCTTTTATAAAATATCAAAAAATTTTTCTTTTTAATTTTTTTTTTTAAGTTAAATTTTTTTATGCCTGTAACTTTTAATTATAAATGTATATATTTTAAAGGCTTAGAGGCTTTATACCAAAATTCAGCTCTGCGGAATATATTTCCTAACTGGTCTGTTTTTATTGCGTTTTCTATAAATTCTATACAAATAAATTGAAACTTTTCTAAAAATTCCAAAAATAATTGTTTGAAAATGTTTATAACGGGTGATTTTTTAAGAGGTTTAGAACTTTTTTTTAAAAAAAAACACAAAAAATTCGAAAAAATGAATGAAATATTTATTTGAATCGATAGTTTGAACCTTGCAATTTAATGTTTAAAGATAATTTCATGCAAATGTTGACCGCGGCTGCGTCTCAGGTAGCCCATCCGCTGAGTCCAATTTTGGCATACTCTTTCACACATATCGGCCGGTATCTCACGAATGAATGCATGGATGTTGGCTTCCAGTGCGTCAATCGAAGCGGGCTTGTCCCTATAGACATTAGCCTTGACATACCCCCACAAAAAATAGTCTAATGGTGTCAAATCGCACGATCTAGGCGGCCAATTGACCGGCCCGAAACGTGAAATTAACTGTTCACCAAACTCGCCTCGCAATTGCGCCATTGTTTCGCGTGCTGTGTGGCATGTGGCACCGTCTTGTTGAAACCACATATCATGCAAGTCAAGAACTTCCATTTCCGGCAAAAAAAAGTTTGTTATCATCGCTCGGTAGCGTTCACCATTGACAGTAACGCTGCGATTCGCATCATCTTTGAAGAAATATGGCCCAATAATGCCGCCGGCCCATAAACCGCACCAAACAGTGGCTTTTTCGGGATGCATTGGTAGCTGTTGCAATGCTTCTGGCTGATCTTCACTCCAAATGCGGCAATTGTGCTTATTTACGTACCCATTCAACCAAAAATGAGCCTCATCGCTGAACACAATTTTTCGATAAAAAAGCATTTCGAACCGAGCACGAATTTTGATAGTAAAATTCAATAATTTGCAAGCGTTGTTCATTTGTAAGACGATCCATGGTTAAATTGCAAACCAAACTGAAGCTGTTTGACAGTGACACAAGGTACTAAACACACGTCAGCTGTCAAAACCAGTGTTGCCAAAACCAAACCAGCTAAAAAATCACCCGTTATATGTACACTTTTTAAATTTCTTAAAAAATTCTCCATACAAAATTTATCAAAATCAGTTGAATTGTTTTCGAAAAATCGAAAATCCAAATTTTTTTCAGTGGGAGGTGTCGTTAATAACCATTTCCAGGGGATAAATATTTTAGCAGTAGGTAAGCCTTTATCAAATTAAATTAACCGATTTTTTTTTTTTAATCTGTGGACCCATTTTTGAGAAAAATAAGATTTTCCAAAAATGATTAAAAATTTATACGGAAGGTACCATTATTTTTGGTCTTAAACAAAAACTTAAAAATATGTCGGAGGAATATTCAAAAAGCAGGTTATTGGTTGTAGACGAACAAACTGTCTTCAAATTTGATCAAGACCTCGTGCTCGATATTTTTACGAATACAGAACTTACCACATTAGTAGTACCTAGGTATGTTGTATATCGCAAGTAAAAAGGGTGTTAATAAAAATTCATGGAAATTTTAAAATCAAAAGCAATCTTAAAAAAAATATCCACCATAAAATTCCTGGAAATCAGTAAAGGGAAAATGACATATCCACATTCCTTATGTACATATGTATGTAGGTATATTATAATGAATATCATAATTAATCAGCAGTTCTGTTTTTTCGAAAGGGTATACAATTAAATGAAAGGAAAAAGTGAAAAGGAACTTTTTTGAAGAAATACGAAAGGTTTACAATAAAATGGAACTTCAAGAGAATTCAAGTGAAACTTTTTTGTTATAACAATTCTTTTTTTAGTGTGAAAACAATAATGTGCAATTAATAAAATAAATAAAATTTAAGGCAAAAGCGTTGGTACCTACACCTGGCACTCTAATTAGGAGAACATAAATTAAACAATCAAATTATATACTTGGCAATTTTTCACAACAATGCAGGAGGTTATTTTGTTTGGAAAATTAAAAAAACGAAATAATCGTGATTGAAATAAATATTATGATTATGGAAAAGTTTATGGTTTTTCGTTGATATTTTGGTTAACTTGTACGGGTATGATACCACGGGTACTTAAAATCGACCTATCAAAACAATAAAAAAAAAAATGCTTCGAAAAATCTTATTGTTAAATTTGTCTAAGATCGATCCGAATTCAAATTTGTCAATTTTAACATCAATAACTATAAGCAAAGCTAACCTTTTTTATCTTAGGATTACTCTCTAACGTTTTATTTAAGTTAAAATAATCAAATTTCTATATTTTACATAATACATATTTTTAGTTCTATGTACACTAAATCTGACAGCTTGACATTTGTAAATTTCACAAAAGAAAGTGTGTTTGCATTGCTTGTTAAATGAAACTCTTCTTTCAGATAAAAATGTAGGTAGGTACTTAGCTGAAATTCCCATTTGAAAAAATATTGTATGTAGATGATCCTAATGTTTAACGATCGAAAATTTTATCATTTTCAATAAGAATTGAAGAATTATTGATTTTTATGGCAAACGCAGCCTATACATGTTTTATTTTATTCAAGTAATTTATATACATACTTCCAAAATATAACGATTAACCAATGTCAGTTTTGTTGCAGAATGTACCAATACGGACAAAACTTAAGAAAAAAACTTGTGATAGGGGCTTAGCACGCGCGCCACCACGCCGCGCCGCGCCGCCCGGCCGCCGCTGCCTAAAAAAGCCAAAAGACGTAACAAAAAAACAAAATCCGATATTTTTTTATTGTTTAATATTTCTTACAGGAATACAAATAAAATAATTTGTTGGTAAATATGTATTTGGTTTGGTTTATAAAGATTTTCAAAGTTGGCAATTTTGTTCTAGAGTGGAAAAAATATAACAGATATCGAATTCATTTTCTTTTTTTTTAATGATGGCATATTTCATAAAAATCTTACTTTTCTTCAATGTTACGTAGTTTTTTTTATTTGTAAGTCAATTAAAATTTTAAATAAAAAAAAATTAATATTCTAATAATTAAAAAAAAGACACTTTTGTATGGGTTTTTGAAGTTAAAATAAATCTCTCTGGATCCTCCGAAAAATTACCAGGATATGTTAGCCTAAATACTTACTAAACCATATCCAAAATTGTAGCTTTAACTTTTTATAATAATTGGAAAAAAATTAATTTGTTTAAAAAAAGCTTGTTCCCGGTGGCAACATTTTGGTCTTGAAAGCAAATTTACTTTTGAAATGTTCGTGTTATTTCCTTTCTCAAAAGAGCTGAGAACGTGAATTTTTTTGCTTTTTACACAAAAAATACGATTTTTGTTGTTTTGATCGCAAAAAATCCACCCAATTCCACGCACTTTTTTATTTAAATTACAATTGTTAAAAATAGACTTACAATCATATAAACAAACAACCAATTGTTAACCTTCTTAACTAACTATTAGAGTTTTTGAAACTAAAGTAGGTAAATACGAATGAACATGTACAACAAAGAAAATTATAATTCTTCTTTTTGGTTTTTGCAACTTGACAAAAGTTGGAAATTAATTTCTTTATTGCCTTGTGAATACCAAAAAGGTTAAAATAAGAAATTAATTTTTTTTTGCCTACTCCATAAAAAGTTTAAAGAAATATTAAACTTTAGATTAGTTTTTTTGTATGGTCCAGGGAGCAGAAAATATTAAATTTTTACCACTATCCCAAAAGGCGGCTATGAGCAATTTACATTGGGTTTGGAATCATGAAAATGATGATAATTCCAATGATTGTTTTTTGAAAAATTAAAATCTATAATTAATTTAAAAAAGACGTATTGTGTATTCTATTTTATTTTATAAAACAAAATTTAAATGTTTATTCAAATTTTGGTCCGTTTACTTTTGTCTAACACTGTTTTAACAAAATTTTCTGTAAAGCTTAAGAAATTTCTCATACCAAAGATTAATATTCAATGCCTTCGTTCCTTAAGCACATATCTACAAAACAAAAATTGTTCTTAAATTATATAAGAGTACTGATATAGTTTCACTGAACAGATGACAACATTGTGATAGTTTCCCAAGGTTCATAAATAAAACTTTACTCTATGGCAATCAATTACTTCCACTTATTTACTTCACAAAACTCAACACACAATGTTCACTTCAAATCTTTTTCTTTATCGCTATACTACTCATAAATATCAAGTCAATTCAATTCCGAAAATCTTTTCTTATACAGCCAATAAATTGCACAGTATACGAGTTACAGCCATCATATATCAATGTAGTTCTAGTACATGCTCTATATTTTTCTATATTTTATGCACTAAATTTGTTATGTACTTCCAATTTACTATACTTGACAACTGGAAATACACTTCTGGGAAAATTGGAAACTTTAACATTTAGAGTTTTTTATTGAAGACCCATGAGACCTTATTAAAGAAGTTATATCTTATTTTCGAAATATTCCCTGCAGTTAAAGATAGAGCGCGGTAAAGTTTCCAAAAATCAGCTTCTTTATGTTTTGAACTGAGTGTTTTTCGGAAACTTGCCCTCTTTTATCCTCACATGCGTTAACTGCAGAGAGTCGGACCTGAGACAACTTAATGTACAAAATTACAAGTTAAATACTTTTTGCCTACACACTTTTTTCTCTCAGGTCCATAGGCATTGAAATAAATCGATTGAAAATTAAAAAGGGGCGAAATGGGAGGCAAGTTCTAAGGAGAGTACGTCAAAATTTTATTTTACGCTTTAGACTCTGAGAAACAAATAATTGCAAAGTCCAGACTGTTATAAATTATTATTATGTACCTTCAATTTATGGCCTAGAATGTACTATAAATTTAAATTTTAAATGTAAACCTGATGCATATTCAAATAAAGAATTTCTTTTATCTATATGTATTTTTCATACATTGATAATTTCAAAAAAGAAGATATACAAATTCAAGTTGCAATTTAAGAAGAATTGAAGTAGGTATTGTAAACTGAGTGGTATACAGTTACATTTCTGGTTGCAGAAAGATACCTTATTATTATTCGATTTAGGTTAAAACTACAGGGACTAGGGGAATTAGGTGGGTATTTGAGCAGAAAAATAAGAAACTTGTATAGTATTTGTATTTTTTGTATATTTATGTTAACCAAAAGTTGGCAACATACTGGAAAAATCCCAAGGGTAAAAGTTTTGCTTGTGCTAAATTTACATTCAAGTCGCAAAATAAGCAAACATACTTAAAGTCAAGAAAAAAAGTAAACAACAACAAAAACGACGACAACACCATAGCCACGCCATAACACATCAAGACCTTTTTTTTTGTGTCCATATCCAGGGCAAAATACATAACCATAACATATGAATCACTTTGCAATTTGATTTTCATAATAAAATTCAAAGAAAAAAGGCACAAAAGATGTCCAAGAAAAATAGTAACACAAAACACAACCGCAAGAGAAGAGTTTTGAATATATGTACATAGAAAATCCTTAGAAAAAAAAAGAAATGATGTGCAAATTTAATTTTGTATTTTTTACGTAAACGGCAAAAGTATGCAAAACAGGAAATAGAATAAGGAATGAATGAACCCAAACTTATTGCAAGAATTTCCATGAGCTTAATGGCGGTGAGCACGTGATGGAGAAAGGATAATATCACAACATTCTCGGGATCACGCTATGGATAAACAAAAAGTTAACTATATTTTTATGTTCAAGTTTTTCATGCTCAATTATTATTTGAGGAAAAACAAAAAAAAAAAAAACGAAAATATGCCACCTAAATTCTGTAACTTTTTTTTTAACATTGCTGATAAAATATATTCAGTAAATTCACTTATTTAGTGTTATAGATTTTGGATTTGGAGAATAGAAGTAAGTACAATTTAAAAGTGATAGATTGAAGATGGACCTTCTTTGTATTTCAATATAATATCTTTTTAATATTTTAGACTTTGCCAATGTATTTTGAATAAAGGCTTACATCAAAAGTCTAACAATATCATGTCTTTTGGTCACTAAGACTTTATTTTAGAAATACATATGAAACTTATACCAAACTAATCTCAAGAAAATCATCACTTATTTTGTTGAATTACTATTCATTATGGTTGTAATTTTAAAACTTCGCAAACGAACACTTTTCGGTTATTATTGGATCTCATGTGAAAAGTAACATATGTATGTAATTGGCATTCTTTAGGTAGGTGTTTGACCCAAGTGCAGTTTACCTAAAACTCTATTTAAAAAAAAATAAGGCGAACATTAAATTTTTACACGGTTCTAATGAAGACTGGTAAAAATGATCGTGGTAACATCACTATAAGCTTCTGAAGTGATGTAAGAAGAACAAGATGATACTTTCATCACAAATAGTCCAAAAGCCAAATTTTCTAAAAATTGTTTGGTAGTGGTTAAGCAGTCTTGTAAAAGAATACAGTCTTTTTTGATTGCAGTCTTTAAAAATCATTTATTGAATTCAATTAAAAGATTGTATTTATTGACTTCACTTTGAGACTTCAAATTACCAATCATTTTTCCCCATTCATTTTACAACAATCAATTGAATGCAATCTTTTTGAAATGTATGCATTCTTTGCATTCTTAAGCATTCTTTTGCATTCGTTGCATTCTTTTGCATACTACAAAATCTTAAAGAATGCAAAAGAATACAAAGAATGAATAAACTAGCAAAATATTGCATTCAATTGATTTTGCATCCTAAAGAATCTTAAAGAGTGCAAAGGATGTCAAAAATGCAAAGAATGCAACAGAATGCAAATAAATGCAAAGAATACAAAAGTATGCAAAAGAATGCAAAGACTGCATGAATTCCCAAAAGATTGCATTCAATTGATAGCTGTAAGATGCATGGGAAACAAATTATTGCATCTTTTTGATTCAAGTGAATGGTGATTGCATAATTTGAAGACTGAAGTCTCAAAGTGAAATAAATGAATGCAATCTAGCCATTAACGATTGAATTCAAAAAAGATTGCATTCTTTTACAAGCATATGGTAAAGAATAGCATACAAGCACATTCGTACAGCGTAAATACAAAGGGAATTAAAAAGAATCATCCATCATGTTCTTGAAATATAAAATTAAACACATTCGAAATTTATTTTGAACTGACGAATTTGTAATTAGACAAACAAGACAAACAAAATAAGACCTATTCTCAAATTTGGGAATAGGGGAAAATTGACTTTATTTACATTTTAAAAGCGAAAAAAGACCAAATGTGATTTGGAAATTAAAAAAAATGTTTTTGTTAATTAATTTACATTGATAGCATCACCTGTTGAATGCAATTACCAGTGATTATCTGAAGTAAAGCCAAAAAATAAAAAAAAATATATAAGACCCTGAACTGTAAAAAATCTAGAACTTATCCGTAAAATTTTGAACTTTTCAGTAACATTGCGCGACCTTAGAACAATAGGGTTCTAACTGCACACACATCACTTTTGAGAAAACTAAGGTCGAATATTTCATGTTGTGTAAAAGTTACACTTTTGTACATTAATTTTAATCAAAACGTGTAAATGTGTACCTATATTTAATTTTTTTCTGAATTTTTTACAATTACATAATAGGTTTAAAATATAATTAATAGTTATTTAGTAATTAAAGTTAAAAAAAATCGATAGAACTTTGTTGCTCACTTGGGCACTTGGGCGTAGAACAAGAAAGTTCTAAGTGGTTGATAGAACTTTGTGTACACGATTTTCATATAAATTCAACAACACAATTAATTCGAATAAATAGAATGCCTTGGAGCAAGAGGGTTCTATTTGCATCGCAAAAGGTTCTATCTACAAAATTATTTGGTTTGCGTAAGTACGCCAACTATCTGGCTAGTTAGAACTTTGTGAACTTAAAACAGAATTAAATCTGTGGAGATAGAACTCTGTTTTCTGCTTTTTCCTTAATTATTTCCGAAACCGTAAGAGATAGGGAGATGTGGATAGCGGCAATCGAAAGAGCATAGCCTTTTTAGTAAGATGCAATATATAACTCAATATATAACTCAAACAAAAATGTCAGTTAGAACCCTATTGTTCTAAGGTCGCGATTGGTAAAAGTTCGTATTTTTTTTCTCATATTTCATTCCGGACTTTTGTAAATTTCTAACACATTTGACTTTATAATTGTTCTGCTTGTCAAAATAAAATTTTGGCGTATTCCCCCCTTCCAACGCTTTTTCCCCATTTTTTCCTTCTTGTATGTTTAAATTGATTTATTTTAATTTATAATTATCCGGGAAAAAAAATGTGTTTACAAAAAATATTGAGATTATTATTTTTAACATTTTTTGTATTGGGCCCGAAGCATTGCCGTAATAACCTTAAAAAAAAAAGAGCTGCAAAATTTTTTTAAATCACTGAAGTTAAAAGATGAAGAAGGGCAGAGTTCCACAACGCATCAGATGCCTATTTGATACAAAGTCATGAGTTCCGAAAGATAAAAGAGAAAATGGTGACAAAGTCATGAATTTCTAAACGCATTCAGCGTTGCGCATTAACTGAGCAGAAAACACATCCAATTTCATTGGAATGCTTTCATTTGACAATTTGACGTTTTAGCTTAAAGTGAAACAACAATGAGCGTTTTTTCTTTATTAGTTCAGAGCAGAGCCTGAACTTTCAAAAAAATATTTGTTTTTCTTTTTTAGCTCCGAACGTTCAGAGCTTCAAATTTGTGTTTCTTTTTTAGTTCTGAGCATGTTCAGAGCACGCTCTGTGAGCTCAGAATAAAATAGTATAGTAATCGGAATAAAATGGTAAACACAAAGGCGGGAAATTAAAAAAAAATCATCGTCAAAACAATAAAAATGGCGGCAGAGTCTGGTTGCTCTAGTGGAGAAGGTAAAATAATAATAATAATACATAATTAAATAATTTCTAATCATGACAGTTCAGTGCTCAAGTTCTTTCATAATTAAATGAGAGAGCTCTGAAGATACTCTGCTCAGAACTTACTCTGTTCGCTCAAACTCTGCTCAATGCTCAGCGCTGAAATAAATATGGAGCCTCGAGCGAAGTAGGTAGGTTCATTTCTCTATTGTTATTGGTTTTTTTTTCGTAAATTGTGTAAATTCACCCCAATTACGGTTGTCGTTAAATTTAATGAAATAAAACATCTAACCGTTCTTTCATTTTAAGCTGCATACAATTCGTTCCAAAATTTTAAACTGACGCAAATACACAAAACATCCAGGATGCACCTATGAATACCGCATCAAAACTTTTTTTTGACATTTTAGAACTCAGTCAAACTTTCACATCAAAAATTAAAATTTTACTGCCCAAATGCCAGCTCAATGTAACTTTTATTGGACTAATATTTATTTTCCCAAAGCGATTTTTTTCCCTCATGATCAGTTTTTCTACCTTTTTTACATTTCCCAGCGGCAACACTGCTAAAGACAAATCACCATGACAAGTTAAAGGCTCGAGAATCAACGCCACCGCCACACCCACCGCTCACCGTTTGTTCGCTGACTTGGTTCTGAAGCAATTGAAATCTAATCTTTAGTTCAACAACAACATTATCTCTATGGGACAAGGCCCATTTTTAGATGAACGTGTATACGTCAACCAGCAAAACTGACGGATCTGGCATAAATCGCATCCATAGCAGACCCACCAAGTGGCAACACATCCACTGAAATCAGCTTTTCCCTTATACTTCGTCAATAATTTGACCAATTTGGTACAGGTATTGGTATATGTGATGTACATCTAAGAAGTACAGATTTTATTGTATGCCAAAATTTCGAAAATAAATTTTTAAACAAAAAATATAAAGAAGGATTTAGTTTTTTACTTTTTTCCATTGACAATTTAATTGTATTAATAAATTAATGCTTTGTATCCACAAATCCTAACCACGTTATAACCTTAAACCCTAAGAGCAATTTTATGCGAACCAGTCGTGCATATTATTTCCTACAAACAGATATGAAAACAAATTTTCTTTTGAACTGGTATTCCCTTTTATTTTCAATAAACCAAAAATAAATATTTTCTGACATCACCACAAATACCAAAAAAAAATATTTTATTAAGGTTCCCTTTAACATGTAACTACTCGACACGGCAATTATTTAAATCTCCTTCGGGCCTTATAGTATATCCGTATATACCATGGAGCTCAATTATTTCTTTTCATTTCATAGTCAATTGGTTTCCTTTTTGGACTGTTTAACCGCAAGTATTCGATTAGTTTGTCATAATAGAAAAAAAAATTTGTACATATTTGCGCAACTTCCAGTAGAGTAGACAAGATTTACATTTGCAATAAAACGTAAACGTTCGATAAGAGCAAATAAGCTTCAGTATAAAGGCTACAAGGACATAGCCATTAAAATAATTGGCATCATCCTTTATTTTATTTATTTTTTTTTTTATTTGTATTTGTATGTCAGACCCTAACTTGATCTAGAAATATTGTCAATTGAATAATCTAAACACCACACCCAGACTTCTTTTATTTCTGGGAAAACAAAGTGAATTATGTTTGTTCACGCTTTTCATTTTGTGGTTTATTGATTTTATTATCCTTGGACAATGTTATTGGCTTAATATTGACCAATGGTCTGTGTAATTGTGTGGTGTGCATTTGCTGTTGGTAATTTGGTCGGAAGAGACATGTTGTAGCCAATTGTTTTTTTATGTTTTTTTTGTATTCATGTAACTTCAAAAACTAAAATCAAATGTTTGCTTAAGAAAATGAGTTTATCGATTGAATCATTATTTAGGATATAAAGGTGGAACTTTTGGTATAGGTATAACAACATTTAAATAAAATAGCAAATAGTTCTATTGGGTTTGCTCATTATAAAGACAATTGTTTTATTGATTTTTTCCAAATCAATTTTTAAAAAAGTTCTTTACATTTTTTTGCTCTTAATATTGACATTTACTTGGCCCCTAAAATGAAGGAAGTTTAAGATGGGGAAATAAACCATAATAATTTATTTTTTTAAATAAAACTTTAAAATTTTTATAATTTAAAATATGGTTATTTTAACAAAATTTTAAATAAAAACCACAACAAAAAAAAGTCCTACAAAAATTGGTGCTTCGTGCCGGCGATCTTACTTGGACTCATCAGTTGACTAGGGAGCGCCTTGTCAATACGCAATTTTTGCTAAGTTCAGTTCAACTTACATAGATTTCGTGACATTTTTGTTTTTTTCACAAAAAAATAAGTATAAAATATAAATATATGAATTTTGGGTTTTCTGTTAATAAAAGGCTTATGCGTTTTGTCTTCTTAGGATATAACTGCAGGATATTTTTTATAATATAAAAAAAAATAGTATTCGTGATGAAATAAGAATTAAAATTTGATTGAAGGAAAAACGCTAAAAAATACAAAATGCAACGAAAAAAACGGAAAACCGAAAAAGAGAAAAATTGTAACAAATATCAACTAATTTATATTTTTTCTTTTTATCGGTCTTTTTGTTGATAATTATTTATTCTGTTGTATGGACTTGGACAAGGAAGTATCAATTTAAATTAAATAAAATTATTTCGAGCAAAACGAATAGCACAATAGATATCAATTCTTGACAGCTGAAATCAGGTCTTTGTCAATTACTTCAATCTTGCCATTTCACTAGGCAAGACAATTTTTTTTTACTTCGTTATGGTATTGCACACACATAAATGAAAGTTTTTTACCAACCCCTTGCAGAGTTTTACCACTATTTTCAATTAAAGTAAGGATTATTTTTTTGCGAATAAAATTGATTACATCGAAAAAAAAATATGCCTTAACAATTTTTGACAAGAAAAATTAATTCGTCGAGTACAAAATTGTACACATATGTTACATATGATACAGGGTGGCGCACCAATTGTGCTACAATAAGAAATTCAAATAACTTTTTTTTTAATCGATGTATTTCATTTATTTTTTTTTTATTGGTTAGAAAATTAAATTTTATTTTAAATAGTTAGTTGTTTTTAAAGATCATAGACCGCAAATGACCTCCACGCTGTCCCACGCATATGCGGCACCTGGTCAAAAAATTATTCATTGCGGCCTGAAGAGTTGAAGTTGGGATCGCCTCAATTATTGTCGTTATGGACTGCTTTAATTCAGTTAAATTCCTGGGCTTCGTTTTATACACCTCTTGCTTGACATAACCCCATAAAAAGAAGTCTGGTGCAGTCAGGTCAGGTGACCTGTTATGGAGCTCCGCCATAACTGGTCTGGCTATATGTGCAGTTGCTCCATCTTGCTGAAACCAAACGCTGTTGAATGGTATACGTCTTCGGCGCAGTTCTGGGTAAAAAAACTCCTTCAACATCTTTAAATAACGGTCCCCATTGACAGTAACGGTTACACCGTTTTCTTCAAAGAAGTACGGCCCGACAATACACCTTGATGAAACTGCGCACCACACAGTGACTCGTTCTGGGTGCAGTTCCGTCTCATGGAGCATTTCTGGATTAGACTCATTCCATATACGGCAATGTTGCTTGTTTACATTGCTGTTAAGATCAAAATGGGCCTCATCAGACATGAACAAACAATTGATCAATGTGTTGTCTTCTTCGGCCATTGATATCATTTTTTGGCAAAATTCCAGGCGAACAGGCAAATCCTGAGGGTTTAACTTGCTAGTAATTTGGACTTTGTACGGAAACAAGTTTAAATCGTCATGAAGTATCCGTTGTAATGACCGTCTACTAATTCCAATTTGCCCCGATAAGTTTCGGGTCGAAACGTTCGGATTGGCCTGTATTGCAGATGCTACTGCTGCGATTGTATCCTGAACCCGAACATTGGCATCTCGATGGTACGGCCTTCGTGCGATGCTTCCAGATTCGGCAAACATGTTTACAAACCTCATAATGGTCCATCTACTCGGGGGATTACCGCCAAACTCCCGCCTAAATTCCCTTTGGACGGAAATGACGGACTGCAAAGCATGGTACCGTTGCACTATCCAAATTCTTTTCTCCGTATCCCAAGCATCCATTTTTATAAATCTAAATAGTAACCTACAAAATAAAAAAAAAAATAAGCCGATTACTCACACAGAAAAAGTTATTACGTTTTATTTTTGTAGCACGATTCGTGCGCCACCCGTTATTTATTAATTTATTTTACTTGTAATATATATATATATAACTAATAACAATTTTTTTGACAGTGCTTTCAAAAAATAAAATTACTTATAACTTGTTTAAAATTCTAAATATGAAAAATTTGTTATTTTCAAAATTATTGAAAATTTTGCTGTCAAAAACCAAAAGCAGTTTTTATTCGATTCTAACTCTTAGGTAGGTTAATTTGTAGAAATAGCTCAGTGACCCAATTAACGCTATAGAACGCACAGTTTTGGTAATACCATAACTAGTTTGACATATGGAACAAAAATGATTTGATAAAAGGGACTTGATGTTGTTCCCCCTTGTGGATCATTTTATAACACGCTCTCAACATTATGGCAAGCTAGACAATTTATCGATTAAATCAGAGACGCATATGATTTGATCCCGTAGAAAGATAATCCAGTTCTAAGAAGGACAATAGCGTCCTAGAGCCAATACGTTTAGTTGAGGAAAGGGATTTCATTTTTGATCTTCACTTCAGAGAATTTTTTAAGGTCGATGAAAAATACCATACCAAATGATTGTACTCTTATTCCCTCAATCTAACTCTTAAGATAGCAAAATAAAAATGTCTTAGCTATAAGGAAATATGAATGAGTTCAATCTTGACCTAAAATATACATACTTGACTAATATACCTACAGCCCTATTAATAAAAATACACCATCCGCTCGTAAATACACGTTTTACCTAACACATGGATAGTGGACTTATCCGTTTGATAAAATAAAATATTAATAAACTTATTCAGTCTTCATTTTATCTGTTCACTGAATAACACCGAAAAGTAGGCAGCACTTCCCTCAATTGCACTAAATATTCAAAACTTCTTTCATTTTTGAAAGCTAACTGTCATATCAGTCAGCTTTGAATTGAATTGTGAACGGTAAAGTTATCCGCTTGTTGAACACCAAAATTGGTGAGATAAGTTATTCGCTCATTTTCAGTTGTCATTTAAGGCTAAAACACGTTTATTATTAAGAATCATAAGTTAAAACATGTGTTAGTGTTGTTTCATATTTATTTTGTCATTATTAATAGGGCTGCTAAGGTATATTTATTAAAGCAAAAAATTCCTTTCACAAAAACGCGACCTCTGTGAATCTTTCAAAGCAATTGTCAGAGTAAAAATCAATTAATTTTTATTTTTATTTTTCTATAAATATTAGTAGCGAAGAAAAAAATTTAAATTTAAAAAAATTTTAACTATTGTTCAATCAGTGTTTTTCATTTGAATTTCCAGAGTTAATCAGTCATTTATTCGTACAAAATTAAATATTTTATTAATGTGTTTGTTAAAGTGATGGATATGAATTCTAGGAAATGTTCACAAATAAATAAAATATTTAATTATTTTTTTTTACGAGAACAATAACTGCTTTCATTTATTCCTAATTGAAATTTATTTTTGAAATCAATTAAATACTCAGTTCGCTCGGGGGTAAAACAAGGATGCATCCTGAGTTCACTTCTATTTATTTTATTTATTAATGATATAACAGAAAACATTGGAGGTGGTATCATAATAAACACAACTTGCATTTCTGCTTTAATGTTCGCGGATGATTTTGCTATCTTTGCTGAGACCGTTAACAGTATGCAGTTGATGATAAATAGACTGGCAAATTATTGTAGAAAATGGAACTTGTCCGTTAATTTGGCGAAGACAAAAATGATGATATTCAGAAAAGGTGGAGGGAGATACTCAAGAAATGAGCAGTGGAAGTATGAAGGAGAGCAGATAGAAGTCGTGAGAGAATATAAATATCTGGGAGTTCTTATCGCAGCCAACCTCAATATGAAAAAACATTTTGTAACCAAATTATCAGAAGCAAAGCGTGCTATCGGTTCAGTTTGGGGAAGATGCATAGGCAATAAATATCTAAACCACAGCGCAAAACAAAAAATCGTACGTGCAACTGCAACATCCATCATGCTATATGGTGCACAAGTGTGGGGATACCGCTCATATACTACTCTTGAAGTTTTTCAAAAATATGTGTCAAAAGAGTATTCAAACTACCAAATAGCACTCCCAATTACATGATTCATCTGGAGACGGGGATGCCACCACTCTTTCTGGAGACTCTCAAATTACACTTTGATTATGTGCAGAAAGTTATGAGAATGGATGAGCAAAGACTGCCAAAAATAATACTCTCCTACCTGCTAATGAAGAAAAGTAATTGTGTACAAGAATGGGAAACGCTAGCACGTAATGGTGGCTTAAATACAAATTTTGAAAACATCCAACACGACCAACTTTATAAAATATTAGAAAAAACTGGTAACTCTCTGTATGACTCATATGTGAATGAGGCTCAGTCATCTCAATATCGAATGTACTACAGTAAACTCAATTACAATTTACAAGAAGCAACATATTTTTTGAACACAAACTCTGCAGAAAAAATAAATATTATTTTCAAAATAAGAGGTGAACTATCAGGCCTAAATTACACACCGCATCGACCTGATCTTCCACTTGAATGTAGCCTTTGCAACCTCAAAGAGAGAGAAGATGTGTACCATTTTATTGGAAAATGCCCTATTTTGTGCGAACTACGAAGGATATACTTTGGAGCAAATCTTGTGGAGATGGTGGATGTGCTGAGTATTTTGAATGGAGACCGCGAATGGGACGTACTATACAAGTATACTGTTAATGCGCTGCACCACAGAACACGTATTATTGAAGGCAATTTTTAATCATCAAACTATCTTTTCATATTTAATTTAAAGTTAACTTTTTCTATGTATACAAACAAAAAAAAAAAAAAATCATGTCAATCTGGTAGACGGCATAATGCCAAACCAATTAGACTTTAAGCTAATTTATTTATTGAATGTATCATGTATGAATATTAATTTGGTCAATAAAAACTCAAAACTAAAACTACTCAGTTCGCAGCGGTTGCGAAAGGCTTTTAAACTCAATGAAATGTGGATGCACATGAATACGAACTTCATTAACTAAGTCATTGTAGACGTTTTAAGAGTTGATTTATAACAATTTATTTTTTTTTGGAGTCGAGTTTTTAAACCGATATTTTAATAGCAGTCTTCCTGATGCCTGATTGGCATTTCTTATTATAAGAAATAAAAGGTTATATTTTTTTTATTAAATACCAGCTGCCCTGGACGAAGTTGTTCTGCTCTTTTTGGTAAGTGCCAAAATTTACTATCTAGATTGACTCCAGATCACTCCGCGCTAATTGCTCTGAGACCGGGTTGATTCCGTATCACTCAGCATTTACTCTGGCTTTAATCGTGTTTATTACATTATGTAATTATATTTTATATTTCTACTGTACCACCTATCGGGAAATTATTTGGTTTGCACGGCTTATTTATTTACAGGTCGTTTATTTCAAATGCCTGGTTATAGGTCGTGTTGGGCCAATTTTATATGACCACCTCATTTGAAAAAAACTTGAAAAAGAAGATTTCAAAGATTTATTTCGAAAAAAGTAACTATTTAACTGTGACGCATTTAGATTTAAATCTTTTAAACTTTTAGAGCATCAATAGATTACAATTACATAATACTTAATCTTACTATTCAAAAAGATGAACACAAAATAAATCATTTCAACAATGATCTGAACTTAACAAACATGATAAAACATTAAATAATAATATTTTAAAAGACATAAATCAACATAATGAAATTCAGCAAAATTTGTTACAAATTAAAGAAAAAAATATAAAAAAGTGCGTATACGCCCAAGTGTACCACATGTTATTCGTTGGTTTTAGAGAAAATAAAACTTCAACATATTTACAGCATACTTTTAGGTTGCTCATAAGTAAAATCTTAACCCAAAGAGTGGTTCGACTTTACATGCAAATAAAATAACCTTAATTTTGTATTAATATGAAATCGCAGCAAATGGTTTCACCTAGGGTTAATGCTTTCATTGGTTTACTTACTTTTTTGACACTAAAACAATATTTTTTGTTATATTGTGAATAAGAGTTATTTTGAATTGGTAAATAACTCAACCCCAGTACCTATCATATCCAGATTTTTTCATTTTTTTCTTGAAACTAAATAAATATTATATTGTGAATAGGAAGTCTTAGGATTCTATAAATAAAGGATTTGTTATGTATTTGACTCCAGCGCCTATTATAGAATCAGTAGAAAAAAGAAAAACCTTTTAAATGAAAATATACAAACATTTATTTGGAAATTTAGCCTTTTTTATAAATAGGGTGTCCCACAATCACCGCCGCGCGCCGCAGAAGAAAAAAATAGATTCTTAAAGTCATTTCATAACAAAAACTTATGATTCTCGGTCGCCTAATTGGTAGGGAGTTTGCGGTTTGACAGAATTGCGACAATCTGAATCTATATTCTGCATGTTGTTTGGAGAGTTGTATAGGTGGAAAAAGAATATTTGCCTTTAAGTATAGATCTGAAAAGATTCTATATTTGATTCGAAGATCCAAGTAATGTTAACCGATATTTTATTTTTGGCTTTTCTTTCCATACTTTCATTTCTGGTGGAGACTAGTACGCAAATGGGACTAAATTTTAGCTCCAAGTTTTTCTCTCTTTACATCAGTTATTTCAAAGAAAACAGATGTTCTCTCAGAAAAAAAAAGTGTTCAACCATTGCAATGATTTTTTTTTTATCAACTAAAATAAAATGCATTCTTGTCTTTGGCTGAGATAAATCATTTCGTATGCTAAATTTTGATAGATGAGTGATGTACAATAAGAAATAAAAATTTGATTTTTTTTTAGCTGGAGCTGCGTACCTCTCAGCTAAAATACTGTTTAATTATACCTTGGTAAGATTTGGAGATAATTCTGTAGGGCAGCTAAAATTAAGCACGATCTGCATACTTTAGGCTTGTTTACTCCAGATATTTAAATCTTTGGCACATTCAATTATATCTTCATTGTAATACAATTTTTCGTAAGCACAAGTTCTTCGTTGTTTTTTTTTTAACAATCATCACTTTTTACTCTACGTGTTTCCGTATTCATTCATTGAAGTCCAACAGTTTAAAGTTGGGGCTCATAATTTAACTTTGTTAGCAGGTATTACTTATTCACCAAAGCTACTGACTTCGTGATTACAAATCTGAATTTTTGGATGACAGTGACATTATTATCATCAAAATGTAACATTATCCAACTTCAAACTGAATTCCGTAATTGGCCAATTTACCTTCCAAGAAACAATAATTAAAGACGGAGGTTAATTATCGCCCAGCAAAAGTAAACTCTTCTGATTGGTCTTCTTCATTCGCTATTATAGACGTTTTCCGACAGAATCCCGAGAGTTCTTAAAGTTTCTTTCCCCAATCCCCTTAAGCATTGAATCTTTTGAATTTCCCTTGATTCCTGCTGAATAGTTTTCTGTCTATTCTTCATTTTCAACTCTTGCATTAAGGTCCTCAAGAAGAACTTTTCGTAAGATGTCACCGCAACACCGCAATTACAATTTTCTTGAACTTTTCGAAACCTCTATCTTCTATGGTTTTAATTAAGATATTTAAATGTAGCAAGTATGCATAACAAAAATATTTTCATCCACTTGTACAAAAAATAAACTATTACGAAAAATATTTCACTAAATTCGTAATGATGAAAAAAATCTGCATTATTTTTCAAATTTATATTTCAATCAACCATCATCATGTGTTCAGATTCTTAATTATATAGAGATCGAAACTTAAATCTTCATCATGTTCAACCTAACACTCTTGCTTGCAATCCTAAATCCTGGTTCATTTTGTAGCATAGTACATCTGCTTCCCATCATTTTCTGTTCTACGTTCTAAGCAATTTGATTGATGCAATGTGATAAGCGCATCCTGGATAACATCCGTATAACACAACAAATCGCCACATCAGATTCATCATCGATTGAAGTCCAACACCCAACAACCAAGCTACGTCAATCACATCGTAGGCATTGACACGTAGGCATTTTTGTGTCGTCCTTCGGCGGTGTGGCGGTGGCGACCGGCGTCGTCGGTCGTCCGCCACAGATGTTGGTTGGCTGTGCAGAATTTGACCAACTATATACCATCGGATGAAAATATCCATCTAAATGTGTTTGTTTGTACACTCGTACACATGCAACTACATTATACTCATACACACACGGTGCGTTGTCGTTGTCATCATCGTTATATAGGAATACAATTATTGATGATAGGAATAATTAAATGGACAGTTGTGCAATAAATTGTTCAAGTACGCGTCATTATGTCCAGTGACACAAATTGTATCCTTTTATTCTTTTCCAACCAATATGTACTAGGTACTGCAAACACAAATGCATGACAATAGAACATATACACAAAAAAACTAACAGTTTAAACTGGGTGGACAATGGACATTCTAATGGACTTTTAAAAAGATCCCCTCTGCAGTCTGCTGCACATCACCACATGAAAGATAATCTTTTAATAAAATCGAATTTCATATATAGGTATGTAGGTTTATACAAAAGAAAGGTCCTGAATAGAAAGTTGCATCGAAATAACAATGGGATATATATTTTTTCAAGAAATTCACAGTGTACGAGTATTATGTACGTAGACAGAGTGGATGAAGATTGGAGAATGAAAAGTGAAAAAAAAAACTTTTTTGGGCTAAAAGTAAAATAAGTGCAACATAATAGACAAAATATAATAATTCATAAATGGTTTTTTTATTTTGTTTGTGTTTAAAGATTTGGTCAGCTGGTTATACAATCTTGAAGAAAATAAGCCTTATAGCAGAATATTGGAGGATTACTGAAGGAACTTTTCAAAAAAAAAAAACATGAAACTTTGAGAAGCTTGATTTAAGATTCTTATTTTTTAGAATAAAGAAGCACTCAACAACATTAACTTGGATTATCTAAGGTGTCATCTGTTTCCTTTAAATTAAATCCTCAAACTATGTAATTGGAAGGTATCTCAAAGCCATCATAATTCAATAGAATAAGGATTAACAAATGATTAACTGTTATTGATTGAGATACATAATCATTATAGACTGACTGACACGGAGGGTGAATCCCCCATAAGCCTTTAAACCAAATAAATTAGTTAATGTAGTGCTGTTTTGGTCTCAAATGATACAACCGAAGAGATAAACAAAATCGCATATTTGCAACTTTTACGACCGAACGCAAATGTTGTGAAGGAACTCAGCGTGAAATTAGCACCACCATTTTCAGTTTTCAAAAAAAAGTTGTGCTGTAAGTTTGTGCTCAACTTGTGCCGTCATGTGCCGTAAATATTTTTGTTAAATTCGCAAATTTTCAAATTTTAGGGATACATTTTTTTTGCAAAATTTTGATTTTCAAAAACATCAAAGTTCTGCTGTATTTTGCTCAAAAAATGATTCGCATATTTACAGCTTTTAGGGCCAAAAGCATGAGGTAAGCACCGTCATTTTTGATTTTCAAAAAAAAAAAAAGTTGCGCTGTATTGTGCCCAACTTGTGCTGCCATTGTGTCGTAAATATTTTTGTTAAATTCGCAAATTTGCATTTTTTTTCAAAATTACGATTTTTTAAAAAGTTATACATACATGCGATGTTTTAAGCTCAGTTTGTGCTTTTTTGTGTTTTTTTTTCTGAAAATTTAAAATAGGGGTGCGAACTTCACGCACATAAATAATATAGCAGAAATCCCACGCAAGTTTTATTTATCTTTAAATTTTCTATTTGTAGTTGGACCCCCCCATGACCAAATCCTGGATCCGCCACTGCTGTATAGGTATGTATCGCAAAGTAATCGATTTCTGACCTTATGGTATTCATTATGATTTGGAATATTTTGTTGTATAAAATATATAACCCTCACTGTTTTTTAAACTTGCACACAAACCTTGTTAAATGCCTTTTATTTATGCCTCAATAATTTCATGCAAAACAAAGGACGTAATTAATTTTATTATGTTTATTTTTTTCAGTTTCAATTTTTTGTATACAAATAATATTCTTTTGTTTGCAAATTAATTAATTTTTGTTTGACAAAACAATACCGATGATAAATGCAAATGTGTTGACAGTTGATAAATCTTAGCTCAGAAACCCGCTTTTATAACTTTAATAAGGACAGAATTATTAAGTTGAAATGTGAATCGTCCGCCATTTCTTGTTAAAAAGGTGTTGGAAAAAATACAAAAGCTAAAAAAAAAAAACTGTTTCTATAATGAAATGCCAATAAAAAACTGTGTGCGTCAGCTCGTGGAAGGACGACACGGAAGTAAAGCTTCTTAAGACCATATTAAAATGGTAGAATCTCTCTTTCACTTCCTTTCCATAAAATAATAAAAGCTGAAATTAAAAAAAACCCTGATTATTGACCAAAACAAACAAATTTTGTGCGCGTCATCAAAGGATATTATTCGTTAAGAACCATGAAAAACTGTTGGATGAAAAGGTATTTATTTCAAAAGATGTTTCTAGTACATAGGAAAGATTTTTTTTGTCAATATAGTTATGTCAATGAGGCGAAAAAACGTTTAAATATATAACTTCTAACGTACAAATCCGATTTTAATGATTTTTTTTAATGTGTGATTTTGCTTAAATGCATTCTGGAAGGCGGTCACGAATTTTTCTAATTTTTCTTTAAAATATAATGAATTTTTTGTCAAACAAATTTTTTTTTTTTCATTATAAATCAAATTTTTAGTTTTAGGTACCTAACCTATCTACATAAAATTCACTCGGTGTCAAAGTAATTCTTTAAGCAAAAAGTAAAATTTTTAAGAAAAAAATTGGTTCATCATTTTGTAATTTGTACTATTAATTAATGTGGATTTAAAAATTAATTCAAACAAAATCATCTAAAACATTTTTGATATATCAAATTTTCGACAAATAATTTTGAATTTGTTTTAAAAAAAAAAACCCGAAATTTGTTTTTTTTTTTTTATTTTTATATACAATATTATCTAAAATTATGAAAAAAAAATTGTATGAAAAACTATTTAAATCGATTAAACAGAAAAGCAAATCAAAATAAAATGCACGACTGGGTTGGATGAACTTGCTCTTATGTGCATCTGGTTTTAAAAGAAATAAAATAGTTATGGGAGTTTATATGTTATCCGATCTCCAAAAAACGTAGTTAAGTTTAAGGTAGTATTATGTAAGTACAGATTTATATGAACATTGTACAATATAGCACCGTGTTGCAAATATGCATGGAACTTATAGTTAAAGCCGGATACGTAGATCGGGCTAAAATTTAGCTCTAAATTTTTTTTCCAAACATCAACTAAAACCCTTGCTAAATTTTGACATTGTGGAGAATATGTCAAAGAATACAGTGTTCAACCCATATCAACGATTTTTTTTTTATTAATGCAACTGAATTTTATCAAATAAAATGGAAAAAAATTGGTGCACCATTTTTTAGTGTTTATTAATACGGAGTTAAGAAATAAATTTTGAAAAAAAATTATTTACTGATTTTTGAAATATCGATTTTTCAAAAAATTATTTTTTTAAAAATCCAACAAAATTTTGTTCGTAAAATTCTGATATGCAATATTATTTAGACTTATTATAAGCTCTTGTGTTAAAATTTCATTAAAATCGGTTTAACAAGTTATGAGATGGGTATCTACTCAAAAATCAAAAAAATGGTTCTGTAAGAGAAACGGTTAATAAACGGTAGATACAATTTTTTTTAATAATAAAATGGTAGATCATATACTGATAATAGCTCCCATACAAATTTTATAAAATCGTAGGAGTCGTTTTTGAGAAAAATTAGATTTTCCTTATCGGTTTTTAAACATTTGTATGTGAGGTACCGTAATTTTTGGTTATAAGGATAATTTTAATTAAAAATCTGCTAAATAATATTAAAAAACTCCTGGGTGCTAAGTTTAATAAAAATTGATCAAGTCGTTTTCGAATTATTTTTTTTAAAAGTCAAAAAAAAAAAACATTCCCCATACAAAATTTATCAATCTCAGTTGAGGTGTTTATGAGAAAATCGAAAATAAAAAAAATGGTTTTATGGGAACGTTTTTGACAAAAATAAAATTTTCATTTTTCGTAAAAAAAAATTTGTACGGTATGTACCGGTATTTTTGGTCTTAAAAAAAATTAAAAAAACGTATGGGGGGAATGCTAAAAAAACGCTAGGTACCAACTTTGAAAAAAATCGACCTACCCGTTTAGACTGCAGCGGAAATTACAGACGGACACTTTTATCGACTTCCATGTAATCGTATATGTCAAAAAAAAATTCAAAAAGATCAAAAGAAATAAATAAAACAAAAATTTATTTTTTATTTATTTATTTTATAATATTTTATAATATAAATATAAAGTAATTAAATACCTGGCTAATTAGTTAAAAAAAAAAAAAACAATCGCAATAAATACTGAAAAAATTCTTAGTTCAAGGGATGACCAACTATTCATTGTTTGACTAAAAATTGAATGAGATTTTATTATTTTAAAAAAAACTTATAATGTTGTTTTTTTTTATTTTAAATATTTTATACTTTTATTTCAAGTCAAGTTTTTTTAGAAAATTTTTCTTTCTAAAACTTCAAAATGGTGGAGGTGGTTATAGACTCCACTTAAACGCTCTAATCTTTATGAAAAAAAAGTGTATAGCAACGCTTAATAATAATGAGTGCTTAGTTAGCGACAATATTCATCCCTGCTTATTAGTTAAACGGATATAAAAACAAAATAAAAATTTTTATACATAATATCTGTATATAGAAATCCGTCACGGTAGCGGTACAGCCTATATGGTAAGTTTAAGTGTACACAACAATTTTATTAAGTTGCAGGCAAAGGTGGAATTTTATGAAAATTCAATTTTAATAAGGTTAAAGAGGATAAGTTTGAGTAAGGTTCGAAAATCATTTTTCTAAGAGTTGATTTATCGGAAGATACTAGATTGAATATAATTCCATTAAAAGGGGAAAAACGCATTTTTGAGTTGGGGTTTGTGTTTTGAAAAGAAAAGTTCTTCAATAGCAAAGTCTTTAAATCCAGATAAAATAACGAGCTAAATTTCAGTGGAAACACTTTTAAGAATCCTAATTATGTTTTCAAAAAATCAATTAGATTTTATCCAGGAAACCTGTTTGCCCCGAAGTAAATAGGAGCAAAATTAAATATTTTCGACTGCCTAAGATAAAATGTAATTATTGACAGTGTAGTTAACGAGTCCATCTACCTTAGAGTTGAATTAAACATTAATTTAATAACGAATCATACCTTAGTTAAGATCCACTGAACTATAATCCTAGGAAAGTGATCGTTTTTATTTGGCCTGGATGTAAAATCTGTATAACTCTACTATCTGTGCTATACAATAAATGGTTAGATAGGCGTTAGGCAATAACGGCCAAATCGATATGGAAATATCGACAAAAAAAATTGAAATATCGCCCAAATTTATATTTTTCCAAATCATAAGTTGGAAATATCGCCCAAATATTTTCAATGTAAATTGTTTTTGTAAAATTTGGGCGTTAATTCGTCAATTTTG
This sequence comes from Epistrophe grossulariae, assembly GCA_929447395.1. NCBI lineage: Eukaryota > Metazoa > Arthropoda > Insecta > Diptera > Syrphidae > Epistrophe > Epistrophe grossulariae. The sequence goes on along the minus strand of OV839568.1, from coordinate 92,145,920 downwards.
GGAAATATTTCCAAACATTATTATTATTTATTGTATTATTCATACTTGAATGTCAGTTTATTAGACTTGACCATTCTTTATTCCGTCAATTTCATTGAATTTCTGAACAACAACAACAACTTAAAGGTGCTACCACCAATTCCAAAATTTTTTTTAAATTAATTAATAAGTGAAATTTCAATGATAAGATAATCTTAAATAAAATCGCGGTGCATGAGATATGTATGCAACCCCCCTCCTTGGGCACATTATAGGATTTGGGGTAGGTGCGAGGCTGGGTGTGTGCAAAGTATCTTTTGCATTTAAAGAATCAGCAGTTAAAGAAACTTTGCATACACCCAGTCTCGAACCTACCCCAAATCCTATAATGTACCCAAGCAAGGGCACCTCACTGTTTCTTTGAGGTTTTAAATAGAAGTGAAATAAATATGAAGCAACACATACCGAGTTGCCGATTGCTTTTCCCTGGTGGCTAACATATTACGTACACGCCACGTTCTTGGACTCGATACAGAATATTGAACATAATCAGCCTTATTGTGAGTTTCACCCGAACAACATTCCACGCGGAAAATTTGATATTCCACTTTTCTCCGATTGTGAGTTTCATCCAAAATTTCAAGTTCGAAAAATTTCCCTTTTTGTGAAAATTCATTTCGGGTGGAATGAAATTCCATTGACAGTCTAAAGTTTCACTTATTTTTAGTAGGTGAACCAAATTCCATTCGGGCGAAACTCCCAATAGCTTTTAAAATTCCGGGCGAACAAAAAATTTTAAGGTAAAATATTTTTCAGGTGAGACCAGGGATGCCATTTTTTCCCGTTTTTCGGGATTTTTCGACCCTAAGGGGAAAAAGGGAAAACCAACCCAGAAAACGGGAAAAACAGTCAGCCCAAAAACTTTAACGTTTAAATACCAAAACTTCTTTTTAAAACATTCCAATTCTATCATATAACAAATTCAATAAAAAAAACACTTATTTATATTGAACACATTTCTTAGTCTTGCCATGTGCTTGCACCTTAATATTGAAACTGAAAATCTGAAAATGGTTGTCTGGAAACAAATCGAGTCTCGTCTCGCCAAGTCTTTAAGCTCCTCGAATTTATTAATCCAGTAACTTTAAAAAATAAGAGTATTTCTTCGCTAATTCCGCTTTGTAGACATTTTCCTCATTTATTTACTCAATCTGAGCTTAGTGATCTAGATATGGACTATAGGTCACTAAGAAACTTTGACATATCAGCTACACCGACCGATAACATTCAAGCATTTTGGAAGGATATTTTACTAATGAAGTTTGATGAGGGTAGATTCCAAAATATGGAAAAATTGGTTTCATATATTTTTTGTCTTCCACACAGTGGAGAGAGGGCTTTTTCAGCAATAAACTTGAACAAAACTAAGTTAAGAAATAAGTTAGAAAACAGGAAACTTTGCGGAATTCTCCTTACTAAATTGGTAATGAAAGATCGCAATTGTGTGGAACTAGAAATAGATAAAGAATGTTTGCATCTACATACAAGTAGTATGTACAAAGATGAAATATTCCTAGATTAAATGAACATAAATTTGTGATACAAATATATTGAAGCTAGTCTTATGAAATAAATTAATATGGATGTGATAAACCTAGCATTTAAAAATATTTTTATTTATTTTTTTCGAAATAAAACATGTATTACGTTTTAAAAAATTGTTTTTTTTTCGCGGAAAAAAAGGGAAAAAAACGGGAAAAACTAAAATCAAAAAAGGAAAAAAAAATATTTTGGATGAAAAAAAAGGGAATCGACTTGTCAAAAGTCTGGCAACGCTGGGTGAGACTCACAATAAGACTGAATGTATACACATTTTAAATAGATAAACTTAAAAGTCAAACATATTCTTTTTAGAATAATAATATTTAATATTAATTGTAGATGACTTTTTATAGTTGATTAAAATTTTCTGCATGGTTAGTTATTTTTTCAAAGAAAAATGTATTTATTTATTTTATTTTTTTTTTGAAACAACTTTTTGTAACTTTAAAAAAAGTCATTTGAGTTAAAATGTTAATAGCTTACAAAAAAATTAAAAGCAAATGCAAAATAATTGAATTGAATCGATTATTTTTTTCAAAAAGACCACCTGATATATCATTTTATCTTTTTAAACCTTTTTATCTAATTTTAAATATGTAATTGGAATTATTTGTTTTGGTTTAGTAAATCTAACTTTCCAAATTGCTTTGTAGTGCCCATCACACTCGCACTAGAACCTAACCCTGCCTTTGTCGAAAAGCCGTTAAACACAAACAATGTAACACCAAAAGCAGTTTGTGTTTTATGGACATAGACATGTTCCTTCATTTTTGTTCCATTGCAACGGATATAAATTCACTGTTGTGGATATTGCACCCTCATTGCATATATGAACTATATTTTATTATTTTTATTTTGAAAGAAGGCTATTTTACACAAATGGCAATGGCAACTGCAGCGGTGTATCATTTGCTTTTTTATTTGGCTCCTCGGGTGTTTTTTTTTTTTTTCAGTTTGAATGCTGAGTTCTGGTAAATCTTTTTGAAGCAATATGTATAATAGCTGGCATTTCCGCATTTTTTCGCTGTCAGCAACGGAAAGCGAAAATATTTATTTTTATTGGATCTCGCTACAATGTTGAATTTTGTTCTTAATTCGTTTTTTATTTATTGAATGATGTTTGTTTAATGAGGAAAAATTCAGAAAGATTTTTTTAAACAAAACAAGAATTTTTTTCTGTAGGTTGGTAGGTATGATTGATGACCGGGTTGCAAGTGAGTATTACATTTTAAATCGACCTCTTTTTAAGTGGGATTTTTTATATTCTTGGCGAAAAAAAGGTTTCACTTGAAATCTTGAGAGATATATTTGTTATTCTCATTTCACTGTTTCGCAATAAAACAATTCATAAAAAGACAGATGTTTAGAGAGTCTATTATATGTAATGATAATGAACAATAAATCTTATGTAAAAAAAAACATAAACATTTATTAAAAATAACAAAACGCACAAAAAAATAAAAAGTTGAAATGCATAAAAATGATTGTCATGAAAGAATACAAAATATATGAGATTAAAAAAAAGAACAATATTTTATGATTTTGGCAACCTGACAATTGTTTTTTTTATTCAAATATTGTAGATATTTGTGTTTTCAGCGGCACTTCAAAAAATTAAAATTATTATTTTAATTGCTCACATATTTTATGAATGGTTGGTTTGGCAATGCAATGATCGTTAGGAATCCAGCTCGTCGCATTTTGAAATCATGTGTGGCAAATTGTATTTTAAATTCATTTACAAAAAAAAAATAAACATAGTCTTAAAACAGAAGAGCTTGGTTTGCTAGAACTTTAAAAATTGATGCTGAATGCAATTATGTATTTAAAACTTCAAGCTGAATAGACATCAACAACAATGTTTAATCAATTTTAGATTTAATTGAGTATTATTTTATGGAAAAGTAAATAAAATATTAATCAACACATTCTTTTAAATAAAATCAGGTCCAGACAAAAAAATAATAGCCAATCAGCCTAACAGGGAAACAGATTGTTAAAGTAAGATTCTAATCTGAATGTGGAATATGATTGATTGATAATGCACATACTGAAGTTCCTATCCGCTCATTAGACTTATTTTACTTTAGATCAATGAAATACATATATAGGCTAAAACGAATGAAAACCAATTCTCTGGACTACTCCATGATAATAAACTTAGATTTGAGTATATAACCTCGAAATTTTTTGTACACAAAACCAATTAGTGCTCTCTTATGTCTTACACGTTCATGGGACCTAATTTCTAGGAACAGTAAAACAAAATTAATGTTTCCTCCTCAGTTTATCAAAATATAGCATGGGCAAACATTTGCGAAAATAATTCACCATATAAATCAGTGTAACAAATTGATTTGAAATAAATTTTAAAATATTTTAGAAAAAAAAAATAAATTTTCCATATTTAAGGACTTTTGACTTATTATTATTATTGTCATTTTCACTGCCGCAATGGTAACGATAAGTTTTTAATAGTAATTGTTGGCTTTTATCTTTTTAGTGGGTGGTTTTTAAAACTTTCTTGATTGATAATTTTTATATTTGATGAAAAATTAATTGCATTTAAATTGAAAACTAAACAAGAACATAAAAATAAATCAAGAAAATAAAACCTTATAGAAAAAATTACTGTTACTACTAATTACTGTAACTGCCGTTTTCCGATCGCTTCCTTCAGTGATGGATTTCCTGAAATCCTCGTTTTTATTTTCCAAATCTTCGAAAAACAATTTAACCTCAACATTGAGATACAATTTCAGACTACAAATCGGTATAAAAATGTTTGGATGTGTTAAACTAATTCGAAGGTGGATTTGGGGAATCATTACGATTTTTGCTCTTTTAAAATGCAACAATTGACAAAACTTAAATAAAAAAAAAACGTGACCCAAACACAAACGAAAATCATCAAATTTTATTAAATTTTTTTAAGTGCAGTGTATTATATTGTTTTAAAGCTATGCTAGCAACAATGTCCATATCTTTGTCCATGAAACCACTGAAACTTTTATTTGTAACCTGGGAATATTGTGTTTACAGGGATTTGATAATGTAAATAACGGTAAAGTCACTGTGTGATGTGCAATTTCTTCTGGGATTATTGGTTCCTGGCTATTTGAAGAAAATGAGGTCACAGTTACAATGAATTCGGACTGGTATGAAAATATGTTGGAGGACTTTTTTCCACGACTTGATGAATTGGAATTAGAAGACATTTTTGGGTCTAAAAAGACTATAGGCAACGTTTCACGATTCAAGGGCATCGATTGCTGTTCTTAGGAAATACTTCTTGTTGCGCCTCATCTCAATAAGAAGGAATTTGAAGTAGCGAAGGCCGCTCCTCCGATTTTGCTTTTTTTTGCTTTGCTGATAAGGACCTTTCAATAGCTAAAAATCAGTTTATTCAGTGTATGATTTTCAAAACTTTTATAAAAAAAAATCTGATTCAGAACCAAAAAATGGTTTTTATTGCGTTTTGAAAAAAAAGGAAGCGTTCTTGCCGCACTCTATTTTTTTGTTCTAAACTCAATTCCTGCAGTCGTTATAGTTATTAAAAAAAAGAGGTTCAATTTACTTCAAACACGCCTTTTAATTTTTCACATACCCCTTTAAATTCAAGGCAAGTGAAATTATTATTATTTTAACTTTAGGCATATTAAAAAAAAATTACAATAAGAGAAGTGTGACATAAAAAGCGTGATAAAACTAAAAAATCATTTAAAATCCAAAGAATTGGTCAATTAAAAACTATTAAATTACAATATCGTCTGCGGTTTTGATCAATGGAAAGTTTTTTAGAATATTTTATATTTAATAATATAATAATATAATATATATATTTGTTGCTACATCCTAACAGCAGAAGGAGAAAAATTCAAGGTCATCGAAAGTCATTTCTTTCCCAAATTTCCATTCGAAGATTAAAACTCTAATTCAAACACATTTTATATTTTCGGTTTGTTTTGCAGAGAAATAATATTAATCAAAATAAATTGCATGTTAAATTGGGTTTGATGGCATAAATTGTATCGAAAATTCAGCCAACATTTTAAATCAAGGCCAACATTTCGTAGCCATTTAATTCTACTCCACAAAATTGAAAGCATCATTGTATTTTTACTTCCTCTATCGGGCAAGTATTTGTTTCAAGTTTTTAATCAAACTTTACAAAGGAGAAGTAAAAAGAATGCTTTTCTGACGGCCTTTCTGACCTTAACGCTGACCGTTTTGTTGTCAAATTTTTCAAGTAATTCTTAAGAGGTGAAATTTGTTTTTTTTTAGCTTATCTAAAATGGATGGCTGACACAATAATTTTATTTCTTTCAAACTTTCTCAAAAACGACCGTAACTATTTTGACTAAACTCCGGACCTTTATTTTTTTAAGTGATCAATATTAAGCAATTTTAGTTTAAAACCACAACAGCGAATTCGTACGATCCAGTTGAGTATTTAATTTTTGTAAAAATGTCATATTAATAAACTAATCAATGTTCTATTTAATTAGACCGAAACAATTTGTATGTGTGCTTATGTAACTAAAACTAGGATTACATTAATCAAAGCTAAATGAGGCCATTTCGTTTCTAGCTGGTCATTTTTTTTTACTGTCCCCTTTCGCAAAAGCAAATTTCATAACTTTAAGTAACATTAGTATGAAGTCTCCCACTTGATAAGTGCTTAACGGGACAACTTATCTACAACAAAATGATCTCCAACCAAAGGGATTATCTCTTATATTTCAATGGTTTACCACTGTAACATGATGAAGATAACAAAACGACACGAAGGGTCCTTCCGTCGTCGTCGTCGTTTGACTGTCAGGGAGTACATTTGTCCATTTCTCATATTCGCATTTCATTCATGCTGCCGTATATTTTTGTCTCTGTTTTATGTTCTTGTTCTGAGATTTATTCGTCCTTTCAGCCTATAAAAATTCCACAGAAAATTTATACTACTAAGGCAAATCCAAAGAAGTTCAAGTGTAGGCGAAAAGCATGAGAAAGAAACTTGATGTTTGTGATTTTGAAAAATCCAAACAAAAGAAGGGATTCGTTGACACAGATAAAATAATGTATCCAATGCTATGTGTGTGTGTGTGTTTGTGTTTCAAAAAATATTTATTTTGTTTTGTCCAAAATAAATTATTTTTCTTTTTTTTTATTTTTGTCTCGTCTAAGGGAAGAGCTTTTGTGTATGAGAATAAAAGTTAAGATATTCTTTCAAATTCGACACATTCTTGTTGAGTGTTTTTTTTTTTTTTTTTTTGTAATAAAATAATAAATATTCTCTGCAGCACAATAAATCAAAATATTTTCATTTCAATTTTTATTAAAAATCAACGTCAATTAATTTAAGTAAAATGATGGTATCAGCTTTGAGGGCTCCCGCCCAATCTACATATACATACGAATGAATGAACAAATCGTTTTGTATTAATTTTTGCAATTTTTCAAGGCAAGATTTACAGCATTCCATCCATCATTTATCTATGTATGGATATATTTTTACATCAGACTCATTCACATATATAAGAATGCGAGTTCTGGAAAATAAAAATTTGTTTCTCATTGTCAGAGTGTGAGATAAAGATGAATGGGTGTAGCAAATTTTTATTAAATATTATTATTTTTTCTAGAAGATTAAGGATATCGTGCTCGAAATCAGAGAAATGATGATTTTTTTTAATGTACGAGTACGAAAATTATATGAAATATCAGTATCTATATAAATATGATGTAAAACGTACAAGTCATAAATATGTAATGGTATGAGTTGTGTATGAATAATTTTTAAAGTATTTTTTGATGTTTGGTGAATTCAAAGAATCTCAAACTGGTTCAATTTCTCATCTATAGAATGTTATATTGATTGAAATGTAGGTGGTGCAAAATCAATGCCCACTTCTTTCACCACATTTTGTAATATCCGTTTTGTGTTATTCGAGACAAAGCATCTATTTTTAAATTGAGCGATATCTGATTGTATTTTTTTGGGCAATCTATCTAAAGTGTCATATTTTCTAAAATTTTATGTGCAATCTAAATAATTTGACATACCTATTCATTCAATTTTGTTTGCTTTTATTTAAATTTTTTTTTGTTGATTTGACATTTGACAAATTGTAAACTTATTTCATACCTTGGTATGTGGACTGGGAACGGGTCGTTATTCTGTATTACAAAATTCTGTATGACAAAAATTCTGTAAATGGATTGAAAATTCTCTAAAAACTTTCCATTATTCTGTAAATTTATTATTCTGTATTCCAAAATTCTGTAACTCCAAAATTCTTTAAATACTGTTTACATAGTAAATAATGTTTGTCTTTCAATTAATTTTACATTTTAAAATATAAAACCGCCGATGTGCAACTTTTTTTCTCGTTGTTTTTATATCAACAAATTTTGTAATATGTACATTATATTGAGTATATATATATTTTATGAACTACATCCACATAAAAAACTTGAAAATTACTTTTCGTTTTCAATAAATCAATTGTTTTCACTATCTTGAACTAAAAATGAACAATAAAAGTTCCCACATGGTAAGTGTAAATTGTGTTGTAATTTAACGTTAAATTCAGAAGATAAATAAGCGGAAATACAGGCGAAATCACCTTAAAAATTGTGAAAATAGAATTACTACATTATTTTTATAATTTCTCTCTCAAGTATTTAATTTAAAAAAACATACATTTGCCAAAAAAATAAGTCGGAAATTTTGTTAAAAAATTTAAAAACATTTACATTCAGTTATCGAACGGAAATAGAGAAAATATTAAAACAACACATCCGTATATGCAATCAATATCAAAGTGAATTTTAAAATTTTATCAGCTGAGATGAATACACTTTTTCTGAAAAATATGTTGAAATAATTTAATTTGGACTCGAATGAAAGCTTAGTATCTATATACAAATTTTTGTGTTCTGAAGTTCAAAATGTTGAATTTCAAAATTCTGTTAATTATAAAAACAGTGCGCACTTTTTTCCATTATCAAAACAATTTTTCTGTTATAATTTACTGAATTTTGGAGTATAGAATTTTGAAATGCAGAATTATGGTTTTACAGAATTTTGAAAAACAGAATTTTGGATTTTCCGAATTTTCAGAAACCCCAACCCATGTGGACTTATGTATATACCACACCTTTTATGGGACTCATTTGATCTTTTATTTTGAAAAATTATTTCACAGTGAAACTGTTCAGGTTGTTCAGTACGGGTGTTTTTTTCTTTAACTCGATTTATCAAACCTTTCATACAAATTTTCTTCCGAGTTTCAGTTCTGTTTTGGATACATAACACTAAACTTAATTGAACCTTTAGTTAGTTCTTGGAACCAAACGAAGATTTTTCATGTCCTGAATTTGAATCCAACTTTCTCCAGCAGGTCAGGTTTTCGAGCTATGCTTGATTGAAAATAAAAAAAAATTCTATTTTCTAAGGTTATAATAAATTTGTTAGGATTGCTGATTCCACCTCTCATAGAACATTTTTTTTTTTTTTCATTTTCGCTTTTTTCCAAAACGGTTCAACTTATAAGCATTATCTAGCAGACTATAAACAAAAATCATGCTTGCAGTCAAAATGACAGGTAATTTCCATACAACTACCGTTAAACAAATTCCTTATTTTCTCGAAAACCAGTCTTACAATTATGATTAAAATTAGTCTGTGTGCTCTATATTAACAAGATCTACTATTTAAACGATCAAATTTTAAATTTAACTGTTATTAACAGTACCTCTTGTAGAATATTAATATAAGAAGGTTTTTTTAATAATATACAATTCAATTGCATTCTTTTGCATTTGGTAGCATTCTTTTCAATTTTTGCATTGTCATTTTCCTGTGGAAACTTGGAAAAAAGTTTAATGAGACCAGAGCACGTAGGGTTTATGGAGGGAAATGGTAATGCAGAGAACAAAAAGAATGCAAAGATTGCAAAAGAATGCAAAGAATGCATGAATTTCCAAAAGATTACATTCAATCGATTGCAGTTAAATGAATGGAAATAAAAATTATTGCAATCTTTTTGATTCAAGTGAATGGTGATTGCATAATTTGAATTCTGAAGTCTCAAAGTGAAATCAATGAATGCAATCATATTATTGAAGTCATCAAAGATTGCATTCACAAAAGATTGCATTCTTTTACAAGCCTGTTTAGTAGTGGTATCTATTAGATTTCCTTAGAACGCTCTTGGACAGTTGTCCAGCTATCCACTGTCTAAATATTTGGACATCTCCTTATTTATAAACACATTCCAACAGTTGTCTAAATATGTATGTTCTAATAAACTCACTGACATCCCTGCAATCAGTCAATTTCGTGAGCATTTGTATACATTTCATTCAATTCAAGTTAACTTTTCAATTCTTTGTTCACAGAACGTAGCCATTTTAGAGGTTTGGACAACCAATTGCAGTGTCTAAGTTAGACAATAAATCGAAAATGTTTTTAAATAAGGTTTTTGAGTTTGAGCTGTCTAAGCTGTCCAAAGTCCAGATTCATTTTTTTTTTCTTTCATTTGCTATTACGACGCATTTAAACTAACATTTTGGTTATATACATACATTCACTTCTAAAATTCTAAACGCAAACATATTCTTATAATTAAGTATATATTCAACAGAAATATATTTGAGTTAATTTATAATTCAATATAATAATTTATAATATCAACGTTTTAAATTTAACCACAAAATATATATTTAACTATCTATCAGTAGAAAATCAGAAGCTATTTTCTTTTTATTTATCATTTCTAACATTTCGAAAAGTTCTTTTCAGATTCAAAACAAAAAGTATCAATAATCTTCATCATCGGTTCTGATTACACATTTTCTATGGCCAGTCAATGAATTTCAACACATTTATCCTTCAATACCTTTCACTCGATGTGTCAAACGTTAAACATCAAATAAAGCCAACAGCAAGCTCATGGGATCTCTTTTGAAACGGCGAAACCAAAAAATGCAAATTAACTTCGCAATCTCATAAAATCCATTTGCCCTTTCTCTTACGCCAAAAGCATACACATATGAAGTATGTAAAAGTCAGGTGTAATATATAGGTAGTATATATAGAAAGAGGGTTTTAAAACGTCCTCTTTGGTTTGCATATCTTCTTTCTCTATATAGTTTTTCAGAGGCGCAATTTCCTTTGAACTCACTTGCTGCATTGAACTATTGAACATCTAAACTTTGCTGCCGTGTTATGCAGATGAAAGCTGCACAGGCACACTTCATGGCAAACAAACACAAACAATTTGGTATCCTGTATTGTCCTCAAGGCATGCACTTGTAGTTTTCAATAATATAGCAGTTGTAGCAATACTTTACTTCGTGCAACAAACATGTCTTGTGCCTCGCTATTCCCTCTATAGATAGTTGGGAATTGTTAAAAAACTCTTTTGGAACTTTTTTGTATCCGTAATTGTTTCTACTGCAGTTGATTACAGATGTTTTGAAATATTTTTTTTTATTTCGTTCCGAAACATCCTTAACATAGGTTGAATTATCTGAAGGGAAATCTTTTAAAGGATCCACGTAGTTCGTTCAATTCGGGGCAGAGTGTATAGTCCTAGTCACGTCAATTGATTTTTCCAATATTCCAACTACCTTCTGCACCTGACCACAAATCTGAATTGGGCTTATCTGTTTGAAGACTGCTTCAACCCATACATCTCCTTGGTTTTTTTTTTTTTTAATAAGAAACCTCAAAAAGGAGCAGTGCTTCCAGCAGCATCACTGTGCAAAGTCCTAACTAGATAGATATTCCTCTTTTGTGTCAAAAGGTTAAAGGATATTTGTGTGGTAAAGTTTTCCTTTATTTTTTTTATGGAAAACTGAAAGTATAAGGGTGCAGAGGATAATATGTAAAACATCAAAGTAGTAGATATATATAGAGCGAAGGTTTATGGAACTGAATGTACGTATGTATGTATACGAATATATTGAGTTTTTTTCTACTTCAGTTTTTTTTTTTTTTATTTCAGAACATGTGAATGGATACAGATGTCAATAGATAGGCGGGGGAATTGAAGATTCATAGGAGTTTTAAGATAAGTATGTCGCTTTGAATAATTTTTAGGGATATCATTTGGATTTTGAGAAGTTTTTTTTTTTTTTTTTTTTTTTTGTCAACCTTTTTCAAAATAAGGACTGTTCTTGAAAAATGGATAGATAAGCTAAACTGAAGAGTTTATGTTGCTTTAAAGGTAAAATTCAGTGACAACTTGTTTTGATTTTAATTTAATGAGGGTTTAGGTCAAATTATATATTAGAAAGGATTAAGAAAACATTTTGAAGTTTTCGAATCAAGGAATATTTTTTTTTATTTAATGGATATTTGTGTATTTAAAAAGCTTATTTTTTTTTAATTTTAAATTTCGAAGAGTGTAGCTATTTTTGTTTTCTAAATTGTACTTGTATGTTTCTCCAAGTTAATAATATAGCACTACAACTTTCAAAGATTTTTTTCAAAAAATTGCAAAATTTCATGAGTAGGTACCTAATTATACTTTTTCATTGAGCAGCATATATGTATTATTTATACCTCGAACTGCAGCCCAATCTGTTGAGCCATTTTCTTCAAACTTGTTATTGAAGGTTTTTAGGTGATTCCTTTGAGATTAAATTGAAATCTTTTTGACTGTAAAAATTACAGTATCTATACCTGCCATTCAACTGTTAAATAAAAGATTATTAGCTTTCCAAAATGATATGACATAATTTGTATGTGTATTGGTATACTAAAGGAAGGGTGTTTTTTTAAAGTCAGCACTAATAATAATTATAATTATGACTGATTTAAAACAAAAAAAAACACATGCCATTTTGCAAATAGTTTTAAACGCAACTTCGGGAATTTGCCCACCATGGGTGGATCTTCCTTCGATTAGTTTATTGTTTTGTTTGATGTATATCATGCAGCGATGCCAGATCGTTAAACTTTCACTTTTTGTGAGAATTTCTCATCTAAAATAAGCTTAAAGAGAAAAAGAGATTTTTCGAACCTTATAGTACAAAAGAAAGGGAATTGAGGGTTTGTTAATTTTGTTCTTAAATTGCTCATTTTATTAAAAAACAAATTGTATTCAGCTATAACCAAATAAAACATTATTATGCATAGAAAGAACTCATTCTAAACATCTGAATCCGTTCAGATGCGAAACGAAAATCTCCATACAATAATAACACAACTAAACCATAAACGAAAACTGTCGTTCTAGTTTTCGTTCTGCAAAACTATGCTATTCGATAAGCGAAATCGATAATAAAGGCAGAATATTAAGATAAGTCTCCAATCTTTTTTCGAACATATGTATTTATAAAATCAAAATGTCATTTTAGTCAATTGTTTTATTTTTGTTGTTCATATTGTTTTCTGTGCTTTCGTTTCTGTTTTTTTTTTTTTTTTGCAAACGGTTAAACTCGTGCATTCAATGTTATTGTTCAGTGTTTATATTTTTTCGCCAATGTGGAATGCATATTTGTTTATAAATTTCAAAGAAGTATATTTTTTTCTTATGTCAAGGAAGAATTGTGGGATATTTATCAAAAAGGCGTGGGAAAAAAAGAGCATGTACCAATGCACAAACTACTAAATAAATATGAGACTGACAGTATGCAAACTGCAATTTGACAATTTACTGGGTTAAAGAAAACACCCTTTATTTATTTGTTTTGGAAAAAAAAATGTTACCAAAAACTGACGCTCACATAATTTATGTATTTTCGGCCTTTTTCCTTACGCGCTCGGCACAGTGGTTTTGTTTGTATGGGAGAGCGGAAAAAAGTCTGTAAAATCTAAAATATTCAACGGATTTTAATTTAATTAAATGTTTAGATTGTTCTTTTACATATTTGGTCAAAATTTTGTTACGAAAAATTGAGTAGAAAAAATTGTTATTGACATTTTTCTAAAATTTGAGGGTTTTTATGTTGTACCAAAATTTCAAAAAAGTCTGAACTGTTTAACGGATTTTTATGAAATTTGGCAAACATGTTAAGATTTGTCTTGTACATATTTGATAAAAATTTGGTTAAGAAAAAATTATTAGAAAAAAAGTGATTGATATTTTTGTCAAAATTTGGTTAATAAATAATTATTAGGGCCAGTTTCACAGTGCACACTTAACAAAATAAGTGGCACTTAATTTTCCCACTTTGGCACTTAAGCCGCAGTTTTACTACCTGAGTAAGTGGAACTTAAGTGGCCAACATGGTAGACTTAAGTGTCACTTATTCCGATAAGTTTACACTGTAAAATTGGAAATTAGTTTTCCATATTTGTCACTTAAGTGACACTTACTTTACTGTGAAACTGGCCCTTAAAAATAAAATTATGTATTGACATTTTTCTAAAATTTGAGTGTACTGAAATTCAAAAAAAATTCTGTTAAATCCGAAAAACTTATCGGATTTTATTGAAACAGATTAGTCTTAAAAATATTTGATCGAAATTTGGTTAAGAAAAACTGATTACAAAAAAGTTACAGGCAATTTCTAAAACTTAAGACAAAAATCAGAAAAAAGCACGCTTTTTTATTTTTACCTGCTTGTACTTTATAACTTTTTGATATATACCACTTTCAAAACCAATTTTCTTGAAACCCGATTCAGTGAGACAAATTTGAACATAACTTTCAGATCTGAAAGTATCAGCAGCTGATTTTTTCTATGCTGTAACTTGTAAGTATGGAGCACACGTCACTGCTTGGAGGCAAGTGGAGCTAAACTTAAAATTCAAAAAGTTTTCATTAAAACCATTTTTTAGTGCCATTGTTTGAGGCCACTTATAGAAGGCTTCTTTAATAAATTATTTTTTTTTTTTTTATTTCAGTTATAGTCAAGAATAGGCCAATAAAATGTTGTATAACAGAATTTGTTTTAAGAAACTTCAGAAAAATACATTTAAAAGTTTGTTGAAAATATGGTTCGCAACTTGAATAAAATACTTTGAGGGCTTGTGAGTAAGTGTAATAAATATATATATTAAAAATTACTTTAAAATTATACGCTCGGGTTATCTAAGAGTAGTTAGACATAAAAATAAAAAGGCTACATATGACTTTCTCAAAAGACATTTTTTCCGCTCTCAGCCAACTGTGCGCTGCGCTGCACCGATTCCGTTTTAATCTTCTTACATCAGGAGCTTCTTATAAGTTGAAATAATATTACCTATCAAAATTTTTCAAAAATCTTTAAAAATTACGGCAGATATTTTCTTGTTAAATCAAGTTTTCTAACTGAATATTTTTTGAAAAATTAAATTTCAAACCAAAATGGATTTTTTTTTTAAATTTACTTCGTTAAGATCTACTTTTATTTTAAGTATTCAATGCTGTTACCAATTTAAGCCAAGCAATTTAAAACCATATCATTGAATTTCTGAACAACAACAACAACTTAAAGGTGCTTATTAGTGGTGCTGAGCTTTAATCCAATTTTATTATGAAAAACTTTCTGCACACCATGAGATTCGAACCCACGCATATCAGATTTGCTCAGTCTTAGAAGTCGTATGCACTACGCATTCCACTACCTTAGACCACTGACGTCACAGGTCGAGATGTGTATCGTTTGTTTATCAAATGCATTTGGAGCATCAGCATTTTTCTAAGCGCCTTCAAGTATGCTGTCTTGTTCCGCCTCCATTTTTCTCCATACCTTATTCGAATTATTATTATTCGAATCTCATGGTGTGCAGAAAGTTTTTCATAATAAAATTGGATTAAAGCTCAGCACCACTAATAAGGAGACTGATGATAGGGCTTGGCACCCCTTAAAATAGCTATATCTCCAGCCAAATAATTAATTAAAAACGAATTATAAATTAATTCGTATACCATTGGTGGTAGCACCTTTAAGTTGTTGTTGTTGTTCAGAAATTCAATGAAATTTGACGGAATAAAGAATGGTCAAGTCTAATAAACTGACATTCATGTATGAATAATACAATAAATAATAATTAAAACCATATCATCTATAACGATTTTTGTTTTTGAGAAAAAAAATACTTCTTTCTAAGAAAAACTTCTTTTTTTTATTTTAACCTGATTAGACTTTTAACTCATTTAGGCCCATTTGCTGATACTACACATACCGATTTAAGTTGAACTTAAATTCTTAAGGGGTACTTTTTCCATGTCATAAAGTGATACTTAAGAAATTAAGTTCAACTTAAATCGTTATGTGTAGTATCAGCAAACCTCCCTTAATGAATGAAAGTTTAACCTTATTTTATTTTAGTTTAATATTAGAGCAAATAAGGAATATGGGTGAAAAAGTAATTGATTAACCATATTCTTCATTGAGATAACCTGCTTATGCGCATTTTTAACAATACTAATGTGGAAATTTTGTTCATTACACCTTTGATGGTTCTAACCTGTTGGAGCCAAGAAAAATAATTCCTATAATTTTGTTGACTAAAAATAAAAAAACATACATATGTATGTTCTAAGACAATTAAACTGTAAAGGAAATTTTATTGAAAACTTATTTCTATTTTGAATGTCCACATCGTCAAAATACCACGATATCGAACTTAAACTACTCTCGGAAAGAATTAAAAGACACACACTACTGCTGCTTTTAAGCTGATAATCCAAGTCTAAAGCAAAAAAATTCCCGCTAGAAGATATCCCAATAGGAGGTATCTTCTTCATAATCTACTTACGTCTTCGAAAAATCCGAGTGCTGCAGCATCGTGGGAGAAAAAAGTCATCTTGTTCAACACATTTAGAGGAAAAAATTTTGGATATGGTCCGACGTAATCCCTCCCTCAGCACAAGGGGACAGCTGTCAGCTACTATGCTATTTGATCTAAATACAAATCCAAAAATAAATGTTATTAGTAGAAAAACTTTTTGTTATTTTTATTTTCTCAGAAACTGGAATTTTTTTTTTATTATTTTTGACTAAATTTGAAGAGAGTAAAAATAAATGAATAAATTGAGTGTCACGACAATTTGTGTAGAACCAAGGACTAGTGAAACCTCTCAACCATACGCATATATGTACGTGTTATTAGCAGAAATGGAGGGAATCTACAAGTTTCTGTCGAATCGAAACAGCTTAGGTGCACTTTTTCATGACAAGAGATACTCTGCAGGATTTATTAGTTCCTCGAAAAGGCATTAACCCATGAAAAACATTTCAGTTTTTTTTGTTTAGGTGCCATAGGCTATCCATTAGGCCACGGGCTGCTAAGAGAAATACATAGGCTATCCATTTAGACACAGGCTGCGGAATTAAAAAAAAGTGCTCTATATAATATATAATTTTGAAAAATCGGTTGGAAACATTAACAGCCCTATTAATAACCACAAAATAGATATGAAACAACACTAACACATGTTTTAACTTATAATTTTTAATAATAAACGTGTTTTAGCCTTAAATGACATTTGACAATGAGCGGATAACTTATCTTACCAATTTTGATGTTCAACGAGCGGATAACTTTACCGTTCACAATTCAATTCAAAGCTGAATGATATGACAGTTAGCTTTCGAAAATGAAAGAAGTACTTGAATATTTAGTACAATTGAGGGAAGTGCTGCCTACTTTTCGGTGTTATTCAGTGAACAGATAAAATGAAGACTGAATAAGTTTATTAATATTTTATTTTATCAAATGGATAACTGGCTGAACACAATGGATACGGAGCTGCAACTGGAAGCTGCAACTGAATAGCTGTCAAAATATTGAATATACACAAATTCAATGTTACGAACACAACGCAACGCGACTGCAGTCGGTGCTGTAGACGGTGCTGCAAAGGTTCACCAACTTTTAACTTTTTCACGTGCAGCACTTCTGACGTTTCAATTTATATGAAGAAAAAAAGAGCCGGAAAAAAATATTGAAGTTTTTAGTGCTCATTTGTGTCGAGAAAAGAAAGATTAATTGCAAGAAAAATATTGGAAATAAAAAAGTGAATAATAAACTCCTGGTTGTTTTTTTCCTTTATAAAATATAAAAAAAGCTGTACAGCTCATTGTGGGCAGATAAAAAAACGACGTACGACATTTTTTTAAAGCAGTTGCAGCTGCAGCGTGTTAGGTAAAACGTGTATTTACGAGCGGATGGTGTATTTTTATTAATAGGGCTGTAAGGGTATTCACGCAACGTCGTAAGCTTACAAATTGCGTAAAATGATAAGTTTACACGAAAGTTTTCATGAACACCCTTTTGGTTAAATGGTGTGTAATTAAATCAGTTGTTCGCTAAACGTCAAATATTAAACTTCAAAATATATATACAAATAAGAGTGTAATTCAGATTTTTGAATCAATAATTCAACAAAGTCCATTAAAATAGTGCTAAGTCTTCTACTTGGCTGATGTATTTCAGTAGAATAGTATATAGAATTTGTATTATTAAAAAAAACCCTCTTCGAAATTATTTTTAAATGGAGAACCTCTCCCAAACTAACTTTAAATCGGAACCAGATGTCTTGGAATGGACAAAAATAAATTTAATATACACGACAAAAATCTGTTCTTTTTTTAAGCCTGACGGGAATTAGACGACAGAACTATATCGAGGTTAAATGTAGACCTGTAACAGTCGCAAACTCATGGTAGTGATCGAACGAAAATGAGCGAAAACAAGAAAAATCATATGGCACGCCCATAATGGTGGATGTCTACTTTTCCTTCAGTTTAGTTTTCTTTCGTATTCGGTAGTAAAAGCTATCCCGTGCCCAACTCAACTGAAATTTGATGAAAGAAGAATCAAAAAAAATAAATGGTTCCTTTCACTGATGACAATTCGGAAAGCATAACAAATACAAGTAAAAGCATTTACTTTTGTATATCCACATGTCCCATTATGTATATATGGGTTTGTGTAAATAAACAATACTGATCAGAAATAGTCAGAAAATGTGGACGTCCTAGTTATTTTTTTTTTTTATAAACAACGTTTTTATTCATAACTTTTATCGCCAACTAATCTCAATGCGATAGTTACCGAACACGGGCAGAGTTTTTTTAGTTCTCTAGGATATCATATTTCTGAACACGCCTAATTCTAAGTCACAATAACGTTTGGTTAAGTTTACCAAATAAATTTGGTTAATTTTATCCAGCAAATTTTATTGCAGAATTTTAACCAAATTGTGTAAATTATTTCTAATACAAAATTTGGCAGCTCATTTACCAAATAGTTAATTTAACCAAATGGTAAACTTATCCAGTGTTTTACATAATTGCGTGAATACCCTTATTATATTTTTTTTCAAAAGAAGAATGAAGAATGAATTTCTGGCTTAAAATGTTGCTGAAATGTTCTAGAAATTCTACATTTAGTAGTTATACAGTATAAATATTTATAAACTTAATCAGTGTACAACTTATACTAATCAAAAAGATGCTGTATCTTACTTTATAAGGTTAAAACTTAACAAATTAATATGTAAGTATAGGAAATTAAATTTGACTTTTACAATTACATATCTTTAGTTATATCCATGTTTTTATTTAGAGAAACTTTAAAATTCTATCCCACTTGAGAAAAAAAAACAACAAGTTGCCAGTCGTGTATTTAATTTATTTACCTGGCTGAAATGAATAAATGATGAAAATATTAAGCCATAAACATACAATATGTTTTATATCTCGCCCTTAAGTGATTTCTTTAATATTACCTTAAAAAATATGACTTTATCTTTTATAAAACTAAATGTTGGAAACATTAATCCATAAATCTAAACCTTTAAAACAAAAAAAATTTGAATCGGATTCTATTTTTTTACGCATTTCACATAATAGTTTGAGCAAAGGTATTCGAAATTCGTTTTAAGAATTTGGACGAGAAAACTGAGAAATTTTTTTGAAGAATCCTTTTTATGTAACTGAGATTGCTGATCTCAGAATAGCCGGTTTTGCTTTCATGCCCAACAGATGCGCATTTCTATATATAGGGTGTCCCGAAATCACCACCTCAGAAGAAAAAATCATGAGTTCCTGAGGTTATTTCATGTCGAAAAACTTAAGAGGTAATTTTCTCGTTTTCGCTTCGTTTTCGACTTATAACGGTTTTTATTATTTTTATTCGTTTTTCCTTTGACTGGCTCTAACTTTGCCAAACTACAACCGATTTTCAAAAACAAAATTTTTATTTAAACAAAAACAGTTAGAAATTTTTAATCTGCCATACAACTTTTTTCTGTGTAGATAACGGTTTTTCCGGAATTTATTATCAAACACTTTTTTTTAAGCATTTTAAAGTTGTTTTTTGACTTCGATATGATTTTTTTTCAAAAAAACACGTTATTAAGTATAATTTGTTTCTTTTTATTATGAAAGTCCAATATGTGTTCTTAAAAATACTTAACAATTTCTTACCTAAAAACATTTTAAATAAAAAAAAAAATAGAAAACGAAAAATAAAGGAAAATCAAAAAAGTATGAATATTTGATGAAATGACTTGAAATGACCCCAGGAACTCATGTTTTTCTTCTGAGGCGGTGATTTCGGGACACCCTGTATATTTTATTTGCTGGTATTCGAATGTCAAAATTATATTAAAAATTAAATTAAATATCAGTGAAAAACTATCAGATATTTGCGATTAGGAACAAATGAACATTTAAATTTTAATTTATATATAGATTTACTATTAAAAGAAAAAAGAACACCTTGCGTTTTAGAAAAGATTTAAAATTTGTATATGTATATACATTACAATAATTCAATACGCATGCATATATGTATGTATGTATGTTGTTAAGATACATATCCTCATGTTTCCTTACACATCGTGTGTCACAAAGCGATGCAAGTGCACACTTCATTCGGTTTTGTTTTTAAATAGAAATTATATATATTTACCATTTGAAATCGTTTTTACTGTAGTTACTGAAGTATTTTTCGCATATGGGTCTTACTGGGTATGAAATGTTTAATTAAAATAAAATATCAAATTCGAAATAAGTAAAATAAAAGATATGTACATAATTGCATTTTGTGCACTGCGCCATGTATTTGCGATTGTGCTATTTAAACACAAAGTATTTTATGAAGTAATTATGCCTTTGCACAAGCATAGGTGTATAATATATATATAATTTATACTTAATGTCAATAATAATTTAAATTTAAATTTTCTATTGACATAAAAGATTTTCACTATGAAGAGTCTACCGAATATACCGAAAAGCGACTAGAAAAAACTAACCAATATATTGTAGAGATTAGTGACTGTTTTCCGAAGGAAAGGTTAAATCGATGTGTCGCTAGAATTGCTTTAAAACTCAAAATCGTCTATTAAACATATAAAACTGGTTCAAAACCATGCTTTTAAAATCTTTTCGGAGTTTGTTTTCTTCTCCAATAAATTTGTTGAAAATTGTTGTGGATTTAAAAATTTGGTGTTAAGTTCACATAAAATTCATCTTGAATGCCATGAATTCCTGGTTTACATATCATTTTTTCATAAAATTGATAATTTTTTACAACTCACTCGTTCTTATTGCACTTGTTTAGGGATTAGAACTTGAAAAAAAGGCATACATATGTTGGGTAATCATAGATTTCACGATTTTCTTTTTATCTACAATTTTTTTTACTACAAAAATCGTTCGTTTTTATTGGTAAAAAAGGAGATGAATACAAATTAATTGTTCAAGTTCTTTAAAATTTCCTTTTCTTAGGGGTCAGTTATAGCTTTCATTGAAACTCATCACTGAAAAATTTAATTTCCTATTTTGAGACACTTTGAAAGCAAAATCAGAGAATATTTTGATGCCAATAAAAAGGTGATGACTCAATTATTAATTTTAGTCAAAAAAAATTTCATTTTGGCCAAACCTTACAAATCAAATGAATTTCTTTATTTCAATGATTGAACTACCTTATCATTGATCATTGAAATCTTAGAAAACGTTTTATGTAAAATATTGCGCCACAATGAAATATTTTTTTGACTGGAAATAATAATTGAGTCAAGAGCTTTTTATTGGCATCAAAATAATTACTGATTTTGCTTTTTAAGTGTCTCAAAATCAATGAAAGCTATAACTGGAGCCTTACCGAGAAAAAAATCATAACAGAAAACTTTTTATACAATTTGTATTCAACGACAATAACTGTTTAACTTTTAGTAGATCTTGTATTAAACGACGCGACGCTGGTTTACCAACTTTTGTTTTCCTTTATTTGATTTAAACAAAAATTGTAAAACAAAATGAAAAATCTTTTTCTATAAATTTAGAAATTTGGATCTATGTATTTGTAA
Source organism: Epistrophe grossulariae (assembly GCA_929447395.1). NCBI lineage: Eukaryota > Metazoa > Arthropoda > Insecta > Diptera > Syrphidae > Epistrophe > Epistrophe grossulariae. The sequence continues at coordinate 92,124,072 of OV839568.1, read as the reverse complement.
AGCTCAAATCAAGTCGATTCAATTCTAATGGAATGGAAACTAAACAAGTTTTGTATATTTGCAAATTCCTTGATTCAAAACTGTGTAAATGAGAAGAGACAAATGTTATTCAAAGACAAACTTAGCAATTTCACTTTAAAGTCAAATAATGTCAACATTTCCTAAATTTCATGTTTCATTAAAAAAAGCTAATTAGAAAAGCAGTATATTGTTGATTATTATTATGTAGGTATGTAAATATGTAAACAAAAACAAACATAAGACATTTTATATGTGTGTTCAAAGTTCCTCTGTTTTGTGTGCGAGTGTTTGTAAAAATAAATAACCCCAGGTGAAATATATATTACCGATTTAATCTTCAGACTATATAGCAAATAATGTGAGGATATTATTATTATCATTGCTCTTCCCAATGTCATTGGGATACGTTTGAGACTCATCAGTGATGTTTATTTTTATCTTGATTTTATCTAACTTCTTCTTCTTCTTCTGTATGTTTTATCGTCGTGCAATTTTTTTTGGCTAAATCTTTTACCATTAAATAAATTGAATCGCATAAATTCGTTTCTATATACGTACTGTTGTATAGGGAGAGAAGAATAAAATCGGAACTTCTATAAGTTACTTCAGTTTACGAATGACAAAAAACATTAGACTATACATATATACAGGTATATAGAAACAAATTAATTTATTTGTTGATATAGAGCTTAAAGCCATAAATGTAGATTCAGATGTTTTTTTTTTTAATTTAAATTGAATCATAACAATTACAAAATGTCTGTCTGATTAACAAAATATTATGTATGTGAAAACTTAATTTCATAAATAAAAAATTGTAAATATTTTTTTGTTTTAAATTTTTAATTTCGCCGAATAAATTTTTTTTAAACAATACAGTACATAATATGTAGGTCACAATATTTTTTGCTACTAACTAATACTTTTATAGAAATGCGTTGTTTGAGCAGCTTTAAACTATGTTTTTTTTAATCGTAAAATCTGCAACTGTTTGCAGTGCTACCAATTAAAAATTACTCAAACTACTTTGTAGATTTTTCCGGGAATGTGTTGAACTGAAAAATTGTAGAATCAATCAATCGAGAGGCATTAGAGTCTATAAGTAACAGATAGACTAACATTGATTTTTATATATAGAGAAGAAAAAGATTTACATATCTAAAAAACTATTTTAAAGCATTAAAATGCTTTAACATCGTACTAAATCGTTTGAAAGTTTGCGCCAATAATTTTTTGAATAATTAATTCTTGCTAATTTTTCCAGAGAAAAACTTTGAAAAAAATCGAAAGTATTTTCTTAACGATTGTATGGTACTAGATACCGTTATTTTTGGTCCTTAAAAAAAAAACAAACAATAAAAAAAAAGTAGCTATATATATACATTTAATAAGTTAAAAGAAAATCGACGAAAATGACGAGAGCACATAATATACTACAGAGTTTTTCAAAATTAAAGTGTCAGAAATTAAAAACGCATGTTCGAGATTCCCAAATATCCAAACAGGTGTCCAAATATCAAATATCTCAACATCTGCATTATTATTAACAGCACCAAAATATAAGTGAATATTTTGACAGCTTTTCTAGCTGCAGTTCCAATGGCATCTCCGTCTCCATTGTGTTCAGGCAGTAAGTTTCATTTTTGTCCAGTTGTTGAGCATTTTTGAAAATCAAAAGAACTTAACAAAAATGAAACTTACTGCCTTAACACAATGGAGACTGCCACTGAAACTGTGGCTTGAATAATTTTTTTTATAAAAAATAAGAGACAATGTATAAAATTGCTAAAACAAAATAAAATGTCAATGTAATATTATGTTAAATAGAATTAATAATACGTAGTTGGAAAAGTTGTCAAAATAATGAATATACACAAATTCAATGTTAAGAACATAAAGCTGCAGATGGAGCTGGAAGAGTTCACCAACTAACATTTTAAATACATCTCTCTGGACGCTTCAAATTCCATTAAAAAAAAAAAAGAACTTATAAAAAAATATTGTTACTTTTAGTGCTTATTTGTTTCGTAAAAAAATATTATAAATTAATAGAAAAAATGGATTTCTTTTTGAAAAATATACAAAATATACTGTGCAACTGCATTGTGAGCACAGCAGTTCCAGCTCCAGTTGCTGCACTCTGTTGTGTTCAGGCAGTGATTGGGGCCCCACAATGTTGAAACCCATTTCTTGTATACTTTTTATTTAATTATATATGTAAATCAATAAAAAAAAAATCAATCAAATTTAAAAGTATACAAAAGCTAGTAAACGTAGGATGAATTTTCTATTTTTTAAACAGAAAATAGCGTAGACACAAATATTTTCGATTTCGCAAGAGTAAAATTTTAATTTTTTGACATTTCCTGTACATAGCTGTGCGTATCTATTGACATACATACATACTATGTAGTATGTACATATATAATTTATAAGTCCACTGCGGTATATGTGTTCAAGCAAAATCAATTTTATGCGTAAATAATCAAACAAAAACTTAAACATATTTCTTATTTTAACAACTTAAACATTTCCGGTGCATTCCCAAACGATATAAAAGGCAAACTATATACAAATTTTACCAACGGTATATTAAAAAGTTTAAAAACCTCTAAGAAATCTTCGGAAAACGGCGTGATGTAAAGTGCTTTCCCAGTGGAATTGGGAACAAAATACTCGTAACTACATTATAAAAGATGTCTCCTATAATTTTGTAAAAAGCGTTCTTAATTTTGAACACAATCCTCTACCTATTTTCCTTTTTCTTCTATTATTTTCACCAACATAAAGCATTTGCCTATTAAAATTAACTTGTTTTTTTTAGAAAAATCTGTGAAGCCATTTTTGAAAAATAGAAGATTATTCAAACATTAAATCAAAAAAACTAACGTGCGGTAGGTATTTTAATTTTTGGTCTAAAAACTGGAAAAAAAAAACATATCGGGGGAATACCCAAGAACGCTTTGTGCTAAATTTCAAGAAAATTGACCTATAGGTGTAAATTGTAGTCGAACAGACAGACGGGCAGAATCACAAGACCCACTTTTTTCTTCCTCCCTTTCATGGTAATGTCAAGTTTTACCAAAATCTCGGGTTCAATTTTTTTTTTTAAATAAGAATTTGACTCCCAAAAAAAAAAGTATTATATGCGCGTAACAGTATCAAAAACTAAAATATTGTTTAGTATACTCAAATAAAAATTGTTAATTAGTGCGTTTGCCAAATTTTTACTAAATTCTTAAAATTTTTACTAAGTTCTTCAAATTTTTACTAAATTCTTCAATTTTTTACTAAATTCTAAAACTTTAATTTAAATAACTTGATTTGAGAACAAAATATAAAATGAAATTTCAGCTTTTTCTATATTTTTGTTCCATAAACTGTCTCTCCTGTCTTAACAGAATGAAATTAGACCTCCTTTTCTATTAGTTTTTTTTTTTTTTTTGGACAACCTAATCAGAACGATCAATTTCGCTGAAACTCAAAGCTTCGAAACGAATTGACTTAGCAATCAACAAGATTTTATGCCAAATTTAAATATTAAATACAATTTTCCGTTTTAATAATAAATTGTTTGTTTATTATTACATCCCATCGCGATCGCAGCAATCCTATTGCCGAACCGTCTTTTCAACTTCCCTTTCTAAATCGCAAAAGCAAGTAACAATTAACAAACAGATACACTCAACTCACTGTCATTGTGTTTTGATTTTTATCTATTTAAATACTCTCACTTCTTGATGAGAGGCATATACAAACAATATTTTACAGCTAATCAAAAATTAAGATGTGTCAACATTAAGCGATTGCATCGCACAATTTCAACCACTTTATGTGTCTACTATATGTAAATGGGGTGTAAAGTATGAAACTTATATTATACCTGTCAGTTATTCCTTCTTGTGCGTTTGGAATGGGGTTGGTGGGCTGACTCAAATTACAAGCTTTTATGAAAGTACTTCAAGAAATTAACTAGGTACTACATTAAGTATGTTTATAATATTCTGAATTGTTCTATCGAATTATTGAGGAAACAATTTAATTTGAGAAGAAATTTGTTCAGCTTTAAACAGCCCCAAGATATTTTAATGAATTTCTTAATTTTTTTGTTGCAAAAGCCCAAGGGCGATTGTGTTTCTTTTTGTCTTTGGAATTGTTACAAGGTTCACACGACTTTTTAGGTTATATATTCGTTTTGAAAACTTTTAACTGTATGTATTTTTAATGGCATATTTGTCCTTAAAACTTTTTTTTTCTGAGAAAGCCATTGATATTCTTTAAGTATTGTGAATATTTGAATCGCAGGGTTAGAGTCCCACCAAAACCTGATAAACTTGAATATTCTATATTTTTTAATCACGCGAAGGGCAATCAGCTGACTTTCTTTTTCGGCATTATGTATATGAAGTATAATAAATCGTAAGACGAGCTTCAGAAAAAAAAACTATTGGTGTTTATGGTTTGCCCATTGGTGAAGGACCCTGAGAATGTCCTTCCATAAAAACTGAAATTTGTGGGGAAAGTGGGCATTTTACCAAATTGGAAAAAAAATGAATGTTGTTGGATTTTCTGCCATTTTATGCGCACTCTAGAAGTTTGCAATTTTTGTTTAAATTACAATTAACAATTAATGAAATACGTTTTTAATAAACCAGATTATAATTCTTTGCTGTAAAAACTCACAAATTCTCCTCCATCATCGTTATGCTTGGAGTCAAATTCTATTTATTTTCTTCTAATTTGACTTATTTTGCGACAGAAAATAATCAAGATTAGTAGCAATTTAACTATGAACTTACGTTATACATAATTAAGAGTTAAAAGATTAATTTGTTTTAAATCTTGTCATCAAATCTTCAAAAACTTTAAGTTCCAAGTTGCAAAGTTTGTTTTTTTTTTTTTTGATTTACTGTACAAAATTATTAAGTCGAGTCTTTTTTGTCTTGACATAACAACCTTTACATGAATGTATATATGTAACGGGTGATTTTTTAGCTGGTTTGGTTTTGGCAACACTGGTTTTGACAGCTGACGTGTGTTTAGTTTAGTGTCACTGTCAAACAGCTTCAGTTTGGTTTGCAATTTAACCATGGATCGTCTTACAAATGAACAACGCTTGCAAATTATTGAATTTTACTATCAAAATTCGTGCTCGGTTCGAATCCGCTTTTTTATCGAAAAATTGTGTTCAGCGATGAGGCTCATTTTTGGTTGAATGGGTACGTAAATAAGCACAATTGCCGCATTTGGAGTGAAGATCAGCCAGAAGCATTGCAACAGCTACCAATGCATCCCGAAAAAGCCACTGTTTGGTGCGGTTTATGGGCCGGCGGCATTATTGGGCCATATTTCTTCAAAGATGATGCGAATCGCAGCGTTACTGTCAATGGTGAACGCTACCGAGCGATGATAACAAACTTTTTTTTGCCCGAAATGGAAGTTCTTGACTTGCATGATATGTGGTTTCAACAAGACGGTGCCACATGCCACACAGCACGCGAAACAATGGCGCAATTGCGAGGCGAGTTTGGTGAACAGTTAATTTCACGTTTCGGGCCGGTCAATTGGCCGCCTAGATCGTGCGATTTGACACCATTAGACTATTTTTTGTGGAGGTATGTCAAGGCTAATGTCTATAGGGACAAGCCCGCTTCGATTGACGCACTGGAAGCCAACATCCATGCATTCATTCGTGAGATACCGGCCGATATGTGTGAAAGAGTATGCCAAAATTGGACTCAGGGGATGGGCTACCTGAGACGCAGCCGCGGTCAACATTTGCATAAAATTATCTTTAAACATTAAATTGCAAGGTTCAAACTATCGATTCAAATAAATATTTCATTCATTTTTTCGAATTTTTTGTGTTTTTTTTTTTTTAAAAGTTCTAAACCTCTTAAAAAATCACCCGTTATATACATGACTTAGAGTGTCTGCAATCAGTCTTAACATTATTAAGAATGAACTAATACAATTTTTAACCAAATGACACATAAGGAAACCTCTCTTTGCTCTTAGCATATACCTACATACATTATTATCCTCTTAAGAAAACTGCAGACGACAAACCCCAATTGAAGTTTACAAGAGACATGTGTTTGCCTTTATTGTTGCCAATTTCAATTATTAAGGAAACAAATTAATGGTCCTGCGACACACAAAAACTTTCAAATCCCTTTTATGTCAGGTGCATCCTTAAGGCGATGGAGACATTCAAATACTCATTTCGAAGACTCTAACGGCATTATTCTCTGTCTCTCTCTCTCTCTCTGCTGCTGCTGCTGTAAATTTCGTATCTTCAACTTCAACGTGACTTGTTTATCTAATTTGCTCAGGTACCTATGGGGAAACATGAGTTCTACAATCTACAACCCCTTTTTTGCGATTTAAACTCGAAAGCAAAGGTTGTTGTCTCGAGAATCTTTCCCAATCCCCATTCGAACAATGAATGCAATGATAAGAAAGTTCGTAGACTGAACTGATGTTTTTTTTTTTCTTGTTGCTTTATCCTTTTTATTTTTTTTGAGAGGGTATTGGATATCAGTTTCCTGGGACAAAATTTTTTTCTATATATAATGATATATTTTGAAAAGGCTTCCTTTACGCATAATACACGTGAGTACCGTCTACAAATCAAAAAGGATAATTACGTCAAGAGAATCCTACTGTATATCTATATTGTATATGGTGGTCGTATATTTATTTTTTTTTCTCATACCAGATCGTCCTGGGTTATGGGGTTAGAAATCGTTTACTTACATTGGAATCCTTGAACAACCGATATTTTTTAGGTTAAATCGAATTTTTTTTTTGTCTTTTCTCTTGATTCTTGTTCAGATTCCTAAGCAGATAAACACTAAACCACCCCCTCCCGTTCGTTTGAAGAATATAAAGGGAAAAACTCTTTGAAAATTCGAATAATAAAATATGGTTATAAATACTATAAGATATTTGCAATATAAGAGTAAGGTATTTTTTATATATGTACATATATGTATGTACGTATTCTTGGGATGAAGATAATACAGAAATGAATTTTTTGCTACCTTGCTTATTTCACTGAAAGTTTTCAACTGATATAAGGATATAAGGTAGCAAGGGGAAAGGGGGGTAATATATACATTTCATACATACATACATATATGTTTAAATTAAGTTTAAACTGAATTGTTTTCTTCATAAACATGAATGTGTTACTTTTTTTTTAACATGGATACTTTATGTTTTCAGATGGGGGAGGTTATACTATATTTTGGGAACACAACATCGATGTATTTTAGATGGATTATATATTTTGGTTTAATGTGGGTGCCGTCGGTGTTGAATAATTTAGATATATTGTTACATTTTGGAGATGCATTTATTATAAAAAGGATTTCCAAAGCAATAATAAACAAAGAGCACGACCTATTTAGGGAGTAAGAATTTTGTTATTTTAAAAATAAGAACAGAAAACAAAAGAAAACTTTTCGGTACTTCAACTTATTTTTTTTAACTCAATACGAAAAAATTCGGAGATTGAAGTGAAACTTGCGTCATCTAGAGGATTTTTGTTGGCAATTTTTCATTTTGCAATCATCATTTCGCAAAGTCTTGTTTTCATTGTTATAATTTTGCATTTTAGTATTTCAAAATTTTTGATTTGCAAGTTTTTTTTTAGCTGGATTATTGTTGGCAATTTTTCATTTTGCAAATTCTTGTTTTTCTTTGTTATAATTTCGCATTTTAGTATTTCAAAATTTTTGTTCTGCAAGTTTTTATTTTGCTGAATTATTGTTTTGCAAAAATGTCATTTTCCATTTTGCAAATTGTATCTTCTCTTTCATTTCAGCGTGGCAAAAAATTTACTGTGAAGGGTTTTTTGAAGAATCTTTAAATTTTATTTTCACTTAATAAAATTCAAAAATTGATGAAAAATTCCGTGCGAAGCCGGGCGGAGCAGGTAGTTGAATATAAAAAGACGAACAGGTATATAATGATATGTTGATTTATTTTGAATTTTAACTTTTTATTTTCAATTTCACGGTAAAAAGTACCACAACCAGAATTCAATTCTGTGCATAAATGTGATTTAATTTACCTTTACACGATTCCCAGAATATAGCGCAAATCCTTTTACATCCCTCTTCTCCAAAGTAACAGCCGAAGGGAGAGGCTTTAAACCTCGACATTTTTCGAACACTAACCCAACTCACACATATACCTTCTCATATAAAAACAAATTTGTCCTGCCGTAAAGGCAATGTAACATTTCAATTTTCCTATTTTTTATTTATTATATTATATTATTTATTTGTGTTAAATTAAAATTATAGAAGAACGTTTAAAATTAAAATAAATATAATTTCCAAATTTATATTCAAATTAATAGTGGAACTTAAGTTTATTTACCGTTACCTTTATTGCCAACTGGATTAAAAAAAAATTGAGAAAAGGATTTTATTGCCATGCTCAATTTGTTTTAATTAAAAGCTGCAGACAATTTTTTTCAATAATTTTCTTAGAATTTGTACGGATTTCGATTGATTTTGTTATGCCATGAAATTTTCCAAATGCTACCTGGTGGCCCTTACTATATTTATTAAAATTTACAGAATTGTTTTAAAAGATTTTTCAAAAATTAAAAAAATGTATATGGCGAATGATTCTTTGATTTTTGAATCAAAATTTCATTGAAATTTTTTTTTGCATTTTGTTTATATTTTTACATAGACTGGTACTTTTTACTTTATTTTGTGTTCCTTAAAAGTTGTAGTTAACTAAGCCTTTACAAGATTTAATACCGAATTTTGTAAAGGCTTAGTTAACTACAACTTTTAAGGAACACAAAATAAAGTAAAAAGTACCACATCTGGAAGACATGGTACTGACACTGTTTTTTTTTTTTTTTTTTTGAATATTAGTACGTTCTCATTCTTTTTGAAAATATTTTTTGTGAATTTTTAAATCCACGCTTACATTTGGACTTTTTAAACTTTGAAAGGCAATTTTTTCTTTAAAATTGTATCTTTTTTAAATTTTAAAATCTGCTTTTCGAGATTGCAGTTCAATTTTTATGCTGGATTATTACTTCACATTTATTCCACGGATTTGCTTTTATTTGTTTTGTCTAAAGGACTAGTTCCCATATAAATAGATTTTTAGCACCATTGCTTGAAATCAATGTTCATTTTAAAATTGTATATCACGGTACTGACATTTTGGCCTTAACCTCATATAATATAACCTTCTAGGAAAAATAATTTCCGAGATAATTTCAACTTATATGACTATAAAAGAAAAATACAATTTTTAAAAATCACCTAACAAAACATCATAATATCCTTGGATAACACTAACACGGTACTGACAAGTAAATTTGTGACAACGATTTTTAGAACAAAAACATTGTTCACCCATACTTACGTTAGTAAAATAAATTGACTTTTGTTAACAATAAATAAACCCCACACACAAGGACCATCAAAATAAAAAAAAAAAAATTTAAAAAAAAATTTAAAAAAAAATTTAAAAAAAAATATGGTGGTTCAGCGGGAATTCTTTTGAATTAAAAAATAAAATGAAATCCGAGGGCACCATTCAATTATATGATTATTTAATTCAAGAGCAAATATTTTGTCTTGCTATTGTCAAAATTTAATCAAGCAACTATTCCACTCGAACAACATTTTATTCAATGATGTATTTTAATAGAAATCAATTTAATTGGAAAACCGAGTACCGGACATGTCACGGTGCTGACAGTTTGAATATACTTTTTCAAGCCAAACCAAATTTTGAAATATTCTCTTATGTAAATTGTAATATTTCCCTTGAAACACCTACAACTACAGCCTTAGATTTGGTGCTTGCACTCAAAATATTATTTCGTTAAATCGTTTAATATTAAAATAATATGACGATGTGAAAATCATTGCAATTTTATACTCCAAATATTATACTCAAAGGAAACATCATGCAAAATTAAGCACGAAATTACCTGTTATCAGGTTGTCAATTAGTAACATCCTTAATCATATTAAATGTTTAACGTCATGTCAAGTCCATTGAAAATATCTTAATGAAAATCTGTAATAACCTTGTTAACTTTGTTTATGGTCCTCTATTTTATTTGTTCTCTACGAAATATTTTCGTAGATTGATTTTTCGTTAAATATACGAAATTTTTTAAAATAAACAAATTTTTCGTAGCCAACATGGAAATCAAAAAATTCAGAAATACGAAAAATTTGTAAAATTTACGAAAGCACATTTGTAGTAAACTGTACTCAATATATCTTTTTTTCAAGGGAAGCAGAAATACGCATATTCAAGTTGCGAGTATTTTTACGAATGATTTTGAAAAACTACAAACATTTTTTAAGTTTACTAATGCAATCATTAAATATTTAAAGCATTTTGTAAATTATACAAAATATATTTGGTGTGGATACGAAATATTTTGAATTTCATTCAATACAATCCACTAAAACAAAAACAAAAATAATAATTTTCTTATTATTTGTGTTTCTTTTCTTCTTATGATACCAAATACAGTAATTATATTTCTCGCAAAATGTTTTGTAACAAATTTAGGTTTTTACCATTCGTAAAATATACGGAAGTCTTCAATGACAACAAAACATTTTTTATTACCCACAGCTGCAGCTTTCCGTTGCTTTTCCCTTCTGACAACGGATTTCGTAAAAGTACAAATATTTTGTAAATTAACGAAAACAGTCGTAATGACATGAATGTGTTTTCGTAAATTATACTAACGTTTTGTGTTTTCAAGCATGCATTTGTAATTTATTACGATTTTTTTGTAATATTATTCATACTCTTTACCGTAAAATACCCGATTTTAATGTTATTTCATGCATACGACTGAATATTTTGTAAAGTTGCAGATGGAACTAGTCATTTCTTGAAACGTGCTCGTTTTGACCTCTCCGTAAAATTGAAAAAAAAGAAGTAAAAATAGTTATAAATTGGGAATGAAACGCACTATGTATGTATATAAATTTAATGAAGTGAATAAAAATTAAAAAGTTAATACAAACAAAGTAAATAAAACAAAGTTAAAAAAAGAAAAAAACTTGAAACGAAAGAAAAAAAAGTTTTATAACTGCATTTGGGTAAGTGTATTCACTATTTATATTATAATAATAGACGAATGTGAATTTTTCAGTCCTTTTAAGGTGGATGGTATTATCGATTTTTGGACTTTGGTCATAGACAAAATTTTTGCAAATCCCTTTAAAAATGCCAGCAATCCTGGAATTCATAAACGCCCAATTTTTTTAACATTCTTGGTGGAACTTATAAAACAAGGCCAACAGTAGCTATATGCGCTGCTTAATGAAATAAAATGAAAATAAACGTTCCTTATTCTTTTTAAAATTATGCAAAATGAGCATTTTTTTATAGTTGCAAAAGAAGAAACAAAAGTTGTCACTTGATGAAAAATGATTAAAGTTTAAAGTTTTTATTTTTGATTAGCTGACCCGCCCTTGCTTCACACGGGCTTGCAAACCCAATTATCGTACAAAATTTTAAAAAGAAAATATAAATAAATAATATTACAGTGTTCTTTGTTAGACAGCCAATGATTAAATCTGCCGGCTTATTTCATATTCGGAACTCTAGCTCTACTCGCTATGCATACATTTATTTTACTTTTATATTCGCACCAAAAGTGTTGCGGTTCCAAAACAAAATATTAATTTGGTACGCAAGTGCTTTGAAATAAATGTGAAAAGTCCTCGATTCCCCGGGAGTCAAAAATGTTATTATAATTCGAATAGCTGTTACCCATCCGCTTCGCTGAGCTTCTTGAGCCCGTAACCTAAGTCGGCGTTAAAAAATAGTAGCTACGTTTTATTATCGCCAATAACACATATGGTTTACCCCGTGAAAATAAATCCATATGGATTCTAATGAAAACAGTGTTTGTTGTATGCTCATCTCATTTTTGCTTGGGTTTCATGTAGGTACTGTCTTTTTTCTTTACTTTATATTTCGGACTACCTTACCATTTGCAAAACAGAAAAGCCATGTACCCATAAAATTAAAAACTAATTTCTGGATACATAAATGAAACCTCGTTGAAACCGAGATACAATGTTGTTTTTGTATTACGTGTTAAAAGATAATCGCGACCCAGACCCGAGGATAATAAAACGCGGCTGGTATCTTTTATAACATAATCAGTTCAGACTTTCGAACAAGCGGAATGACAAAAATCCACACAGGCTTACTTCACAATTAGAATTTCAAGATGAAATTGAAAGAGAATGATACAACTTATTGATTTGAACAGTTCTTCTTTTAATTATATAGATTAATTTTAAAATAAACAATGGTGTACAAATTAACCAAAGTTTTTTTATTTTAAGTTTGTGGTTTAATCCATCTGGCAAAAGATAAACACATTTGTACATTCTGTGCCAATGTTACAAACTTGTGAATACTACAAATATTTGCTATATTCAACCAATAAAGTTATAATTTATCACAACAAATGATATTAATTTTAAAGCAAACAAAAACATTTGTGCGATTTACAATTGTGGTTTTGTAGATGCACGATTACGTTCCTAAAAACTAAGAATTCAATTTAATTGAAATAAAAGCAAATTCGTTGAACGTTATCGTGTATTCTACAAAACTAAAGTATCTTAAATCACAAATATTTCATTAATCGTACAAACGTATTTGTTAAGTTACTATAGCTAGATCGTTCATTCTACAATATTTTTTCGTATATTGTACACAATTTATTTGTTTTCTTTTTTTTAAGGATACGAAAGTTTTCCAAGATATACAAAAACATTTGTATTTTACTTTCAAAATATCGCTCGTGCAATTTACAAATGCATGTTTATTTATATTCGTGGAGCAAATGAACGAATGTTTTCGCAGTATCTACAAAATTTTTCGCTGTATTTATTATTTATTTTTTTCGGTGGATAAATTAACATGACTCACTGTAAATTTAACAATATCTACCTGGGAAGTTTAAATGTCTTTTTATCAAATTAAACTTATGGCAATGTTACGATTTCACATGCAGCAAAATTTATAAACATGGCACACTGTTTCGATAGTAATATCCATCAACTGTGTAGTTTATGTGAAGCCTTGCGAAGTTAAGTCTTTCACAATTTTAGAGACACAACGATATACATACATAGTTTAATATAAGACAAGGTCAAGTTCGTCAGGTAGACTTTATAAAGCGTCAAGTCAAAAGTAGTAAAAATAAATAAATAAACAATACAGTGCAAAAAAGTTTATCAAAAAAACCACAAACGTTTTGTGGAACGAAATATATGCCAAAGCTAATATTTTTCATTCTTGAAAGAGGACGCCATTAAACTGTCAAAATGCCATTTTGATTTTGGCGGGAAATTCGCCGAGACCAAAATTGTAAGAAATGAAATCGTTTTTCATTCTTAAACACAATACATTATGTCATTTAATCTGAATAATTTTACAAAACATGAATATAATGAATTTTCAATTTATAAGTTCAAGTGACCTTAACTCCAAAAATTGCGTTTAGCCCAGGTACGACAGTTGAGCTCATCAGTTAGATGCTGTCATACCACTTGAACTTATTTCTATTTCACATAGGTAGGTAAAGACTAGCTTAAAAAATACAGAACTACTTAGGTCTATAGTACAATTAAATAATTGAGTAAAAATTTGATATAAACTTAGTTGAAAATTGTAGTGATTCGTGAAATAAGTTATTACATCTTTTATTAAGAAGATTAAATAATTTAAACATTTTATTTAAAGGAGAAAATCTTTCATAATTAGTACGACAGTTTGAAATATATATGCAGTTGGGTATATTTCTAAAGTTTCTCTGAGGAATATTGAAATTTATTCGTGACAAAAGGTAAAAAGAGTCTATATTTCCATTAATTACTTTAACAATAAAAACAAAACTTAAATAAGAGCGTCTTTTCTCTAGACTAGGCAAGTCAATAAGTTTGAGTCTATTGATGTATGCGGGGAGCTCGAAGGGATTTTCCCACCCTAAGCCTCTTAGCGCAAACCGTAAAATCTTTTTTGGATACGTTCCAGTCTTGCTATATGACGCTCATAATAGGGTGACCAAACTTGGCAAGCATATTCAAGAAAAGGTCGACCAAATGTTATGAAAAGCTGTTTTGTAACATATGGGTCTGTAAATTGGCGTGACTCTCTCTTTATCCACCCAAGAAGTGAATTGGCTCTATTAGATATGGAGTTGATGTGTTGAACGAAATCAAGCATACAATCAAATAAGACACCAAGGACAGATACATTTTCCACACATGATAAGGAAATTCTATTTAACGAATAATTAAAAGGAGTGACTGAAAGTTTCCTTGTAAACTTCATAAAATTACATTTACTGATATTAAGAGATAAACAGTTACGTACACACCAGTCGAAAAATGAATTAAGGTCAGTCACTTAAGATGGTAGGTCATTGATATATAATATAAATAAAAGAGGACCTAAATGGCTGCCCTGTGGTATTCCAGAATTTACAGTGAAATAATTTTATGGACAACCGTTGAATAACACTGAGGAAGATCTGTTTAATAAATAAGATTGAAGCCACAAAACAAAGTTTTCGCTTAAACCAAGCTTTCTCAGCTTTTTTAGCAAGATCGTATGCGATAGTTTATCAAATGCCTTACTAAAGTCAGTAAAGACACTGTCTATTTCTATCTTTTTCTTGAATGTATCAATACAAACTTCGGTAAACTCCATTAGAAAGGTAATAGTAGAGCGACCTTTCGTGAAACCATGTTGATTCGGGACAATGACAGATTTTACATAGAAACTGAGACATTCACAAATAAGAGCCTCGAAAAGCTTTGGAATAACTGATAGTCTAGCTATTTATAGGTCTATAATTTTGAATTTCGTCTTTTCTTCCTTTTCATGTAGAGGGATTATAAAAGACTTTTTCCAAACGCAAGGAAATTGACAAGAAAACAAAGAGCATTTAAAAAGAGAGGACAGCGGTGAAGCAAATTATTTGAACAGTTTTTAAAAATGATAGAATGTATACCATCTGGCCCTGGTATACAATTCTCGTCAAGATTAGATATAAACTTAGCAATGTTGTCAGAGTAAACATTGAAGTTTATACCAGTCAAGTAAGAAAAGGTTTTCAAATAGCCAAAATTTTGACTATTTTCGTCAAAGATATCACAGTTCGAAGTATCACAGTTTGAATTATCACAGATGTTAGTATCACAGTTGAAGGCACTTTGAAAAAAGTCTGAAAATAGTTGTAATAACTCGTGGTCATGACTAGATATTCCATTTGACTTAAGAACAGACGGAACTTATAAATTGAAATATATTCAATCGCTCCTCTTAAAAAGAATTAGTTTTTTAATTATCCTCACCTACGTTATTATAAAATGACTTTTGTGATACATTTATATGAATATTCAACCGGTATTATAAAACGGTAAGAAGCATACTCCTAAAAACAAAACTTATGTATATAAAGTATACGTATATGAAATTAACAACTTTGACATGCCAAATGAGTTGAATAATTGTTTAATCGTTGACAGAGAAAAAATATAATGTGATTTAATAGAAATCATATATGTACATACGTAATAGATCACGTTCTACATATACATACGTGATGTCTGTCAAGTTAGCATTACCATTTCAAAATTTTAAGATTCTAACAATTGGATTAATTGTCGTGAATTTGTCGTAAATTTGTCGTGAAAGAAAAAAATTTGTCGCGCGCGTTTTTTAAAAAATAACCCCTGGTAATGCTAACTTGACGGTCAAGTTAGCATTACCACCCCTTAAAAAAAATTCAAAAAAAAAAATTAAGTATGTCATTTAATGTCGTGAATTTGTCGTAAATTTGTCGTGAAAGAAAAAAAAAATTCGGAAATTTTTTTTTTAATTTCGAAAAATCTCTAACCTTGCACTCCATCAATGAATACAGCGTAACCAAAACTTTGATTTGTACTTTTTAATCCAAAAGAGTTTTTAATAGGAAATTTGTTAAAACAATTGTCGCTCGACGTCCTTAAATAAGTTGTGTCAAAAAATAATTTGTCGCGCCTTGATTTGTCAAGAAAATCACATAAATATGACGAAATACCCTAAAATAGCATTTTTAAAATAAATCCAGCATTACCACGACTTTGATTAGCTGTACTTTTTTATCCCTGAGAGTTTTTAATGTGGAATTTGTTTAAACAATTGTCGCTCGACGTCCTTAAATAAGTTGTGTCAAAAAATAATTTGTCGCGCCTTGATTTGTCAAGAAAATCACATAAATATGACGAAATACCCCAAAATAGCATTTTTAAAATAAATCCAGCATTACCACGACTTTGATTAGCTGTACTTTTTTATCCCTGAGAGTTTTTAATGTGGAATTTGTTTAAACAATTGTCGCTCGACGTCCTTAAATAAGTTGTGTCAAAAAATAATTTGTCGCGCCTTGATTTGTCAAGAAAATCACCTAAATATGACGAAATACCCCAAAATAGCATTTTTTAAATAAATCCAGCATTACCACGACTTTGATTAGCTGTACTTTTTTATCCCTGAGAGTTTTTAATGTGGAATTTGTTTAAACAATTGTCGCTCGACGTCCTTAAATAAGTTGTGTCAAAAAATAATTTGTCGCGCCTTGATTTGTCAAGAAAATCACATAAATATGACGAAATACCCCAAAATAGCATTTTTAAAATAAATCCAGCATTACCACGACTTTGATTAGCTGTACTTTTTTATCCCTGAGAGTTTTTAATGTGGAATTTGTTTAAACAATTGTCGCTCGACGTCCTTAAATAAGTTGTGTCAAAAAATAATTTGTCGCGCCTTGATTTGTCAAGAAAATCACATAAATATGACGAAATACCCCAAAATAGCATTTTTTAAATAAATCCAGCATTACCACGACTTTGATTAGCTGTACTTTTTTATCCCTGAGAGTTTTTAATGTGGAATTTGTTTAAACAATTGTCGCTCGACGTCCTTAAATAAGTTGTGTCAAAAAATAATTTGTCGCGCCTTGATTTGTCAAGAAAATCACATAAATATGACGAAATACCCCAAAATAGCATTTTTAAAATAAATCCAGCATTACCACGACTTTGATTAGCTGTACTTTTTTATCCCTGAGAGTTTTTAATGTGGAATTTGTTTAAACAATTGTCGCTCGACGTCCTTAAATAAGTTGTGTCAAAAAATAATTTGTCGCGCCTTGATTTGTCAAGAAAATCACATAAATATGACGAAATACCCCAAAATAGCATTTTTAAAATAAATCCAGCATTACCACGACTTTGATTAGCTGTACTTTTTTATCCCTGAGAGTTTTTAATGTCGAATTTGTTTAAACAATTGTCGCTCGACGTCCTTAAATAAGTTGTGTCAAAAAATAATTTGTCGCGCCTTGATTTGTCAAGAAAATCACATAAATATGACGAAATACCCCAAAATAGCATTTTTAAAATAAATCCAGCATTACCACGACTTTGATTAGCTGTACTTTTTTATCCCTGAGAGTTTTTAATGTGGAATTTGTTTAAACAATTGTCGCTCGACGTCCTTAAATAAGTTGTGTCAAAAAATAATTTGTCGCGCCTTGATTTGTCAAGAAAATCACATAAATATGACGAAATACCCCAAAATAGCATTTTTAAAATAAATCCAGCATTACCACGACTTTGATTAGCTGTACTTTTTTATCCCTGAGAGTTTTTAATGTGGAATTTGTTTAAACAATTGTCGCTCGACGTCCTTAAATAAATTGTGTCAAAAAAATTTTGTTTGAAACCTTTTTTTTTGTGTGAATAGCCTTTTGCATATAATTTTTTTCCTGTAAAAAAGGTTATTGACACAAAAAAAAATTTTTGTAAAAATTTTTTTTTTTGACACAATTTATTTAAGGACGTCGAGCGACAATTGTTTAAAAAAAATCCAACTTAAAAACTCTCAGGGATAAAAAAGTACAGCTAATCAAAGTCGTGGTAATGCTGGATTTATTTTAAAAATGCTATTTTGGGGTATTTCGTCATATTTATGTGATTTTCTTGACAAATCAAGGCGCGACAAATTATTTTTTGACACAACTTATTTAAGGACGTCGAGCGACAATTGTTTAAACAAATTCCACATTAAAAACTCTCAGGGATAAAAAAGTACAGCTAATCAAAGTCGTGGTAATGCTGGATTTATTTTAAAAATGCTATTTTGGGGTATTTCGTCATATTTATGTGATTTTCTTGACAAATCAAGGCGCGACAAATTATTTTTTGACACAACTTATTTAAGGACGTCGAGCGACAATTGTTTAAACAAATTCCACATTAAAAACTCTCAGGGATAAAAAAGTACAGCTAATCAAAGTCGTGGTAATGCTGGATTTATTTTAAAAATGCTATTTTGGGGTATTTCGTCATATTTATGTGATTTTCTTGACAAATCAAGGCGCGACAAATTATTTTTTGACACAACTTATTTAAGGACGTCGAGCGACAATTGTTTTAACAAATTTCCTATTAAAAACTCTTTTGGATTAAAAAGTACAAATCAAAGTTTTGGTTACGCTGTATTCATTGATGGAGTGCAAGGTTAGAGATTTTTCGAAATTAAAAAAAAAAATTCCGAATTTTTTTTTTCTTTCACGACAAATTTACGACAAATTCACGACATTAAATGACATACTTAATTTTTTTTTTTGAATTTTTTTTAAGGGGTGGTAATGCTAACTTGACCATCAAGTTAGCATTACCAGGGGTTATTTTTAAAAAAACAAGCTCGAAATTTTTTTTTGTTTCACGACAAATTTACGACAAATTCACGACATTTAATGACATACTCCATTTTTTTTTTTGAATTTTTTTCAGGGGTGGTAATGCTAACTTGACCGTCAAGTTAGCATTACCAGGGGTTATTTTTTAAAAAACGCGCGCGACAAATTTTTTTCTTTCACGACAAATTTACGACAAATTCACGACAATTAATCCAATTGTTAGAATCTTAAAATTTTGAAATGGTAATGCTAACTTGACAGACATACATACGTGGATATGTAATTAAGTTAGATTTTCGTGGAAGACTGCAAGTGAAACTAATTTAATTACCAATTCATAATAAATTACCATTGGCTTCTCAACCGGTATCCTGTCCATGGCTCCCCATAAGCATACATCTTTAAAAATATGTAAACCATTAATAGTAATGAATGATTAATGAGTAGATACATGAAAATTAATTAAGTATGCACCTCACAAAATTAAATTAAAATAAACGATAGGATCGACAAAGTCCTTTTTTTACAAAATACACATATTGTTCGTAAGAACTATGAATATTAGACTTTTCAAGCAATAAATTTTAATTCGTTTAGTAAACTCCCACATCCACTAATATACCTCGTTGTTCAATTCGTCGATTTACCGGAAACTACTTAGCGTTTCTAATTTAAAAATTATTCCCAATTATTCCCCCCTCGCATATACCTAACTAAAGAACGTCTATATTATGCTCAATCAATTTTTTCCTAACCCTTTCAAAACTGCAGTTGAAGTATTAAATTTATGAGCTGTCTAAAGTTCTATCAATAGAATATCTACGTTAAGTGGGGTGGTATTCCGATGGGTTCTCACCTGTAATTATACATTGCAGGGTTTGGTTTTCCGTTTCACTTCAGATTCTTTTTGCACTCTATTTTGTTCTGGCTTCGTTTTAAAATAGCTTTGCTTCAAAGTAACGGTAAATCAGGAACGACATAAGAATACTTCTGTTATATGTATGCTTTAGGAAATTGAGCAAACTAAGCTGTGTCAGTAGAACAACTCAGAAAAAAAATTATTTTTGGTTATTGATTTTCTTCTGCTTCTATGTTTTTGTTTTGTGTTGTGTTGTTTTTTTTTTGTATTTGCTTAAGGTTGGATAATTTTTCCAGCTTTTGTTTTATTTTAGGGTGCAGGACAGCTTTGGTTGAGTTGCGTTGAGTTCAGAGTTTATGAGAGTTTTGTGTTAAAGAACAGGTCCAAGTTAAAGAAAGCCAAAAGAGAAAAATACAGGGTGTTTTTTTTTGATTAGTATAGTTATTTTTGTCTCGCAGAATTTTTTTTTTTTTTTTGGAAATATGATACCTTATAATACCATGTACTATCTAAAGGTGCATAATATGGTAATTCTAGATTACTTAGTCTATATACTGTGTCATATAAATTAGATACATATTAAATATAGGCAGTTGTCTGCGTTGTCTACTTCTAATTTACCTGTTATTACATGGTGTCAGAAGTTGGAAGTTCGAATAAAAATTAATTCAGAAAACGCGTACCGGTATTAATATTAAAATCTCAAAACCTCTGATGGTTTTAAAACGTAAAAATGTTGATCTTACATGGACAATAATAGTAATAATTTGAAACCGTGTCACAACTCACAGATAAATAAATAAAATGCACGACTGGTTCACACGAACTTGCTCTTGTGAATTGTGATCCAAGTCTATTAAGTGGCTAGACATTGAAAATACGAAGTAAATACATATAAGTTTATTAAAACGATTACATTTTAACGGAAAATGTGAAAAAGAATTAAAAAAATTGTTAACCTTAAGTTTAATATGGTTTGGTCAATGGTCACCTACCACATTCAATGACAATTTTGTTAAACTTAATTTAACATTGAACTAATTTTTTTGCTTACGAGCTTCCTTTGGAGGGTGTTTATTTATACAACACTTCTTAGCGTACTTTTCCATTTTGAACTTCTAAGGTGTTCCTCAATTGAATTCAATCGAAGTCACACCAAAGAAGGTACCTCACATATACCTAGAGCTCTTTTAAAATAAGGCATCTGCAGATGAAGTGATATTTTATATCTTCCCCCTTCCTGAATGTGCAGAGGTCACATAGAATTGCCAGGTAAAGTCAATATTGAATAAAATTCAAATGTATTAATTCGTTTCTAATTTTAAATGTTATATGTACATTTCATATAAGATGAAAAGTGCAGTTGAGAAAATATGAGAAAATCATTGAGGCTGCAGATTATTTCATGTTGTGATGATTATGCTTCTAGTTTAAATACTACTAGCCGTATCTATTAGATTTTCTTAAAACGTCTGTTAGAGGCCATTTAGTTATGTTTGCTGAGATATTTAAATTGCCTTTAAATGATGTTACTTAAATTCTTGTCTACAATCGTTTTCCCATTGGTACTTAACTAAATACCGATTGTGTCACGTAACGAATTGCAGACTTTTAGGCTGTTTTTGAAAGCTTCGAAAAATGCAAACAAAAAACAAGCTCATTAGCAAATAAGAGCGAAAGAGAAGCAACTGGAGGTATGTAGTCCAAAGCAAAAGAAATGAAACTAGACTCCATTTTGTTATATGACATGTTTTTATTTTCACAAATTTCATTGGTTTTTTTCAGTCATATATATGTATGTAGTATGTAGTATGTACATAATACATTTCTCTAATAAATACACAAAAATATATAAAATATATTTAAAATGGCTTAAAGTAACCTCTAATTGCAGTGATTGCCGTTTAACTTAAGAGACCTTTAAGTAAGGTTGCTAAAATGTAAGGTTGCTAAAATGTGAAAATTGATTATAGATACCGATTTCAAACTTAAGAGCTATTAAAGGTATTGATGACTTTAAAATTTCTTTATAGATACTTTATAGGAGTGGCTTAATTTTTCAAATATTTTTTTTTAAGTCCGTGAGTTTTGTATTTGATAAAAAGTGGAAGTGAAAAATACGAAAATAACACAAAAATAAGACTATTTTCTCAAAATTCGTCAAAACTTTCTCACGTTATGTGAACTTCGCACAATTTAAACAAAAAAACCAATACTTGTTTAAGTTAAAAAAGTAAACATCTGGCTACTATACAATTTGTAATTTTTTGGTCTGTCTTAGGATCTGACTAAGTAGAAATTATTTAATGGTCTTAACGGATAAATTTGAAAATCATTTTTTTCCACAAAATAAGTATGACATTGAAAAGATAGCTTCCCAACAAAATGACCCTAAACGATGAAGAAACTTTTGATAAGGTTTTTAAGCAAATTAAGAATATGTCTAAAAAATGTGAGATCGGAGTTCTAAACGCTATTAACTAGATTAAAACATTACAATATGGTGGTTTGAAATGGGTAAGTGAATTATCGACGAATTAACTCAATCGCCATATAGAAACAGAGAAAGTTGTAAATGCAGTTACTAAATAATGACAAAAATTGCGAGAAAACCAGGAAGTTAATTAATAAGCAAATGCAGGAAATATATTTAACTATGAACAACAAAACTTTAAATTTATAATGATTTACTAGATTTTAAGCAGGTCTCATAATATCTCCATCAGGTAAGGTTTTCAAAATGTTCTTACTTATTTAAAGAATTGTTTTACATCCAAAGGATTTATATAGAAATCATATCTTTTCCTTCCAATTGAAAATATGACCCCATATGTTATTCCTACTTTTTTTTTCAGCGTAAAATCTTACCAGGAGCTAGCAATGGAATTATTTAGCTTATTTGAGCAATTATATGAAACGTTGATCAAATAATAATTTATGGCCTACAAGTACAAAACGTAGGTCTTATACTCCCATGAGATCTTTCTTAATTTCAATGGTTAAAAACAAAACCCTATCAACCGAACCGGAGTGTAAGAACGACGCAACGTTTTTTAATTTGTCAACCTTTTGTGTATATTATATACACACATGAATTTCATGAGTCCCAAAAAATGTAAGACACGTAAATGCACCAGTAAATTGAAACTAGTTTGAAATCTGCTCTCAATTTGATTTAATCGTATTTAGATGATACAAAATTAAATCAAACCCTTTGAATCTTGAGGCCACACGGGCACCTATATCTACTGCCCAGTTCCAATACACTGAATTTTGTTTTACTAACACAACAATTGCTTGTCAACTGGAAGCTAGTTAAGAAGGAAAAAGTTCGTTCTTTTTCTACTTAAAGTTAAATGTAGTCAATATTCATTGTTCCTTTAATTTAAAACAAATTTACTACTTTGTCACGAAGAAATAAGTTGCTTCAATTTTTTTAAGTTTTTTTCAATGTTATCTTAAATCTTAAATCAATTTGTTTGAAATGCTAATTGTGAATTGGAATTTCGAAAATAAAAATTCATGTTCTGCATTTCGTTTCATTCCATTTTCTGAACAAATTCCTTCCACTTTGTTTATGCTTTGTGAAATTGGTGCAGTTGGGGTTGGTATCGTATTTATTGGTGCAAAATGTAAGCAAACTTTATATTTTTTGTTCTTTTAGGTATTTTTTTATTTTTATTTTAGAAGAAAACATAAGAACAAAGCGAATGTAGGAATAAACAATTTATAATAAATTATCAGGCAATTATTAGATTTTTCTTGTAAAATTGTTCGTCTAATTTTTTCTTAGGTTTTTGCTTAAAAATGTCAATAGTTCTGCATACAATTTCATCCGCAGTGTAATTTCACTTCACTAATTTCACTAGTTGCGAAACTTTGGAAAACGAACGAATTTTAAAACATAGAATTTCAATTCGAGTGAAATTCAAAATCAATTTCGTTCGAAATGCAGAACATGGGCGTGAGTAACTTTTTCAATTGATAGAAGTTGAAATGGTTAATATGTCAAAAACATTTGACATTCTAATGTTTTCATTTTTTCTTTTGTTCAATTTTCGTTAATTTGATTTGGAATTGTTTTCTTTTTTATTATTATTTATATAGGATTGTATTTCAATGTTTTTTATTAAGTTTTAAAAATTGAAGTTGAAGTTTAGAATGAAAGTGCCTTTCTCATCTCATTTTCTGGAATCTTATAGTTTGGCAATTAGTGAGGTAAGTTTGTGTATGAGGTAATAGAACACCAAAATGTATTTTCCATTGAATTTATTTTTCTTTTTTTTGCCAATTTTGATATTCTGACATTTTCTGATTTATTTTCTTTTTTATTTTATTTTATTTTTTTTTTTCAACGTTTTATTCTTCCTATTTGCTTGATTTTTTATTAAGAAATAAATGCACAAAATGAATGAAAAATTGCATTTCTTTTAGTGATTCGATTTTTGTGTAAAAATTATATTAAAAGAAATCTTTGCGAACATTTTGTCTTTAATATTAATTTTTTAACCCATTTTATTAGACAGATAAAATAAATATTTTTAACTTTAATATATGTGGGCTGTACTACATGAAAAGTAACCTAAAGAATCTTTTCAACTATGACATTCCTACTTTTAATTTTTACACATCAGCTTTAGAAAAAATGAAAGACCTACTTGCAAACAACTTTCCTGGAAAGTGGAGAGACGTCTACTTTACAGCAACTACACAAGTACCAATTTGGTAGGTAGTGTATATGAATTCTACTTGCTTTTTAGTTTAAAAAAAATTAATACCTCATTGTGCGAACCCGAGTGTTAACGGGTTTTTTTATGGCGATAAATTTTTCTGTAACCAAAGTCTAATCCTTGCTGAAGTGAGATAAGTCTATTCGTTGCTAGCTCTCTTTCATCTATATTAAACTGGGAAAATGATAGATATCTATATTGTGGTTCCTGATTTTCACAGAAATGGTAACAAAATTTGTATTGCATGTCAGAAGGTTTTATTTAAATCTGATTCTCAGAAATTATACTACAACGAAATTGTCGAAAATATATAATCAATGGTTATGCGGTGCTGTCAATTGCATTAAAAGTGGGTTAAATTTGACACCTACATATGTATGGTTTTATTTTTACTAAGTCTGCTTCTTTACTTCCCAAAACTGATATAAGACAAATAAAATTGGACTAGATCTAGAATTGGACAAATTTGTATGCTCAAATATTAATTAACTATTTAATTAGGTACATATTTAAATTGTTTATTTATAATTTTAAAAATTATATTTTCAACAAAACAACAAAAGAATCACCCTGTATATGTATGTATACGTAGATTCAAAAGAAAAATTTATGGTTGTTCTTAAACAAAAATGGTCTTGTATTCTCTTTGGATAATTAATGAACTTTTCGAATAATTTTTCATAGACTTACCATTAATCCATTATTATTATTAAATGACCCAAGCTTACCTGAAACCAAAGTAAAATAAAACATTAAAAACAAAGGTACCTACAAATACTCTTGTAAAAACAAACAAAAAGCACCTTAGTGACAAGGGTTGCTTTGAAAATGTATTTTTTTTTGAGTTTGACGAGGGAATATTCGAATGTACCTGTACCTATAATTAAATTGATTTTATATCATTAATTTATTTTGGAGATTAAAAATTATTCAGTAGATCTTTTAAGTGGGAAAGGAAGTTTTATGCTGCTTCGTTAGTTTTGATTGCTTATAAAAAAAAACAATTTAATATTAACTGCAGTATTAAATTTAATTTAAATTTCAATTGTGTACACAAAAATAAAAAATATTTTGTTCACTTTATTTAAAATTGGCTATATACCAAATTGTTGAAAAAAAAAGTTACAGCATTATGTTGCAGGAGTAAAGAAATCCTTTCTCGTGACAAACCATCCCATGCATCATTTGATTGATTGCTCGTAGGTATCTATACTCTGTGGCCATTGTTGTTCCACCAGCAGGTTTCATATCACAAACAGAAACCAATACCTACCTTTAAACTCGAAGTAACGAGGCGTTATGATAAATATCTCTGTTCACTTTGCCATTAAGCTTTTGTTCTTAAATGACTTTGGGTAAAAGTTTGCGTTTACTTTTTTTCAGTATGAAATAATATGTTTCGGTTTTATTCTTACAACAAAAAAAAACCCATTACAGAAAAAAAGTGATTTAACTTTGTTATCCTATTTTAACTTGCCGTGTTATAACCCTCCTTTACTTTGCTTTTCCGCATTTTTCTCAGCAAACATCGTTAACCACAAAATCAGAACATTTATCTTCCTTCGCCTTTCGTTCATCTTTTTTTATGAATTACTTAGCGTACTTTACAACCGACAAAAAAAAATAGGTAAACCTTATTTGCACGTCGCGTCCGACAGAAAATCTTCCCAAAGTAAATCCGATTCAACGTTTTAAATACAAAAAAAAAATAATTATAATTCAGGATGCAAATATAATTTCTGTGTCTTTCTCTGTGATTCCTGTAGAGTCTTAGAGTCTTCTCTTATAATATTCGAATTAATTGCATTTATGGTCAATTAGGACATTAATTTGTGCGCCTGATTAACTTTTATACAGCCGGGTAGTATTTATCTTGCAATCCTTAATTTTTTGTAATTTTTTTCAATTGAAACCAACCTTAACGAAGAGGATGATAGCACATTGTTTAACAGGTCACCATGAACCCTATCTATGTTCTTTATTTACACTTCCCACTTCAAACTTATACTCTTCAATTTCATAAGTCAAAACACTTTCAAGAGCACTCTCAAAACCCTTTTGGATTTCACATTCAGTATAAGAGTGCATATCCCATGTAATGATACATGTATCCATCAAGATATTTATATTATCGGTAAGTGTGTGTTAACAAAGGATCAACATTGCATACATAATAAAATTCAACAGACCACCTAGCTATACTATATACAAAGAGGTATGTACATATGAAGCTGGAAAGTTTTCTGAAACACAAATGAGACAGGACAAAAACCAATGGAAAACAAAATTTTGTGATAATGAAGCTATAACAACCAAACTCATCATCATCATAATAATATTTCATATCATATACAATATCGGGATGTCTCTTTAAGTCTTTATTATAATTTTGTAATCTTCATGACCAAAAAAGACATAACAATCACAGTGTACATATAGTTTGGATGTGCAGATATATCCTTGCTTCTCCTATGTGATGTCATAAAGGACATGCTTGTGCTCGATGGGTAGTGGTCTATAGAGCTAGATAAAACTTTAGTTCCAGTTGGAAATCATCATCACGCATCAAGAAATTCATTCAATTCATGCATTAAGTATAGAGCCTTTGTTTTTCTATCACTGAACTTTGCTGCATGTCATAGTCATATCATTCTGTCGCCAATGACGTTCAAGTACAAATTTCAACAAGGGGAAAAGGAAAAGGGCGTCAGGCATAAGTAAGTTTGCTAAAAAGTTAGTGATGTGTACTTTAATATTACATATGTACATACATACTCGTACACACACAGAAATAAAGATATCAAGAATTCATCCGAATATTATATGTATAAGTAAAATTGGGTATGTATGTACATGACTTTGAGTTTTTGCAAATTTATATACAGGGTTAGGTTGCTGTCAGCTGTCGTTATTTCTTTTGCGACTAAAGCCAATGGAATTAAGTTTATAAATAATTTCTGTAACTGTTCATATCATTGTGGAATAATATATTATTTTGGATTCTCCTATCGTAGCATAATGGTTAGTGCGTTGAACTATCAGCCGCGTGGTCGCCGGAGGATCAAATCCCAGTTGTTCCACCATAAAAAAAAAATAGGTTTTTGTTTAGGGGTATTACATATTGAGAGAAAGTGATTAATTCTACAAAAGTACCTCTTGTCATGAAATATTATAAGCAGATAGTTTTTTTTATAGTAGATTATGGGGAGATTGAAAAGACCGCGTGAAATTAGGCTACAATCTCATCTTTCGGTCTTGGTCTAAATTCACGTCTTGAAAAAAAACTGCTCTCTAACGATGTTCATACAAAGAATTTATATCACGCACTAAATTCACGTTATATTTTGCTTGCAGTCTTACTTCACGCTGCCAAATCCCACTTCAATAGAATAAATTCAGGTTTCAGAAATGCACGCCTACGAACACTCGTTAAACAATTCTCGACTCATATTTTACTCACGAGTGTGAATTTTTTCCTATAAGCAGATTATACTATATAATTATTGTAATACGTGACGAAAAATTGTTGAACAATTATAATAATGGCGTGACGAAAATTAATCTACCTTGATAATTACGTTAAAAATGATCAGGAACCAAAAATTGCAAAGTGTTATATGTTGAGCACTGTGATGTGAGAAAAGAATATCAAATATTACGATATTTAGAATATCAATTATTACGATAT
The DNA here is from genome assembly GCA_929447395.1 of Epistrophe grossulariae. NCBI lineage: Eukaryota > Metazoa > Arthropoda > Insecta > Diptera > Syrphidae > Epistrophe > Epistrophe grossulariae. Next base: position 92,095,978 of record OV839568.1, on the reverse strand, counting down.
TACGATGGATTTAGAAACGAGGGAATTTTACAAACTATTATACATAAATAATTAGGAAGTCATTTAAACAAAAATAAAAATATTGTTAAAAAATTTGTTAACATTCTTTAATCGATCGCGAGTACTAAATCGATTCACTCATTTCATGCTCGCATTTTCGTTATCGAGCACTATTGGAGTGCTCATGGTGTGAGCTTTTATAAATCAAGTATTCGTGAGAAAAAGTTTAAATTCTCACAGTTAATAAATCATGTGCGAGATCTTCGTATTCGGTATTGCACGGTATTGTTTGTAAACGTCATTCGGTATTGCACACTCACTAGCGGCTTATGAGTGACTCTGAACACAATGGAAATGGAGCTGCAACTAAAAATGGAACCGGAGTAGATATCAATATATTAAATACAAACATACAAATTGAATGTAATGTACACAACGCAAAGTTACTGCAATTAGGGCTGCACGTACATCATATTTGACATTTCAAATTTTTAAAATAAAAGAAGCTTGAAAGGAAATTAAAATACACGACTGGCACGAACTTGCTCTTATGAGCGATCACACTATTGTTTAAAGTCTGATTAGTTTAGATCTATTCACCTGATTTAAAAAGAATTACATCAGTTATTGGAGCATATATTTTTTATGCCACCTCCAAAAACGTAGTCAAGTTTAAGGTATAGTATTATGTAAGTACATTTATATGAAAAATATAGCACACTGTTGCGCATACGCATGGAGCTTACACTTAAGGCTGAAAGAAAAAAATTGATACGTATTAATGCTGAGTTAAAAAATTTATTTACCCGTTTTGTGAAATATCGAATTTTCAAAAAAATAATTTTGAAATTTTTTTTTTAAATCCAAAATTTATTTTTTTGAAAATTTTGATTCAAACTTATTAGAAGATTTAGTGTACATAATTTCATTAACATCGGTTCAGTCGAAAATCAAAACAATGTTTCCATTTTTTATCGATAGACAAAATTTTTGTTTCAATGTAATGGTAGATCGTATTGATGCTCACACAAATTTTAATGAAAATCGTAGGAACCATTTTTGAGAAAAATAATTGTTCTCAAACAAAATTTTGTAAACTTTTTTTTTAAATAAAAAAAAAATCTTTTTTTGAAAATTTTGGTGTGCAATTCTTTCAAAACTTTCTTAAACATTCTCCATAAAAATTGATCAAAATCTGATGAACCGTTTTTTAAGAAAATCTTAAATAAAAATGGTTCTATAGGAGGAAAAAGAAATTAACCATTTTTTGTAAAAAAAATTTTAATTTTTTTTAAATTGTGAACACGTTTTTGCGAAAAATAAGGTTTTCATTTTTTGCTTAAAAAAAATTGTACGACAGCTAAAGTTATTTTTGGTCCTAAAAAAATGTACAAAAATGTGTCGGGGGAATGCCTAAAAACCTTATGTACCAAGTTTTAAGAAAATCGACCCTACCGTTTAGGCTGCAGCCGAAAGGGCAAGACAGATGGACAGAATTGCGAGACCCACTTCTTTTGGCTTCGCTGGCATCGTAATGTCAAGTTTGATTAAAATCTCGAGTTCGATTTTTTTTACGAATGCATAACTTGTCATAGAGTACCTACAGTGGCGGAAAACTAAATAGCACCATTATATGATTCCATATAACTCAAATATCTTTTCCACTAAATTATAAAACTGATTAAAATTTTATGTGTCTGCAACCACATGTGACATCCCTGAGCGCATAATGGTGACTCTTTTTATCATTATTAAAGTGAAGAATAAATCAATGTGGCGTCGTTTTAGTTGTGCATCAGATGGATAAATAAATAACACCAGTTGCGTTTTTTTTTATTTAAATAAAATAATTTTAACCATTTCTTCTTTGTTAGTTCATTTCTTTTTAGTTTATTTAACCAATTCTTAATAGTTTTGTATTAGAATTAATAATAGGAAGAAGTATTCATTCACATTGCTCTAAAGAAAAAATGATAGTGATGGAAGACGTATTCTTGATATTATACTAATGATTTTAGCTGTTCTAAAAAGAGAATCAGACAAACCAGAAAACGCTTAAGCGGAAAACATAAAGAAAAAAATGAGCCAAAAAAACAACAACTTAATTCTCTTCACTTATGGTTTTTTTTCTTATGGTGCTATTTACATTTCTATCTATGTTTAAACCTTTAAATTTATTTTTCGAGTACATACTTGATACTTTTGATTCGATATCAAGTACTTTTGGAATCGATACTTTTGGTTGCGATATAAAGTAGGCAAGTATATCGGATAAAAGTGCTTGGATCGAATAAAAGTACTTTTGGTTGCGATACCAAGTATGTATCAGATAAAATGACTTGGAAGTATCTCTTCATCTTTTTCAGTTAACTTAACCACAACCATTCCCAATAGTCGGACTCAAAAGTCATATAATTTTTCACCGTACCTAATTTCGCACACATACTCAATTTACATGAATTTTTGCAAAAATATTTTGATTTCTGGAACCATCACAAGAAACCAGATAAGGAAAAAACTCTGCTAAAAATGATTCGGTTTCTTCATACTATTTGTCTTCACCTGTTTCTCCTAACATAAAATCTAGCTCACTATAGACGAGTGGGAAGATATGAACGCATTCTTTCCTTTTTTTTTGAAGATTTTTTGCTAAACCTGCAGCAACAATCAGACAAACCAGAAAACGCTTAAGCGGAAAAGATTAAGAAAATATTCCACAAAATGGTTTTTTCCTTTCCTCAAAAAAAATCTTGAAAAATTTATTGAAATTTTTATCTTGAATTCTGATTCGATCCAAGTAGTCATCGATACTTTTCATGCGATACCGGTATCGAGTGCAAGTACTCGATTTCGATGCCTTGGAGGTATTGTTTCATCCCTATGTATATATCGTAAGTAAAAATCAGTTAAAAAATCGAGTTGACGACAAAAATATTGAAAAGCCTGAGAAAATTTTCGTTGACGTCAAATGCGTTTGCAAGAAAATTGACTGACGTTGATCAAATAGATTTTGTGCAAGCAGGACGATAGCAATATATCTGCGTCAAAAAATGACGATCATTTGATAAAAATAAACGTTAATTTGACGATTTGGAAAATGACTAATTTTCTGCTTTTATTTTATCCAGCAACACTGAGTTAATGCAATATAGTAAAGTAAAAGTCAAGTTGATATTTCAAAATTATACGTTTCCATCAAATGAAGTGAATTAACAACTTTTTATTCGCAGCACTGACGACAGCCATAAAAAGTTCTTCATATTTTTATCTAATATGTTGACAATTTATGCAGCATAGAAGAATATTGAAGTTAAGTGTTATACATTGTTCTTACAGCCAAACATACCGAAAAAGTACTCAAAAGAAACAACATGATTGCCTTGTAGTTGGCAGGAAATATGCAACCAGGCATATTTCGGGAGTTTTCATACAATCTATCAATAACAACTAAGAAGTATGTAATTCAAGTCGGTAATACAGTTTTTCTGTGAGTTTAAGTTAAGCTCCGAGAATTCTCTTTACATTGTAAATGTTGCATTTAACATGTAAATTGTTTAGCAACGACGTCGTTTTTTTATCCAATTGCCAAAAAAAAACGCCTAATGGTAGCTTCAATAAACGCTTTCAAAGTGCCATTAGAAAAACTGCAACATCCGAAAGGTTAAAGGTTCGAATTAAAAAAAACCCACGTCAGAACACAGCAACTTAAAATGTGTGACTTAAGGAAAATTAAAAATTAACATGAATTGAAAATATAAAAAGTACAGGATTAAATATCAAAAATCAAAAATACTAAAAGCCTTGTAGATTGTTCAGAAATAAACATTAACAAAAAAAATTATTATTATTTATTAGTATTGACAAAGGCCCTCTCTTGTCAACTGATGAGTCCAAGTGAGATCGCCGGGGCAAAACGCCAAATTTTTGTAGGACTAAAGGCCGTTAAAAGCTATTTTGAATCAATAATTCAACAAGTTCAAATAAAATAGTGCTAAGTCTTCTACTTGGCTGATGTATTTCAGTAAATAGTATATTATAGAATTTGTATTATTAAAAAAAAATCTTCTTAAAAAAAATTATCGTAAGTGGTAATTTATAATTACTTATTTTAAGTTTGTTTTTATTAAAACAAAAATTATGCAATCATTTTATTTATGTTTTAACTAATTTTGCTTCTATAGTTATAAGCAATCATATTATATTATCGGATGAAAAAAGTCACATTTCCCTTGGGAAGCTATTCACCATTTTTCAACAAAAATTTTTCAATTAGGTATTCATCTTTGTCCTATATTGAATTTCAATCGCTTTTTAAGATTTTCTGAAATAACTCTGAAAACTGTATACAATTAATCCCGTTTCAAGATAGCAGAATATAAAAAAAAAACAAAAAATGTTTCTCCTTACCTCCACAGTGATTTTTAAAATCAACGCAACAATCACCAAGTTTTAAGCATGCATGATCACAATAACACGGCTTATCGGTGAGATCTTCAATGATCGAATTAATTGGTGCCTTTTGAACCACACATGACGAATCACGGCCAGGGCAACATAATTGTGCCTCACGACAGGATCCTGCCGAAACTGCATCAATAGACGACGATGTAATCCAAATTAAATTGATGCACAAGCATATCAGCGTACTCAAATTTATTCCCGCCATTTTACCAAATGTTATGTTTTTGCTTAAACTCAAAATTAATTATTAAAATCAACACGAAACCGGGTGGCACTTAAAAAAGGAATTTAATATGACTGTCGATAAGATCTACCTTTCTTATTTAATTTTAATTTGAGAGCTTTTTATTTGAAGAAGCGCACTTGAATACCAATACACAAAACACACGAAAAACCACTTAAAAAAGGAAGAATATATAGAATATAATTCAATTTATAGGTACTTGAAACAAATAACCGATTGCGGGACAAAAAACATATACGCGTTCCGGTGGTGGTCCTACTCAAAATATTACAATACTCCTTTTTATTTTTGATTCATTGAAAGAACAGCCGCTAAACAAAACATTTGCTGTTTAAAATTACGGTGCATATATATGGATAAGAAGGACTCGAATAGGTACCTATGGGAAATCGGAAATATCAACAAGATGTGATAAGCACAAATACTTCGTTATTTCCTTTTTTCTTTGTTCTCTTTTTCCAAAAAAAAAAATCAATCTATGTAGGAAACAAAATAAAACACACACCCGTGTTCGTGCTTTATTTTTACTCGTACTTTTATCGGAACTCAATACGCGCGGAAATATTTATTACATTTCATTGTTTTCCTCTTGTCAGCTGTTTGAGCAGCGATATACCAAAAAGTTAAGGGTTTGTTTTTTTTTTTTCCTATTCACAAAAGTTCAGATATATTGCTTTTATAGGAACACTCGGACGCGCATTGTTTTAAAGACTGCCACTATACACAATCAAAACACACGCACAAACACACGTACATTTAAACCACGGCACCACGACACAAAAGAACTTTTCACGAAATTCCTATATAAATTTATTCTTCGAAATCCAAATAAATTTGGGTTAATTTTGTTTAACCATAATCCTCGTTTGATATTTTATTCGAGTGTCCTGCGACCACAACAGACTTTCAAGGAATGAGGAATGTTTGGAATTCACTTTTAATAAACGGTTTATAACAATCGAGAATGATATCAGATATGTAAGCTCAAGTTAGTGTAGAGCATTCTTGCGCACTGCTCTGAAAAATGGAAATGAAAAAATTGAAGTAGCTACAAAGCTACAACTACCAAACAAAAATCTGTTGAGCTTTTTAGGATGTTGGAAGAAAATTGAGTTGAAAATTTATGGATTTGAGTCACTTTAAAATTATTTCATTTTAATGGGCAGAGGAAACTTTTGTTTAGCCCGATGACGGAGTAATTGGCAGTAGTTATTCTTCGTTTGATCACAATATTGGTATAGTAGTCTGAGCTGATGAGAGGCCTAGGTAGACAAAGTACCTAACTACTTCAAAGTCTATGGTGACGTTTTGATGCTAGCATTAACTCTGTGAAAAGAGTTTTCACTTTTCAATTTTTCAGACTAATTTTTAAAACTGAAAAGTGAAAGTGTTTTAACAATTTTAAATAGAATTTTGCATTAAACTCGTATTTGCAAAGTTACAAAGTAAAACTTAGATTGTATCAATTTAGATCAATTATAAGCTACAATATGTCGGTCAACAATAATATCATAACTATACTGTCAACGTTGACTGTTTCAACCCATTAAACTTTGAAGATCACACGAGTGACAGTCGTTCAATATTGTCCCAAAATGCTTTGACGTGTCATCTGTTTCAATACGTTTTTTATCCTTTGGTGTCAACGCATTGACATGTTAAACTATGACGATCACACGACTTGACCACGATCGAACACGAGTGTTGATGCCGAGTTGACAAGAGGGAAAATCAACCATTTTTGTCGTTGACCATCACACGGCGTAAAAATATTAAATTGGTGAAGCTATAAACTCTCCAATTTCACTGAAGAATGTCTACGATGTTTACAAATAGATTCAAAAACCTTTAAAAATTCAAAATTTTAAGATAACATTTTTGGCTCCTAAAAAAGCTTTTGGATGACATTTAAATTGAAATATTCAATATACGGTTAGATATAGTTGCCTTTCTGTCAAGCTATAAACTGTCAATTTCTATAGAAGGATGGCTATTGGCAACTTAATCGATGGATTAAAAAACCTCTTAAAAAAATCATAAATTTATGAATTACCCAGGAGGCGTTGGCACAAAAAAAAAATTATGTTGGGTCAACTTTAGGGTTTGATTAAAAAAATAGTCTTTTTCCATCGTTTTGTTGACTTTTATTTACATCTTTATTTTCAAAAAAATTCTTCAAAACTATTAATTTTTTTTAATTATTTTTCGACAACTTTTCACAACAAACTTATTTGCAAATGAAAATTTCATTTTGCATAACACTGAAAAGGTTTTCAAAATTCTAATTATAATTTGCAAAATAAATTTGTTTGGTGAAACGAAAAGAACAAATATGTACTTTGCAAACAAACTTTTCTGAAAATAACTTTTCACCTTGCAAATTTGCGTTTGATGAAATATATTTTGCAAAAGGAAAAACTTTACAACTTTCCATTTCAATGATTTTCCCGTTGCAATTATCATTGTATGTATATAAATCTTTAGGATCAGAGTTAAGTTTTCAAATAGCCTCTATGCGAACTGTCGTGACATATTTGAGACTCAAGACTTTTTTGCAAAAACCTTACTCCAACTACAAATCGACACCAAAACGCTGATTTTGCTCTCCACAACATTTAAAAAGGTGATTAAAACATCCAATTTAAAACAGTTTTGATTATAAAAGTACTGTGGGTGGGGGTCATAATTCTGTATAATATGTCAAAATTCGGTTTCCTAAATTCTGTATTAAAAAATTCTGTAGTTACTTTAAAATTCTGAAAATCAAAAATTTCTGTAAATCCATAATTCTGTATTTCAAAATTCTGTATTCCAAAATTCTGTAAATTATAAAAGAAAAATTGTTTTTATTTGTTAATTAACAGAATTTTGAACTACAGGATTTTGAAGTTCAAAACAGAAAAAATGTCTGTAGGTACCTATTAAGTTGTCATTGAGTCCAAATAAGTTCGTTTTAACTTTTTCAAAAAAAGTGTGTTCATCTCAAGTTTGTAAATTTTTGTTTCTCAGCTCCACTCGAAACTCAATTTTCAATAAGATTCGAATTTAGACGTTTTAAACGTCTATATCGGAAATTTTATTGATTATTTATATAGTTTAACGTGAAATCAATTGATTATTATTGGAAAACAAAATTAATTTTCAAATTATTATGTGGATGTTCTTCATAAAACATTTGTTCAAGTTAACTTGTTAGGTATTCCAAGTATGGCAAAACCATTGATATCAAAAAAACGAAAAGAGAATGTACGCATACACGGTTTTATATTTCAAAATACAAGATTAATTAAAAGACAAACATCATTTATTATACAAATGATTACAAAATCACATTTCAAATTTTCCGGAATTTTCGATTTACAGAATTTTGATATACAGAATTTTGGAATGCAGAATAATAGATTTATAGAGTAATGAAATACAGAATTATGTTCATACAGAATTTTCAATTCATTTACAGAATTTTGATCATACAGAATAACGACCCGTTTCCAAGTACTGTTTATGCGGACCCGCAGGGACAAGCCCTCCACCGGTGTATGCCCACCTGCAAACAGTTTTTTTTCAAATCACTTTAAGGTCATTAATGCACACTTTTCGTAAAGTCAGTAAAATGTTATAAACTTTTATAAATTATACTTTGGGAAATAATACTTGGGTATGTTTTAAACAAAAATCATTTGGAAGGGTGGGTCATATTTCCCCCCGTTTGTGCGGGAGGGAAAGTTTTCTAAAATATTAAACCTTATTGTGAGTTTCACCCGAAAAATATTTCAACTTAAAATTTTGTATTCTCCCGGAATTTTAAAAGCTATTCTGAGTTTCGAAGGAACGAAATTTCGTTCGCCTATGTGAAAATAAGTGAACATTAAGGCTGTCAATAACATTAGATTCCGCCCGAAATGAATGTTCAAGATAAGGGGAATTTTTTTAACACAAAATTTCGGGTGAAACTCACAATAGGGGAAAAATGAAATATCAAATTTTCCGGGTGAATTTTTTTGAGATTTTCTTATTATTGAAATTTCACTTTCGCCTTAATTTAAGGTAAGAACGCCCAAATTGAAAAAAAAAAATTTGGAAATCCAATTTTACAAAAACAAGTTAGTAACTTAAGATTTGGAAAAATATAAATTTGGGCGATATTTCCAATTTTTTTTTATTTGAGCGTCATTTCCTTGGGCATAATTGCCTAACGCCTACTCAGACATTGTGAAACAGACCCTAAATATATTTAAACCACCATCTTTGATCAAAAGAAAATGTTCGCGAAACTCCAAAATCTTTAAAATTAGATAATCATATTAACCGAATGAGAATGAGTTTTCCATTTCTACGATTACAGAATCTTTGAAATCAAAACCATCGAATATGGACCCGCAAAATTTTATTCACGGAAGTCGGAGTTTTTCAGATCTATTTACACAAGCTTGTATTTTGTTTTAAACCAGTTTTTCGATATAATAATAATTTTAAATGAATATGCCTCTAAGACTTTATTCTCATTCCTTACCTCCACAATGATTTTTAAAATCCACGCAGCAATCACCAAGTTTTAAACATGCATGGTCACAATAACAAGGTTTATCGCTGAGATCTTCAACTATCGCATTAATTGGTGCTTTTTGAACAACACACGATGAATCACGTCCATTACAACATAATTGTGCCTCTCGACAAGATCCTGCAGAAACTGCATTATTAAGCGTAGATATACAAACAAAGTTGATGCACATGCATATAACAGTCCTCGAATTGAATTTCACCATTTTCTGATCAGAAAGCATCAACATTATATTGAACGAATGAAAATTAATTGCTGGCTAGATGATATTTTTTTAATTTTTCTTTTATGAGTACATAAATGAAATACAAAGTAATTTCTTTTTCTCAAAAGAACACACGAAACAACGGAAATTGGTTGGTACTGAATTGAATCAGAGTTATAAACGGTTTGGAGGATAATTATGTACAAAACACAAGTTAATGTCACATTTTTATTTAAATTCCTGAATGTACACTTTTGGATATTCTGGCCGAAGGCATTGAAATACTTTTTAGTAATGAAATTGTTAAATAACTGCTATAGTAAACAAATCAGTTACTGTCAAAAAATGTCCTGCATTTTAATTGTATTCCTCTGTAATGAACACCGACATTAAAGCATCATATAATTTAGCTGACTGTTTACAAACGTTCAGACACTTGAATATACTCGTATCAACAGAGTAAAAGAGTAAGAACATACAAATGTGCGCATTATACAAAAACAATTTACACACACACCGACATTTAAGAATCGTGACGATACAAAAGAAAACTTTTCCCAAACTTCTTCTCAACTTCTTCCTCGTAAATTAAAAGATTTTAACGGAATTTTCAGCGTTTCGTTTTTTTTTTATCAATGAAAATATCCTGCGAGCTTGTGACAAAGACAGACACTAGACCGTCGAAGAATGAGGAATGTTTTGATTTGGAATTCGCCGTTGAAATATAAGTTTGGTCAAAACTCAAAAATAATGCAATTGAATTGAGAGGCAACATAAAAGAGAAGTACTGCGAAACTATGCGAATATTGTGAACTGTGATGCAAAGATATATAGCATTCCTTGCTCCTTTTTTCTTCAGTAACAGTTGATTGGAATCGGAACTGAGACTAATATGGGGAAATATTGAAGTAGCTACAAAGTAACAAATACTTATATAAATAAATGGAAATGGTTTTGTAGTTTGTTGGAGAGAAACTCAAACTGAGTTGAAAATAAAAGAAGAACAGAGTGAAGTAAAAATATTAATTTACAATAAACATGTCTTTTATTTAAGCTGGTTAATAATTCTCGTAGATGTAGGAATTTCGTACTCGAATTTAAAAATGTCAATAACATATTTTGTATATTCAAGACAGTAAAATTATATAACTTTTAAAGTAGGTATATTATTGTTTAGTTTTGAACTATTTGTACAAATTTTAAAATTAAACTAAATCATTATTGTCTGTAGTTGAAATAAATAAATATCATATATAGAATTTATTCTTTAGGTTAAGGAAAAATTTGTTCCTATTTACTCATACGACAATTTACAGAAATTTTTATATTTCAAATTAAGCGACAGAATTTAATAAAATACAAATTTGTATAAATAGTTTGTCACTACCACTTAGGTACTATTTGTCCAAAAATTTCTATGGGATTTGATTTTGGAATTGTGCTACGTCGTAAGACGTCATACAATGTTTCAAGTTACCCAACAGATATATTGTAGTAGGGTATGGTCAATGTGGAATTGTAGGAAAAAAGCGGACAGAAGAACTGGCCATAGGCAAGGATCAGCCCTTCAAAACTTTGCGGAAGGAGTCAACATTGCAGTTATGAACGGCAATAACAGCCGTGTTTTATTGTCTACGGATCACATCCACTACGGATAGTAATGACAACAGCGTTGTATGCTCATCTCTTTTTTTCTTATGTTTATTTATTTTTCATATATGTAGATGCTGTCTTATTTCTTTATACTGAAGTTTGTACTCCCTATCGACTAGAGAGCCGTCTACCTATCAGAGTAAAAACTTATTTTCAGATCTTTAAAATAGATCCAGATACAGAGCAGGATCTAAAGATGATCCCAATCCAGATCCGTAAGATTATTTAAAACGCGACTAATATTTTCAATTTTTCTTATTGTCGCAGTTTAAAAAACTGCGTTATAACTAGAGAGAGATTTGCCCATCTATATATAATAAATAAATATAATAAGTGTCTTGATATTGGGTTCCCGGAAACGGCTCCAATGATTTAGATTAAATTTTCATAGTTTATTTTGATAAACCAGAAAAAAAATTTTAAAAGTAATTTTTGTAAAACCCAGTTGTATTATTTTTTTGGTTTTTCGGAAACGGTTGAAATTTTAAGGGTTTGTTCTGATGAATGAGACAAAAAGCAACTTTGACAATTTAGACGACATTTTTAGAATTTTTTATGATGACTGAGAACAAATTTTGAAATTGGTTTTATTAAAATCCACCCACTGCTGCGGAATCGACATTATCTCTCAGAAATGACTCAATTTTTAGATAAAATTTTTCCAATTCGATGTGATGAACGGGAAAAAAAATGAAGAATGGATCTTTAGTAAAATCCACCCACTTAGTTTTTCGGAAACGGCTTAAACTATTTGGATGAAATTTCGAGGGTTTTTTTTGATGAACGAGAAAAAATTCAGAAAGCAGTTCAAGTTAAATTCGCCTACCTTTTTTTGTATTTCGGAAATGGATCGTACGGTATGTTTAAACTGGGTATTTTAAAGGATGCTAGAAACCATGAGTGCCATTTTTTTGGTACTACCTAATTTTGAATTAAATAAATAAATAAAATTTTTTTTATCGGAAACGGCTGCAACTATTTCGATGGGCATTTTTTTTTTCATAATATAATATTTTACTCTTATTTTTTATCGTAATAGGTATAGTCCAGGCCCTTAGCTCAGAGGTGCCAAGGAACGCTGAGTTCCCAAAGGAACCTAATGATTTTGATAAAATTTTGTATTAAAATAATATTTTACTCTCCAGCTTTATGCACAGTACGCAGCTGAAGCGAAACCAAGATCTCCATACAAAAATTGAAACAACGAAATCATAAACGAAAAATTTCGTTTTCATTTTTTTTTTTTGCAGTACGCTGTTCGACGAGCGAAATTGATAATTGTAACAGATTATTTGGAGAAGTCTCCACTCCTATTTCGCACTGAATTATTTGCATGAACTATAAATTGTTTTTATTTGTATTTTCATTTATTTGGCCAGTTTATATTTCAGAGCGCTCAGTAATTTTCCTCCGTCTTTTTGACAGAGCAGGAGAATGAAATATAAACACATTGCATTGTGTTCAAAGGAATTTAAAAAATCGAGCGACGAATCCAAGAAATTTCAGTCTCACTTTTTGACAGCTAAAGTGAGGAATTTTTGTGAGGAATTGTGTTTATATTTGTGAGGAAGCGGAGATCTCTGAAATATAAACTGGCCAATTGTTTCTTTTCTTTGATTACAGCAAAAGCTTCTTCTCAAAACGGTTCGACGATATGGATGAAATTTTGTATGCATATAAAATTTTACATTCAAAGTTTATGTAGAGAGATGTTATCCAGGGCAGATGTTATCCAAGGGCAGTAACCAGGGGAAGCCAAAAAGGGATTCAAGGAAGGTACCGATGGGGCTGAATAACAAAATATTTTTATTGATTTAATTGAAATTTAGTATTAAGATTATATTTTGTATAAAAACTTTATTTATATAAATTTTATCCAGGCCCGTAGCTATGGGGACTAAAAACAAACTACTGTAACGAAGACCAGACCTGTGCAAAAGGAGTATATTTACTTAGAGGGAAAATACACTACTCGCAACTCAATACTTATAATGACACTCACTCTGGTTAAGAATGTTACGGAAGTAAGACGTGTCATATTGTTCAGAACCTAAATATAATAATTAGTATTACCGAGCGATCCAATTAATGTTTATATTGTCCATTAAATACGAATAATTAGACACCGACCGCGACGTGTAAAGCTGTGTTATTATTGATAAGACTGTATTTAACGTTAAACTACATAGTAAAAATGATAGTATAGAGAATTGAAGAAAGAAAATGATCTAGAAAATGCATGTACATAGGTAGTTGAGGTATTGTGCTGTTAGAAGTTACTTAGGAACTATTCAAATTATTCATTCATGTTATAAAACACTTTACTACATACTCACTGGAAATCAATGCAAAATGAAATATATGGTTTCTAGCGGAATGCAATAACATAAAAAGGCAACAATTGTTACAGGTGAACAAACACAAAGGTCAAACACATTATTTTGTTAGAGTGGATTCATAATCGCCAGTCTTTTCCATTGCATGTTGTCCATATGTGGCAAGAAATAAAAATACATATTATACCTTTAAATAGTGTGGACAAAATTCTCAAGAAAAGTAGAGTTCAAAATCACGCTCACTGTAGGTTCTGAATTACATTATTTCATTATTACATCATTTCTTAAGCCCAGGAAGTTGCTGATACGAAATGCAATGCCACAACAAAGTCATAAACAAAAAATTTCATTTTGCTTTTCATTCTACGATATTCAATGTGCGAATATAATAATTCTCCACTTTATAACTTACTGTAAGTAAGTAAGTAAGTAAATAAGTATTAAGTAAGTAATGTTGCTTATTTCATTTCATACAATACGTATGTATATGACATAATTTGTGTTTTACAAGTTTCAATAATTTAATTTTAATAAAATTATAAATATGTATAATGTAAGAAATATGTTATTAATATTTCTTTAAACAAAAGGTTCAATAGTGACTTTAGTCGTCTGTCGAAATCAATGAACTTTTTTAAAAATACTACCCCATGCTAGAATTATTACATAATTACTGGGCAAAATTATAAATATATTGTTAAATTAAAAATTTCTTTTTTTTACAATTTTTTAGTTGTTGTATTCATTAATAATTTGATGGCGGTAATTCAATACTATTTTTAATTATTTTATAATGCAATTCCAATCCTTTGCTTCATTCAAGAAATCTGTTATAGTGCTCAGATCAACCGTACCATTTCTTAATGTCTATAATCGACGGATACTCCTTAAAATTGGACAGGTTCCCATAAAATGAACAAGGGTCTCTTCTTCATTTAAGTTGCAAAGAGTACAGTTTATATTTTCTGTTTGTGTGCTTCGTGTTGCGTAATGCGTTAAGCATAATAAGTTTTGCTCTCGCTTTCAATATCCAACGTATTTTGGAGGTATCCCAATCGTCCGAGACATAAATTTTACCAGCTGTATAATCGAGCATATGGTATTAACTGCTGTGAGATCTCGTTTGTTTGCTCTTTCCACGTGTTGGAGCTCGATTATCTTACCCGCTATACCATCCACAATCAGCTTGGACAGACTCCTTTTTGCCACAATCTCATCCAACTGCTCCACGTCTTCTCGACTAAGGCTATTTTCCCATTTTTTTGAAAAAAAATTAAAAAAAAGCAGAATTAATGCAGAATTAAAAAATTAATTTAAAAAAATATCATCTACCCATTTTCGAAATAAGGAATTTTCAAAAAATAATTTTGAAATATTTTTTAAAAATCAATAATTTGTACTTTTGAAAAATTTGGTATGCTATAATATTAGAACTTAATTGAAGCTTTTGTGCAAAAACATTCATTAAAATCAGTTCAACTGATAATGAAATAGTCGAAAATCAATAAAATGGTTCTATGAGAGATACCATTTTTAAACGATAGATAATTTTTTTTCCAATAAAATGGTAGATCGTACAGATATTAGTTCACACAAAAATTTGAATTAAAATCGTAGGACCCGTTTTTGAGAAAAATGAGATTTTCAATTACGGTTTTAAAACATTTGTATGGGAGGTACCGTTATTTTTGGTTATAAGAATAATTTACATTTAAAATCTGCTAGATAATGTTAAAAAACTGCTGGGTGCCAAGTTTAATAAAAATAAATTAAAAATAAAATTTGATAATTTTGATATACAAAACTTTTAAAACTTTTTCAAACATTCTCCATAAGAAAAATTGATCAATATCAGTTGAACTGTTTTTGAGAAAATCTTAAAAAATGGTTCTATGGAAGGTACCATTTTTCGGAATTTTTTTTGTATAAAATGGTTGGCTTTTTGTAAAAAAAATTAGTATTTTTTTTAAGTTATGGACACGTTGTTTTTTCAATTTTTGCTAAACAAATTTGTACGGCAGGTACCGTTATTTTCGGTCTTAAAAAAAAAACTAAAAAAATCGCTTGGTACCAACTTTGAAGAAAATCGACCGACCCGTTTAGGCTGCAGCCGAAAGGACAGACGGACAGAATTGCGAGACCCACTTTTTTCGAATTCGCTATCATCGTAATGTCAACTTTGTTCAAAATCCCAAGTTCGATTTTTTTTACGAATCCATAACTTGCCATATGTATATAGTGCCTACATATATATCGCAAGTAAAAACACAACATAAACAAACTTGAAGTACATAAATTGTGGAATAGCTCTATGTGGTATACCACACTTATAAATAAATACACACGCACCTAAATCTCTACCCCTGTATGGTGGTGTGGAAAAGAAGAGTTTCATGTAAAGCCTAGTACATACTTCCTCGTGAAGTGAACAAACATCTGTGGAAAAGTGAATTTTTGACACAATTTGCTTGATTTTTGCAGCTTTTCTGGTCAAATTGTCAAAGCTACACCAAAAATCAAAGAGTTCCCGTACATTTTGCGCGGGAATTGGTTCACCGCTCGTGAACGCAAACTATCCACTTATTGTCATTGCTTCACGAGCACGTTTACGGATAAACAAAAATGCAAATTTGTATGGATTCACGACATGATTAACAAGTATGTACTAGGCTTAAGTAGGTTAATTCAATTTTGTTTTACATACATATGTATGTTGTTAAAAGGATTAAAATTTTTAGAATTACCAAAATTTTGTTAATTTCCATTTCAAAATCAAAATAAATTATGTAATAAGCGGTGGAAAGCTCTTAATCTAATTTTTGGATTTTTATTTATCACCAGCAGAATCCTGTTTTTTTTATTTTCATTAAGAAAATTTCCCAGAAAGTCTAAATTAGTTACAAACCAACTAAGCAAGAGCATTTCACAAAGAACATAATTTACCAATTAAGTCTCTTTTGTGTGCTACAATTCTTAATATCTCCAAGAAAAAAGGACACGAAAATAGGAATAATTAACATAATATACCTGAATATTGTTAGTTTGCTGTCATTGTATAAGGCACAATTGTCTCGTCCTTTTATGCATATAAATAAGTAAGGATTGAGTAGGTATGATGATTTTTGAAATGATTTGGTGAATTATTGGCCTGAAAGGTTTAAAAAAAATAAATGGAAGACAAAACTTAATACAACATTATATTCTTAAGATAATTAAAGAAAATAACAATTATTATCATTAGGTAAT
The DNA here is from genome assembly GCA_929447395.1 of Epistrophe grossulariae. Lineage (NCBI taxonomy): Eukaryota > Metazoa > Arthropoda > Insecta > Diptera > Syrphidae > Epistrophe > Epistrophe grossulariae. The sequence goes on along the minus strand of OV839568.1, from coordinate 92,079,269 downwards.
CCAATTTGTCGACCAAAAACAAATTTAACACTATTAAATCTCACATTAGAGTTAATATTATGCAGCTTAACGTACAAAAAAAAACTTCAAAGAGGTTTTATATGATCACATACTCGAAGAAATGGCTGCAAATCCTTACCCATAATCATTATGAATACTTGAGTGATATATAGATATTTTACGGCTGTCATTATACATATCATCAGGATGTTTTGCAAAGTCTGTTATTTTAATTTTTTTTTCTGTCACTTTGGATTGAACATACACCGAGCGCTTTCAGAATCTTATTTCCTATACTTACTTCAGTGTTTATTGTTTCATTCAAAAACCTAAAAATAAGAAAATTAGATATTTTCATCGTAAAGTGTTTTTATCTTATGCCTACTACTTTTTATCATCTACATATTTGTCTATATGCTTTAACCATAAGCTTCAAGTTCCAGTTTTCATACCATTTAACCATTTTATTTCAAATTTAAACCACTATTTTCATTATTTTTATTTTTTTTTTACAAGGAAAAGAAATTTACACAAAGAATAAGGAAACAAAATGTTATGAAACACCCTCAAGTCGTAGGATGTTATAGAAAACTATATGTAATACAAAAGACTATTGTTTAGTTTGCAAATTTGAATGAAAACCCATTACCGGTCTTATAGTATAAAATTCAAAAGCCTCATAGGCCACATTATTTCTGTTCACCTGAAAACCCAATTTTTTTCACCTACAGCATAATATATGCAACAAAAATCCTTAAGCAACTTTATATACCATATACATCACATAAAGTGTTACGTATATGGATAAGTATAGATATGTATATGATATGTTGGCGCACGTATTTTCTCTTTCTAAACAGGTACACTTCTATTGTAAAACAGAACACTTCACGTGCCTTACAAAGGCACACATGACACTATCAACACTTGGCTACTTGCCGATTTACGTCTATTAAGTGCAAACAAAGTATCCTTTCCGTCACCCAATTTTTGCTCGTTTCTGTTTTGTTTTTTTTTTTTTTTTTGTAAAAGAGAGTGAAAAAGATTTTAAGTATCGTCCTTGCATAATTGTAACACAATGTCCTCATGTCAATTTTTTCTTCATTTTTGCATTAAGTTTGTTGCACGTGTAATAAGAATGGAAAATAAATGAACAAATGGGTCGAACGTACCTGCTCTAACGGATCAAGTAGCTTGAAATTGTAAGAACTAATTTAAATATAAAAGATTTACAAAGGAAAAAAAAAACGAAAAAAAATATTTATTTATTAGGAATTTTTTGAAATGTTAAATAAGGGAAAGGGTCGTTATTCCGTATTACAAAATTCTGTATTCGAAATTTCTGTATATCAAAATTCTGTAAATCCAAAATTCTGGAAAATTTTAAATGCTATGGTCTATGAACTACATCCACATAAATAACTTGAAAATTACTTTTGGTTTTCAATAAGTCAATTCTTTTCAGGTCGAACTTAAAAATGACCAGTAAACGTACCCACATGGTAAGTGTAAACTGTATTGTAATTTAACTGTAAATCCAGAAGATAAATAAGAGGAAAGGCAGGTGAAATCAACTTAAAAATTGTGAAAATAAAAGACTTACTACAATATTTTGTTTAAAACCTTCAAATGCAGTATTTAATTTACAAAATATACACTTTCAAAATATTAAGTTGGAAATTATGTTAAAAAATTTAAACATATCTGCATTGAATTATCGAACAGAAGTAGAGAAAACAACAAATCCGTATATGCAATCATTATCAAAGTGAATTCTGAAATTGTATCAGCTGAGATGAACACACTTTTTCTAAAAATGTTGAAAAAAATTAATTTGGACTCTAATGAAAGCTTAGTAGGTATAACCTACAAAATGCTAAATTTCAAAATTTTGTAAATTATAAAAGAAGAATTGTTTTGATAATGAAAAAAAGTGCGCAATTTTGAAATACAGAATTTGTAATACAAAATTATGGTTTTACAAAATTTTGGAATACAGAATTTTGAAATACAGAATTGTGAAAACCGCGAGTTTTGGCATTTACAGAATGACGAATCTAACCCATTAAATAAGTTTTGTCATCTGATTTTTTTTTAATAAATACCTATAAATAATTTTTTCAACCACTTCCGGACAAATCTTCTATATATATAAAAATGAATTGATTTTTTGTTAGTATCACCCAGTGTTGCCGAAAGTACTCCCATAGAAGTATTGTACTACTTTCAACACTTCCGTACTCCTCCTTTCACATTCGTACTCCTATTTTTTTTAAAGGCCTAAAACATCTTACATTTGCAGCAAAGTTTATTGTTATCTTAAATAAATTTAATGCACTTCAAATTTAATGAAAATTTGGCAGCACTTTTATCTTCCAAACTGTCGTCAAGAAGGGAATTTCCCTCTTTCTCGTTTGTTTTTGTTTTTTCGTTTGAACTCCGTGAATTTGTATGTATATATTCAATAAAATGGAAAGGTTTGTTAATTAATGCTTGAAATATTGTAATTCCTGTTAGGATAATTCAAAGTAAACTTGTATTATATAGATATTTAGTGAGATTGGATTCCTTGGAGGAGGTAAAGGCAAAAAAAACTGTAAATGTATCCTGTGTTAGGTTAGGTTTATGTGGTTGTCAGCAGGAAACGCTATAGACACACTTAGACCAGGGGGTTGGCCCATTGTGATACCACAGGAATCTAGGAAGCTTTCTTCCTACTCGTTGAAAAATTTAGAGCTTCTTACGAAGCGCGCGAGACTATTAATGTCATGATTTGCCAGATCACTAGGATCATTGTAGTAGAATATTCTCCTGGATGAACCCTACGTCTTTGAGATAGAGCGGGACATGTACAGAGAAGGTGAAGAAGGTGTCTTATGTTGCTGGAGGTTAAAAATGAGTCTGCTGCTATATACCTGAAAATTCAGCATCAAAATCACCTGCTGCAAGACCCAACGATATTGAGTTTTCAAATGCTGAAGAATTATTTGCTGTTGAAGTTGATACACCTAGCAAATCAAAATCGAACTGGATTTTTTTTCTTCGTGACTTTTTTTAAAATAAAGTTAAAAACAAAAAAATTTATGCACACACTTATTTTTAATGACTAATAAATGTCTGTACTCCTGTTTTTTTCAAAATACTCCTCTTTTTTGGCCGCAGTACTACCTTATAACATTTCTCTCCTGCAACACTGGACTATCAGCATAACTCGGCTGAACATCAACCGATATTCATGAGGGTTTTTGTGTTGAATTCGTATTAAGTCAGGAAAGATCATAACGGAGCCGAAAATTAAAAATTTAGACCGGAAAAGTTGAAAATTGTAAAATTGCATATTTTTAGGGAAAAATTATTAGATTTTTTGTTAGTGGCAGCATAACACGACTTAACATCAACCGATTTTTATAGGGATTTTTTTGTTTGGTTCAGGCAAGAATACAACGGAGCAGAAAATTGGAAATTTAGAGCAGGAAAAGTGGAAAAATCGTGTAATTGCATACTTTTAGGGGTTAATAGTGATGATATCAATAGCATAGATACAAAAAAAGCCAGGTGGAACACCAATATGTTGATTCAGTGATCATATGGTCAACACATACTTTTAAGGGTGAATGGTGGAAATTTCCGTCAAACTTTACCGTTCATCCAGCGATCAACGTCTGCAGATGAATTTAACGCCTGCCTGAAACTATCATATTTATGGCGATTAGTAAAGAAGTTACATGCGAATGCGTTATAGAAAAATCCATCAGCCGATATAATTTCTCGGCAGAACTATTAGCAATTGAAAATGGAGAAATTCCAGTTGATGCTACGAATGACCGGATTTCTTTCCCGTCGAAAATAAAGACGTCAATGATTTGAATTTACTTATGCAAAATCAAACCGCAACAACAATGTATTCGCTCAAATCGGTTGATCGTGTTACAAATGATGACGAAACAACAAGCTACCCAATCGAAATTTTTGAATTCGTTGGATGTACCTGGTGTACCACCGCACAGTTTGCCACTCAAAGTCGGCAATGGCATCATAATGCTGCGCAATCTGAACTCACCGAATTTTTGTAATGGAACCAGGTTGACGCCTGACGGCAAAAAAAATCTGATGAACAACGTCATCCCAGCCACCATAATCAAACGCAAATGCAAGGGCGAGGAAGTTCTCATTGCAAAAATTCTAATAATATCGACCGAGTTGCCGTTCGAGATTAAGCGCATTCAGTTTCCCGTTCGACTCACCATCGCAAGGTCATTCGTTGCAAGTGTGTGCCTTAAGGTTAACGTGAAACATTTGGAACGACAACGAAACTTTCGGCTGTCAAAATATATTTACACAAACGCGACGATTAAGCGAATAACATGTAAAATATGTTCGAGAGTCGGTGAGACATATGCATTTTTTGTTTATACCTCGGACAAAAAGCAAACAACATTGTTTATAATAGACCGTTGCAGTGGCCTCAGGCTTGTAATGTGTGAAATCCATTTTCGATGTGGACTACATTTTGAATATTATTCCAAAACAGTTTCATTCATTCAATATAGAGGCTCGCCTCTTGAAAGGGACATTAATGATTAATTAAATCACTTTAAGGCGAAACAAAGTTCGCCGGGATAGCTAGTTTGTAATAAAAAGAAGTCAACTCAGGTTTACGGTACTCGGTAGTATGGCAAGTCGGACGCTCTTAATAATCGTAAATAAAATCTGTAGCTGTTGAATTTTTCCTTGTTTCCTGAAGCACAATCAGGTAGTATTAAAATCGTCAGTTAGAATACAACACATACATTTGATGGACTATCATAAGCGTTAAGTTCTTAAATGGCAACGTTACTTAGAATTTATTTTTTTTCCACTACAAGACTTTGCCATTTATAGGTATTGCGAGTATGTAAAATATTCATGAGAGATTCGGAAAAAAAATTAAGTGCAAAAATATACTAGCACCCGCACACGCTTCAAAGCATTACAAATAAACTGGAACTCGCATTAACCACTAGACCACATTTTGTAATGGCCTTTGTGTTCCTTTATAGATGGTGGAAATATCTCTGTTACGCATTCTACACTTGAAAATAGAAGTGGTTAAATTTCTCGCTATACGGAGGGAAGTGTGGGAAATGTTTTTAAATTTAAAGAATTAAGATATTGAAACAAAAAAAAATATAAATTAAAAAAAGGACGTATACGCCATGTATTACTTTCGCTGTTTTTAAATACAAATTCGAATTCATATATGATTCAGCGATGCAAGATCGGGGGATTTATCCATTTTTGTGTGAATTTTACGTCTAAATTAAGCTTTAAGGGAAAAAGGTATTTTTTGAACCTCATAGTACAACAAAAGGGATTTTACCTTATTTTTAGTTTTTTTTCCTAAATTGCTCGTTTTATAGAGAAAAAATTATATTCAATTATGATCAAATAAAACATTTTCATGACTAGAAAGAATTCATTCTTAATATCTGAATGTGTTCATTTTGATTTTTGAATTTACCTACTTAGGCCTAGTATAACGCTGCCAAACAAAAATTCTATACCAATATGACATAAATAATAAACAAAGACTGTCATTCTGGTCATCCGTTCTGCAGTACTAAGCTTTTCGATCAGCGAAATAAATAACTGTAGCAATATATTTGGAGATATCTTCATTATTTTTTTCGCTTTAAATTAATTTTGCGGATTGTGTGTGAAAAAAAAAATTTGACGTTTATTGGGTTTATTTTTGTTGTTTCTACTGATTGCTTTTCTTTTAATTCATGCTGCACTCAATGTAAATGTTCAAATATTTACAAAACCTGAATAACAATGAAGTATGTATTTTTTTTTTATTTTTTTTGCGTGGTAGAATTTTGGGATATTTATAACAAAATAAATGGAAAAAGGGGAATTTTTGAGTATCACTGTGGGAAAACCTACATTCAAAGTCTGGCATCACTATGCTTTTTGTTTATTTCATACTCATTAACGTATAATTCGATGTTTTATTTTATTATTTTATTTGTTTATTATCTGTAATATATTTGTGTGTTCTAAAGTAGTTGTAGTGAAGCAGAGATAATGAATAAGAACTATAAAATAATTAAGAGGCAAATCATGTGAAACGAATAAGGATAACAAATTGAAAGTATATGTGAGAAACGAAAGTTGTGTTCATTTATGTAAGAATAAAATGGTTAATTAGTTAAATAGAAATTGAGATAATGTCTACACCATCTACAGCTACATTCCACTGTAGTAGCCGCTAAGCGTTGCATGTCGTAGTCATCATCGTTCATCGTAGTAAAAATTATTGTGTGGTGTGTTCAGGGATCTTTTCAGTTTTATTGACAGGATTGAATTACGCATATGTGGTGTAAAGCTAACGTCTACCATGCTAGAACAACAAATCTGAGATCGGGTACATTTTCATTAATAAATTTGTTTTACTTATATTCACTTGAAAAGGAGGTCGTTTGGTCCAGAGTAATTTTAACATAAATAAAATGCTCTTATGTACGATCACCCTATATGGTTATAAAATCTTAATTTATGAGAAAAAAAAATAAATTATTTTGAAAATCGTTAAATTGGTTTTTTTTTTAAATATAAACAATAAAAAAAAGCATTGTGTAAATTTTGTTTATATAAAATTTTTTTAAGCATTTTTAAGGAAAAATATTGTTTTGCAAATACATATTCATATGGAGTTCTAAATTTTATTTCCAAAAAAAAATTCAAAATTTTGATAATTTGATAATTATTCAAACTTATTTAAAGATTTGCACGGAAATTGAAATCAAATCGGTTGAACAAATAATGAGATAATCGAAAACAAAAAAAGATTCTATTAGAGGTATCGCTGATAATATCTAAATGTAAAATTTGTTCCAATAATATACTGATACTAATTATAAACAACACAAAAAAAATCAATCGAAATCGTTTGAGTCGTTTTCAAGAAAAATGAGATTTTTCTTACCGTTTTTTAAACCCTTGTATGGGAGGTACAGTTATTTTTGGTTATTAAAATAATTTTTACTTAAATGTGCTAAATAATGTTAAAAGAACTGCTAGGTTTAATAAAAATCGACCCAGTTATTATAGAATTATAAAGTTCTGAGAAAAAATTTGAAACATTTTCTGAAAATCAAAAAAAAAAATTTAATTTTGGTATATAATACGGAAACGGGTCGTTATTCTGTATTCCAAAATTTGGAAGACCAAAATTCTGTAAATGAATTGAAAAAACTGTATTCCATTATTCTGTAAATCTTTTATCCTGTATTCCAAAATTCTGTTAATCCAGAATTCTGTAAAATTTTAAATGCTATGTTGTAATGGTATGTTGTAAATAATTTGTATTTATTAATTAATTTTGTATTTGAAAATATAAAACCGTCTAGTTTCTACCATACTTGGCATAGTTGAAACTCGAAAATACCTTATATGGATAAGCTTTCAAAAAACTATTCCACTTGAACTCTTTTAACATCCCGCGTTATCCTTTTAAAATCCCTTTTTTTAGCCACGGAAATTTTTCAAACGAACAAATTTTTCCAAATAATTGGAAAACAACGAATGCAACGATATACTTACTATAAGACACGGATTTACAAAATTATTGAAAACACTTAATTGTTGCTCTGTTCTTGCAGCTGCCGTGTTTTTACATACCTATTGACGTTCACATACCAGTCACGGCCATAGAAAACATTAAAACATTAAATATCTGCTCGAACTCGAAAATGTCTTAAAACGTCGTAATTAAGACAATTTCTTATTACCACCACCAGCTAAAAAGAAGCAAATACTCATTGAATTATAATATGACTAGCCTACCCGTGCGAGAATTCTCGCAATTACATACAAATAAAAGACGCACGAAAACAAACAAATACAGTTTTTGAACGCATTATTAACATTTTTAGAATAAAATTATAATTCGTCTATTCTGAAGGTAATTTCGCTTCGTTTGACACCTCCTTTGGTAAAATCGGTGTAGTATGAGAGTCGGAAAGTGAGTCTAGACTATAGAAATAATATATAACATTGTGGCACTTGCAATGAATTTTTTGGTAATTCCCTTATCTCATCAATTTATGGCTCTAACGTAATATGTGAAATTATATTTTATTTTTAGTTGATGCTAGTGCTGACATGAATTCTTGCACCAAACCATTGAAAAATCTGCTAATATTTGCGTGGGCAAAAATAAACAAAAGTTTCATAAAAAATAGTTATAGTAATTTTCTCAAGAACTAGACATAAAACCGATTTTTTGTGTTCGATTCAGAATCGATGTTACCATTGACCACACAAAGACAATTTAGATATTCATTTCACAACTTTGAAAAAAAAGGTTTTAAACTTTTTTTTTTTAATTTTGAGTTTGCATGCGAATTTTTCAAAAACTATTGACATAAATAATTTCATTTAAATTTAGGATTAAAGAATAGATTTCTGGCATATAGTACTTCGTTGTAAGTGTTGCCGTTATTTTGTAATATTTTTTTTTTCTTTTTAAGTAATTTTTTCTAAAATTGCCCCCACCTCCTAAACGGGGTGAGATAGACTCCATACTAAAAAAATGCTTGTTTTTGACTCCTCTACAAAAAGCCAAAAGTTATCGTACTCGTGCTCCAAACGGACAGACAGACAGCGAGACAAACTGACTTCATTATATCATCGTGTTTTCAAATTTGATCAAAATGTTGAGTTAAATTTTTTTTTAAGAACTTTGCCATTTAAATAGTATCTCCTACATCGCAAATAAAAAGATAAGTTACTGGAAACCTTAATTTTAAGTGAAACATTACAAAATCGAAAAAAGTACTCATACGCCGTGGAGTACTCTTCTTTTGTTTTTTATGTTTTTTTAAATAAAACATCGAATTAATTCTTTGTGTGTTGATTGCTGTTGACAGATAAAATAAGATATTATTTAATTCCTGACTTCCCTAAAAAAAAAAGGTTGATGATTTTTTAAGAGTCAGCATCGGCATCTAACTGATGAGCCCACCGTGCGTCGTCGTACCTGAAAGAAAAGCATTTTGGATTTGAAGTATCTTGAACTTTTTATTTAATTGTATGTATTTAGTAAAATAGAAAACAATTAGGCTATTAGAATTCCTTGTCACAAGAATTTAAGAACAACATATAACAAAATAAACCAAATCAAACTCAATTGAAAGACAGAAAAATTTAATCAAGTTACTAAGTATTTCTACAACTAATTTACATTTGGCAAGATCCATGCAATATCAATCAATCAGAATTCCACTTTCCATACATATCTACAAATATAAAACGATGGCACACCCCAAAAACTACAATGTATATGGTGCTTAACTAAAATTTTGGCTTTTTGCCAAGTACCAAGTAAATAAAATTGCGTGCCACCAACCACCGAGTGACAATTCAGTGACAAAAATGTTTCTATATCTGTGACACATGGTATTGGATTTTTCGCGTATTCGATAACTGACTCATTGCCAAACAGCACTGCCACTGTTTATATCAAAATTAATGCCAAAAATGTTTAAGATGAAAATTCGAACACCGCTGCCGAGCAGATTATATGTTTGTTTTCTAATGCCATTGCCAATGTGTGTTTACAAGAAGGTGTGAGATGCACAAATAATCTCATAATGATTTATGTTAATGATTTGTTGAACATATTTATTCACTTTGAACTTCAAAGGCGCAAGGGCTTGCACATAGAATGAAAGTGATCGGATGGCGAACTTGTAGTTAGTGTTTTAGCATTTAAGCCAATGCGAACCATAGAATCTTAACGATCGGGGACACTCACAATTAAATTGATAAATTTATACAAACAAATTTCAAACACCTACTTTAATTGGTAAAAAAGATTTAATTACCATTATAAAGAAGACTCCATAAAAATAACTAAGCGTATTTTTTGGAATTTAGAAGGGGTAGATGAAGACTTATGATTTAAGGGTACTTTTTTATTTTTGGGCTTATGTAACCAAAATCAAGTAATCAAGTAATATTACTAAAATCCTGTCTGTGGCACTTCGAAAAATGCGAAGAATGTTTCATTTACCGTAAAAATCAAAAACCTAGAGTCCATGAAAATATATAAATGATGTGAATGGGATTTTTTAGTGGGGAGGGAAAAGCGTGGCAAAATTTGTTTAAATGCCAGAAGCAAAAATCAAATGTATTTTTGCTCTATCTAAAATGATTTTTTTTTTGGACAAACCCAAACTAACATGTACCTATTATCTAGTCTAAACATTGTTCTCAAGACCTTAAACTTATAGTAAGCAGTTTGGGAATAATTTACTTGACTGATTTTCCTTTGACTTTATTCGGCCATAGCATAACTCACCTGGTTGAAGGTTAAAACAAAATTCAAAGCGTGGAGTAAAGGGTTTTCTAATTTAAAATGGTCTCATTGGCATGTCAAACCTTAAAAAAAACGTTTTTCATCACAATTTTTACATTAAATGCAGTTTTAGATTCGTAAAAAAAAGTAACTCGAGATTTTGATAAAACTTAATATAACGATGATAGGGAGGACGAAAAAAGTGGGTCTCGCAATTCTGTCAGTCTTTCTATCTGTCTGTTCGACTACAGTCTAAACGGTGAGGTCGATTGTCTTGAAACTTGGGACCTAGCATCTTTTGGACATTGCCCCGACCTTTTTTTAGGACCAAAAATAACGGTACGTGCAGTATATTTTTTTAGCATTTTGAATAATCTTTAGATATTTCTCAAAATTGACTTAACCGATTTTTCTTTAAAAAAATACAGTAAATTTTAATTTGCAAAGGCTTACATTAATTGGTGAAATATTTGTTCCCAAAAAATGTTTATGAATGTCAACTTCCATAGGACCATTTTTTAGTTTTGATTTTCTCAAAAACGGTTTGACTGATTTTGATAAATTTATTTTTAAGTTTCAATCAATGAAGTTTTTGTGCACTCATCAAAAGTCCTTAAGATGTATTGTTAGGTTTTGAAAATTTCAAGGATTGCGAATGACGAGAAAGATATAATCGGTGAGGTCTGACATTGCAGCAGTGATAAGCTTTCGAGGGGAATCTGATGCACAATCGACCCCCAGATTCCAGGTATGGTGAGGTATGGCCCATCAGTCATAAAACCAACCAGCTCTCATAGTTTTAGCTAAAGTGAGAGAGATTGTTGTGAGGATTGATATGATATTATTATCTTTTTGTAGCGAGGTGATGTTCGGGGGAGAGGTAATATCCCCCCCTAATTTCGGTGTGCTTCTCTAGTATGCTGCTGCCCCCTTCCGCTGAACATTTGAGCTCCTTTTTCCCTTTTCTATACTAGTAGATCAAACTAAGGTGTTAATAGACCTATTAATCAATTGATTTTCGTTTTCAAATATCTTTTTCTAATTAAATCAATTAATGACAGTTTAAAATCTATTAATTTTAAAATTACCTTTTTTAACACAATATTTGTAATTACCTAGGTGTAAGCTTTTAACTTTACTTTACGGATTTAATAAATAAAATAAATATGCGTCATGAAACCTATGTAAGGTGAAATGAACTAACAAAAATTTCGTATGGTTACGCAATTTTTTAGCCTTTATTAATGCGGAGTTAAAAAAGTTAATTAAAACAAAATATCATCTACCCATTTTCGAAATATGGAATTTTCAAAAAATAATTTTGAAAACTTGAAACTTTTTTTAAAAATCCAAAAAAAAATATTTGGTCAATATCAGTTGAACTGCTTTTGAGAAAATCGAAAATATTTCTATGGGAGGTACCATTTTTAACCATTTTTCAGAAAAAAAAACATTTTTATAAAATGGTTGCCTTTTTGTAAAAAAATTAATGAATTTTTTTTTTTAAGTTTTTGGCACGTTTTTAAGAAAAAATAAGATTTTCATTTTTTGCTAAAAAAAATTTGTACGGCATGTACCGTTATTTTTGGTCTTAAAAAATATTTAAAAAATGTGTGTGGGGAAATGCCCAAAAAAACGCTAGGTACCAACTTTGAAGAAAATCGACCGACGCGCTTAGGCTGCAGCCGAAAGGACAGACAGACAGAAGGAGAGAATAACGAGACCCACTTTTTTCGACTTCGCTATCATCAACTTTCGATTTTCAAAGTTCGATTTTTTTTTCATTAATCCATAACTTGCCATATATGGCTTTAAAAAATGATTTAAATTATTTTTTTCTATTTCAAGTCGATTTTTTTTAAATTGCCCCTCCCGAAATATCTTCTTTAAAAAGATAAAAGTCAGTTCGAGTTCGAGTGTTTTAATGCAACTGATTTATTGTGTATGAAAATATTTGATGGATGCCCTTTGTATGTCGCTCATAGGCTCCCCCAATACGCATCTAATGCAAAACACCCTATATATATTAGGGTGATTCAAAATAACACGTTTCTCGAAACTCAACCGGGACCGGGCGAAGTTATGAAGCTTAGATTGAAACCAAATGATTAAGACCTTAAAATTCAAAATCGAACACCATTTAGAGGTCGCTACCAGCGTTTTTTCAGTAATTTTGCTTAAAAATCGGAATTATTCTCAAATGATAAAAGCAGCAGTTTTGGTGCTAAAAGCATGAAATTTTTAGGAAGTGTTCGTAATTTCATATAATTTCTGAATATTCACTTAGAAAGTTAATTTTTGAAATAAATACTATTTTTATAGCATGTTTTGTTTATAACAAAAAAGTAAGCGTCTACAGAAAAAAACCGCAATGGAACTGGGACTTGGTGTTGACTTTAAATTACGTCTTGTTACACTGAAAGCTCAATTCAGTGACCAATAACCTTTCCCAAAGTTTATATTTTGCTTAAACTTGTTTAAACAATATTTTCAAAAAAAAAAAAAAACACTATCACCGTTATGTAAAAAAACTCATATCTTATTGTACATAGGGCGCGTCAAAATTGGATTTTTTTAAAATTATTTTCTTGGGAATTTCATAACCTGTAATATTTTAATATTAACAATTTTTTAGATATCACTTTTTTTTTTTTTCTTTTTTTTTTTCAATTTAGAAAAACCTCTACATTGATTTAATTTTTGGGTCACTCTTTCCAAAATTGATTTTTATTTTTAACCATTTTTTTTATTATCACTGCTTATAACTAGTAGGTACGAAGGCTAGCAACGTCGAAAAAAAATTCATTTCAACAGTCATGATTTTTAATATGTTGTACTGCTCACTAAGTCTAGTGAAATTTTGGTGGTCTGGCTGGTGGGATACGTTGCTTTTTTCTGTAGGCTTTTGTAACGTTAAAAAATTGAAAAAAAATGCATTTCAACAGTCTTGAACAAAATAAGTTTAAATACAATTTTAAAAATTTTTGTTTCAAAACTGAGTTTGAAAATTAATTTCTTCAAAAATGTTCACTAAAATATTTTTGTGATTGACTAAGAATTGATAAGAGTATCGAATACTTAAAGATAAACAGGCACTCAATAACATTTTTTAAGAAAAAAAAAGTAAGTATAACATTTTTTTTTGTTGTTTTTAATTTCAAGTTTGAATATTAATATAAAAAAAACCATTAATATAAATACAGAATTTTAAATGTGATATAAAAGAATAAATTCCTTTTTTTTTCAAAAAGCTATAATACAATAATGTAAGTGGTACCATTGTTTTTTAATAATTTTTTTCCGAATAAAATTCCTAATATTCGATTATTTTTCTTTTATTGAAAAATCGCTTGCCAGACGTATTTTGCAACGTCTGACACCTACCAGACCTGTATTTTCCAACTGCAGACAGTTTTTAGAATGAAAAGAAAAAGAAGCCAAGACTGTTGGAATGATTTTTTTTTTTCAATTTTATTTTTATAAATCTATAACCCTAACTGGTTGTCAAAATTTATTTGTACTTGAAACTTTTGAAACAGCACCCTGTATAAATATTCTTCCACTCAATAATAGTTTTTGCTTTTGAAAGCTTTATCTGATTCTGCAGTTTTGTATAAGGTATACAATTTATCAGAACTCACCTTATATCAAAAGTTATGATTTGAATCCAATCAAAAATTATTCTCAAACAAATCAAAATAAAACATAATTGTTAAAATTGAAGGAAATTCCTTTTTTATTTTGAACTGTTTGTATTAGTTTATTAAATGAAAGTGTCGACTCTTTAATTTTTTAAATAGTATTCAAATGGCAATGTATCCTTCAATTAAGAATAAGTAAGATTAATTTAAGACTTACGCTATAGATAACATGACAACCACGCTCATTTTATTTCAATCTTACGTTTTGAGAACATTAACATAGTGACTACAATCTACATTATAGAAATTGAAAACTATAGAAAAATTTATTTAAAATATAAATTCCAGGAATAAAACTACAAATTTCATAACAAAAAAAAATAAAAATAAATCAAAGCTTATTCCAACTAATCATCATGCCTACAACATAAGTACATTCCTTCCAGAAACATTTTGAAAAAAAAGAAAAAAATAACAACAATAAATTCATTGGTATCATTAAGAGCCATGCCATCGTTTCTTCAACACACAAGCAATAATAATAACAATAATAAAATTATACATACCTAATATCATCCACAATAAAGACGCATCTTCTTCTGAGAACACTGCCAACAAAAGAAGTGTAGTTTATTTTTATCTTTTTATATTCATTTTGTTAATTTTATATAAATTTTATGTAACACTTAAAACTCATGTAAAGAGATTAAGTTCTCATTAGTATCATGTTAGTATCATTCTGTGAAAAAAAATTGTAACATAAGAGAAAGTTGTACCAACATTATTCAAAATTAGTTTTGTTTTCAACCAAAATTGTACTAAATAAATTTAAAATCCTAAAACAAGAGATGTGGAAAATATTTATTTTCAACCACTTTGGGGTCATGCAGCTTCAGTTCATTTTAAATGTTTACATCCACCTCAAACAATAGTGCACTTTTGAAAAAAAAAAAAAGTATCTAAGTTTTCAAAATTCCAGCCGTTTCTTATTTACATGAGACAAAATAATATTTACTGCATTACAGCTTTTCAGCCTCACCTAAAATTAGCAACTTGATTTAAATAAAAACGTTCTATATTATCACACACGCCAAGAAGCTTTGTAACAAATAAATCACAACTATAAAATCATTCACTGTAATGAATAAGAGTATTTTCTCTCTTGATTAACATACATATGTATATAGATACATCTTATTTCATTCTCTTTATGAATAACAACAACAAAAACAACAAGTTGTGTTAAGGATGTTGTGATTTTAAATATATTTTGATAAATTTTCTTTAAAAATAGAAAGCGAAATAATGAAAACAAAGCGCTGGCCGCTCAGGCTTATACACAATATCTCGAGCATCTTTAACAAAAATTACCACAGCACTAAGTTAGCGGCAACGATTGAAATAACACGCAGTCTGACGGAAAATTTGCTCGAAAGCGGAAGAACCTGTAACGTGGCAGCACAAATTTTAAATCGAAATCCATAATAAATATCACAGACTTTTTCTCGTGTTGATATTTCTTTTTGTTTCTTTATAGACAGTTTGAAATAATCGTTTACGTTAAGTTTTGATTTTTTTTTTAGTGTCGCGCGAGATGCCACAAAATACTAGACACAAAGTAATTGGTTTGTTTACAGATTTTTTTTTTATGTTTTAAGAAATTAATTCCTTCGTTTTTGTTTGTGGTTATTGCTCTCTGGCAGTGCCATATTATCATTTTAATGATTGTTGACCAAAAGAGAGCATTGAAGTGATGAACGTTCACCTTTATAAGATTTAAGTTAGTTTATGATAAAAGTTTTTTCTTCTTACACAAAAAAAAAACATCAACTAAAAGGAATTTTTGTGGTTATAAAACATAATCAACTGTGGGTGGCAAAGCTGATTATTTAAGTGCAACAACAATTAGTGTCGTTGGGAAAATATTTATTTTGAATTTGTAGTGCAAACAGCTTGAAGATGTCCACTAACGGTAAAGAGAAAAAAGATTTTTGAAATAAACTGAAATGGAATTTTTATTTAATATTCCGAATATTGGACACAATGAATGTGGAATTGGTTCGATGCCAAGTTTTATTTTTTTTTTTTTTGTATAATTTAACGTTTAAATATTTTCATTTTAATTATTTTCTTTGATTTATCTGCATTTAAGCAATGTATAAAACATTTTAGGAAAAAAAATAAAATTTTAACAAAAAATTAAATCAAATCAGTCTTCTATTTAGTTCAAGAATATATATGTAGGTTTAAATGTACAAGGTTTCGAAACAATATTCTCTGTGAATATACTATAATATTTTCAAAAAGCTTTATGTCAAAATGCATTAAATTTGTTTATTTTAAATTTAAACTAATTAACTTAAATATTATATTATGGGAGCACTTATTAAATTAATTGCAAATTACAGTAGAGGCAGTAAATTTTGAAAGGCTGACAAAAATACAATTCAGAGTAGGTAATTGGAAGACTACGTTGGTTATTGACAAAGCCACACATATGTTGTGTGCTATGATTATGAAAACAAAACCATATGTTATGCATCAGCAGTATAATAATTTTTTTATTTGATATACCTACGAATAATTGCTTCATACTGATATATACATATGTGTACATATGTAGCTTAGCTATGTAAGTGGTGGTACAAAAATACAAAATAGAGTGTGTATGGAAAATTATTATGGATGGTGTCGATTAACGCTCTTACGTTAAGGGGATATTGATTAAAGATAAATAATAAGATTTAATATATATCTTAATTACAGACAATGGAGTAGAATTGGTTCGGAGCCAATTTCTGTTATAATTTTTGTTTAAATATTTTATATACCTACTAAGTTATTTTGATATTTTTATTTTTCAATAAATCTAATTAATCACACAATATGGAGAAAAAAACTGCAAACAAAATAGAACGGAAATAAGATATCGAATGTTTATAAATATAAATAATATAAATAAAAAAGCAAAAGAGAAAAAAAAAAATATGTACACGACTGGGTCGCACGAACTTGCTCTTATGTGCGATCACACTGTGTTTTTAAAGTTTTAATATTTCAAAAACTATATTTATCTTATAAACATTATGGTTTTAAATGAGATAGCTTTAACTGGGCGCCATAGGTAGGCAATTTTTTTATATTTTGTATAGTTGCTACCATACAAGCTTCAGTGATTCCCACAACACAACGATCGGATCATCACGATTGAGTTCTTTAAGCTTAGGCAGAATGACAGAGCATCATTTCTTGTTTTTGATATATGAATTGAAGTGATTACACTCCTGACACAATAATTGGAAAAATTGCAACTTTTAACCCCTTATCAACCACAGGCTAAAAAGAATACTACCTGGCTTTTGAATTCGATATAATGGTACTTGTATACTTACTTTCAATTCCCAAATTAGCTGTCACCGCTCTGTGACTATTAGAATTGTTTTCTTTAAAGCACTAAGAAATTTCAAAATACCGATAGTTACAAAGGCAACTCTGAGTGTGGACAACGTTTTTGGGAATAGATTTCTCTTTATGTTGATGTTGTTTTAAATGAAAATACCAATGAGGGTAAAAAGAAAAAAATTTGAAATAACAACCCTGATTTTATGTGATTTTTTTCTCCAATATCTATTTTTAATTTTGTTTACTTTTAAATGTAAATTATTTTTTTTTAATTTAACACTACCTAAAAAACTGCATACCTTTCTTCTTGTTACTCGATGAGAGAAGGTCTTTCTACGACGGGATCTTCGAGCAATTAAAAACGACTGTTTTGAAACATATGAGCCATTACCATCAGTTTTCTGGTTTCGTTCATTAATTTTCCAAGAAATGCAGCAACAGTTAAAGTTGGAGCAAAAAACTAAAGCATGCCTATATTTAACCCACAATCAATCGCTTTATTTGGCGTGGGTTTGAAAAAAGCATTTTTGCTCTAATGGGTTCTCTTTATTTCGTGTAATCAGGAACTATAAATCAATTTTAGGTTTTGACATTTATTGCGCAGGACAGCACTTTTTTGAGCAGAAACCAAATGATACTTTTCCAAAAAATTTTAATGCCTTAAATCGAAATCTAACCTCAAAAGTATTCCATTGACTGAAGTTTTCAAAATATCATGGTCTTAAAGCCCAAACAAAACTTATTTTTACCCCACGAATTAATTCTTTTGCAAAACGCGCTAAGAAATCTGAAAGTGTTTCTAATAATCTTTGTCTGTTTAAATCCTTTTTCGACATCAAAAGTGAGTGCGCTACAGACCTTGACGGAATAGTGAGCGTTCTAGTAATGTCATTCTGGACTGAAACTAGGTAAGGCTCTGTATAGCTCGTCTCTATGGATACTGTTATATAATAAATAGATACATAAAAAGAGTGTTGGTACTTTTTGGATTATGTCACAGCATCTGCTGGAGTGTTCAAATTTGACCAAAAGTACTTACTGACAGGAGCAGATTAGTTCCTTGATGAAGCTTTTCCAACGTAGGTATATAATATACATATGTACATAAAAAGGCAGGTAGGATTTTTTATGAGATTTTTAAATCTCCTTTATAGTTGGAGCAATAGCGAGGTCTCCTTTTTTGTGGATCTGGCAAATGAGACTGAGATGCCATATACATTCGGTTCCACTCTGTTGACCAAATTGTTTAAGTGAGTTCACGTATGTTTCCTATCAAATCCTTCCCAGGTTATTTAATCAGCTAAGCTGGTTAACGATTAGGGGCATCTGCCTTGGTGTAAAGTTTTTTTTTTTGGTTAGATGGATGGAAGTTTTTGTAAACATGTTGCAGATTGATTTATTCATTTCGGTTCTCGTCGCCCTTATAGTTATAAGGTTTACACGCATTTAGCATTAAGCAGTACTGATATTGCTAAATGCAAGCATTTGTTACTTTACATAATATATTTTTTTCCTCTTCGGGTTTGTTCACCTTCAGATACAGGAAAATATCAACAGTCATCATTTATCGTGGCGTTAGTTTTTAGTGAAATATAAATTATGCCTATCGTAACTATACTTAAGATGACAAATAAGACAAAACTCTCAGCTGAGCAGATGGACAGGTAAAAGAATTAAAAAAAAAATGGAAACTAAAAAGATTCTTTATTAATTATTACCAAAATGAATTAATTGTTGAGAACACTGGTATTCGAGATGTTTTTATTTAAATTTTAAGTGTTCCTCAACAACTAAATTTGTTTAACATTATACATAATACGCTTCGTTCTGGTTCCAACTTACTGCTTAAATGTCAAAGAATGAGAACACACACCCCTTTTAAAGCATTCAACTCTCCAAAAATGTCTCTTGTCACAAAATTTTACATAACTGACACAACAATAAATTAACATGGAGCTACAAAAACAACTACATATGTACATACAGGTCAAAAACTTACAAATTAAATAACATTAAATGAGCAATGGCAACACTGTTGTAATGCAATTTAAGAAAATTATTTTTTTATTGGATGAGTGGTGACAAATATAAAGAATGTCTGCATTAAACTTTTTGAAGTCAAGAGGAAAATATTCAGATTCAGAATTTACAGAAGTAGTAGGTATGCAATGTTATTTAAAAGCATAAGGATCTTCTTTTAATTTTATATAAATCGGTTAAGCTGATAATGAGAAAGATGAAAATAAGCTGCATGTGTTGTATTGAAGGTACCTTTTTGACTCTAAAAACATAACGAGTCGTTATAGGCGATTTAAAAACATTTGCGTCATTTCATAGAAAAATTGACTAAGGCGATGAGTTTTCGAAAAAGTTGATTAGTGTTCGAGAAAATCAAAAGAAAAAGGTTCCAATGAAGGTAAAGTTAATAAACATTTTTAAGAAACAAAATGTTTACTCACTATACCGTTTATTACCGTTTTTTCTCGCCTAATATCGTTCGCATCAAATGTAAAAAATTTGGTGAATTGAGAATTCGATATACTTGAACAAAGTAGTTCGCTATATTCGTAATATCACGGCTTAAGTAATTTTCCGAACGTTTATTTTTGTCGACCTTTGTCAACTCAAGTCATATTAGTGGCGTATACCTACGGTAATAAACTGAATTTTTTTTTTCAATAACGGACAAGACTTTGTGTAAGGCGGGTATCATATATTTTTGTTTTTAAGAGAAAAAAAACTAATATGAGTCAATTAACCCAAATAGGATTCAATTTTTTTCAGCTTTTAATTTCACTTGTATAACCACACAACAGTTCTAAGTTAAAAAATATTCGGCTTAAGCAGTATAATAGTCTTTTATTTCCGTCAAAATATTTACAGTCGTTTTTAAAAACCTTTTCTAACTTTAGGCAGCTTTAAAAACACCGCTTAATTTCAAAACGTTTTTAAATAACTTTTTTTCATTGTTGTCTACCCTAGACAATAGACACCGCTTCCGCGTTGTCAAAGCCTTGACTAAGCTGACGTTTTATTTAAGGACAAGACTAGAGAAATGCCAATTTATTACAGTTTATCCTCATTAAAATTGGGTGTGCTTTAACGCACTTCGCATGATTTGAAAATAAATCTGGGTACTTGTTCAGCGGTGAAGGGCTGCATGAACTGTACTTTAATAAACTAAACTGATACAAATTGGCATCTCTTTATTAGTACTTTCTTTATTTAAATTGAACAAAAGGAATTTATTCTAGAACTATCCTGACACTATCCACGTTTTATTATCTACGGATCTAGATCGGGATCATCTTTTAACACGTAATAAAACAACAACTTTGAATCCTGCTCTGTAGAATAGCTAGAATAGAATAGTTAGTTTTTCAAATAATTCAAATAACAATTTTTAAAAATAATAAACAAAATTTGGCCATGGTTTGAAACCGTCTGCCAGATCCTACTCTGTATCTGGATCTATTTTAAAGATCCGAAACTAAGTTTTAACTCTGGCGAGTAGACGGGTCTTTAGGGTCGGTAGGGAGTACAAACTGTAGTGTTAAGAAAGAAGACAGTATCTACATGAAAAATAAACAAACATAAGAAAAAAAGAGATGAGCATATAACACTGCTGTCATTATGGATCCGTATCGTTTTATTTTCATGGGATGATCCTGATCCGGATCCGTAGATAACAAAACACGGCTACTGTCTTAATGTTGTCAACTGTATTATGGAATCTAATATGCAAACTTTATCTTTACTTTCAGAAAAACAAGCACCAAAAACAGAAAAAACTGCCCTCCACTTCGACATCCCCTGATGCATCATCGGATGTTGAAAATGACTTACCATACAAAATTGAAATGTCAGATGTCATGGGTCGTTATATAGTAGCCAATCGAAACTTAAAACCAGGTGAATACATAATTGAAGAATCACCAATAGCCATCGGTCCAACAGCAAACAGTGAGTCAGTGTGCCTGGGTTGCTATATACCTGTCAAAATGGCTCTTTCTCAATATAGG
Organism: Epistrophe grossulariae; assembly: GCA_929447395.1. Classification (NCBI taxonomy): domain Eukaryota; kingdom Metazoa; phylum Arthropoda; class Insecta; order Diptera; family Syrphidae; genus Epistrophe; species Epistrophe grossulariae. Next base: position 92,057,862 of record OV839568.1, on the reverse strand, counting down.
TAAGGAAGTCAATTTTATTTTTTTAACAAATAAAATATACTTAATTTTGTCTAATTTAATTTTTCTAAATATAAGATGCAGCGAATGCAAATGGCCCCTTTGTTCAGCTGATTGTCGAGGCATTGGCCATGTGAATGGACACACATCTTATGAATGTAAATTTCTTAAAGAGAAAAATTCAGCTGTAGATCTTGTAGCTGCCGCCAGTTTGGTCACAATCAAAAGTCTCTACGAACTTATTCTACCATTAAGAATTCTTCTAATGAAAATCCATCGACCAGAAAACTATGAGAGAATACGCTCGATGGAATCACATATTAAACTGCGAAGACTTAATAATATCCTTTGGGATCACTATCAAAAAATTATTGTGGATAAACTTTTAAAAGAATGGAATTTAAAAGATTTTTCTGAGGATGACATTCATACGATTTGCGGTGTCATAGATGTCAATTGTTTTGAAATTGGTCAGAAATCAGCAAAGGCAAGGGCTATATTTCCTAGTGCATTTCTGCTTTCTCACGATTGTGTTCCAAATACTTCTCATACGGATCATCCGGAAACATTTTCGATAATATTACGTACTTCAAAGCAAATTAAAAAGGGTGATGCCATCACATTAAGTTATGCATATACTTTACAGGTAAGTGTAAGAATAACACAACTCAACAAAAGAAAACGTTTTCTTGATTTTTGCCTTTGAAATTAGTATATTAGCCGAGTAGGAATAAATATTTGACCTGGGAAAAATTTTATTGTTCACTTTTCTTTTACAATTCGTTAGAGGGGGTTATAAGGACCGTTTGGGTAGTTTTTCGGGAAAATTGGGCTGGAGCTTTGGCCGCCATCTTTCAATTTTCTTTGAAAATTGACTTGAAATAGAAAAAATAGAAAATATTTTTTTTCTATTTTAAGCTCCAGCCCGAAATATGTATGTTCCTAATAACACCCTCTAACAAATTGTGAAAGAAAAGTGTACAGCAAAATGTTTCCAGATCATGTTTATACATAGCGACATGAACCTGACAAAAATGATCAAATCCATAAGTTTTCAAAAATATTTTTTTCGAAATCAAAAATGAAACAATTTTTGTAAACCTCCCTTGTTATTTTTTGCTCCGAGAACCTTGCGCAGCAAGGTACGCTACTAATTGGAAGAAAATAATTTCAGAGTTGTGGTAAATTTTATCTTAAATGTAAGATTTCCAACAAAAGCATCAATAGAAAATTATTTTTGAACAGGATAAAAATATTAAGGGTATCCATGCAACGTCTTAAACTTTACGATGTCGTAAAATCGTAAAGTTTCCGACACACGTTTCATGAACGCACCAAAAAACATTTTGCGTAAATGTGGTAAACGATATGGTAAACAAATCAGCTGTTCGTTAAACGTCAAATAGCTTAAAATATGTAATTAAATTTCAACATTCGTAAAATTAATCATCCGCAATTTAAAAATGCCAAAAATAAGCCAAAAAAGTAAATTTATACAATTATATGAATAAATTGCTTTCAATGATCTATTAATTCTTGACTTATTTGGCGAAAATGATGGTAAGTATGTTTATTGTTCTGGCCAACACATAAGTGCATGTGTGAATGCATTTATGTTTGTGTAACTCACACTATTTTGAAAAAAATCTTATTTTTCCTTGAAATGCCCGTTCCTCTATTTCTTCTTTTAAGGTTACAAGAGTTTACGATGTTTATCATCTTCGTTTAACACACAAATTTGCGTCTTAAAGTTTAAGATTTGTTTGAAAAGATTTCCCATACAAATTTTAACAGTTCGTCGTAAACTTTAAGACGTTTAACACGTTTACGATGCTTTTCCGACGTTGCATGAATACCCTTATTAATTTATCAGTAAATACAAAAAAGTGACAAAGGTATCGTTTTTATTTCTACAGAAATTTACATATGTATATACAAATTTACATTTGGCGTTTTTCTTTTTTGGCTCTGAGCAGAGGCTGAGCGATCAGAGCAAAGCTCTGAGGAGATTATGATCAGAGCCCTCAGATTTAATTATGAAACACACTTGAGCACGGAACTGTCATTATGCCTAGTAATCTGTCAAATTACATAAAAATTGTATGAAGTTGTCTTCGCTCAGCGTTTGGCTCCATTTTCTCGGTCATTTTATTCTTAGCATACAGAGCATGCTCCGAGCTAGCTCCGATAGAAAAATGAAACACGACGTATGTGCTCTGATTTGTCTGAGGTAAAAATGAAACATAGAATTCATTTTTGATAGCTCAGTGATCTCTCTGAGGTAAAAAAGAAAAACACCAATTGTACATATTTTGCAGAACGCAGTTTTTTTTGTGTGTGAACATCTATGTCGGCGGGTAGGTAGATAGGTAGGGTAACCCAGAGATTATGAATTATAAAGATTGGAATCCTCGGTTGTCATTCTGGTTTGCCTACAAGCTAAACAAAACGGCGGATGGTGGTGAATTCATATTTTTATACTAGTGTTCATGTTTTAACGCACACTTGTGCAAAAATATGAATTCACCACTGCCTAAATTGTTGTTGCAATTCACATTCATCGACACGAGATAAAATTACAAAAACAACAATGTAAACTAATGGGTTTTGGGGGATGGAACGTACGAAAGATTCCAATCTTTATACATAATTCATTATCTCTGGGGTAAACTAAAAACATGAGCCTTACGTGTAATACGTTCCGTGTCACGCTTAGGTACACATTACGTTATAATGGGTTACGTTCAGTTACAAAACTTGGATGAACATTAATGTTTACACATCTTAACCATGAGGCCTTGCACATTTTTTGTTTAAATAATTAATGCACATGCGCTTTTTCGAAATAGTGGTGAATTCTCGAAAACTCGATACAAATCTATATCCATAACCTCTTTTGGCATTTTCGATTTGAGAATGCTTCTGGTCTTTGATTTAAAAATTTTATCCAATCAATCACTAACCAAAAAGGCCATTAAAAATATCCATTAAATGTACATATGTAAATGCATAGTTTGTATTTTTATTTTTTTTAGGGAACTCTTAAACGAAGAGACTTCATGCATGCTGGAAAGTTATTCTGGTGTCAATGCAAAAGATGTTCGGATTCAACTGAACTTAAAACAGATTGCAGCGCACTTGTATGCCCTGAGTGTTCTAAAGGTTCTGTTCGTCCAATCGAACCTCTTGATCAGGATGCCGATTGGAAGTAGGTTTAAAAACTAAGCTAATAGTTATATAGATTAATTTAAATGTTTCTATCATAAATTTGTCTATACAAAAACATCATCCATAAAAGCTTTAGGTTCATGAAAAACTATACACTTAACTTTAGTAATTATATATTTTAATAATTTTTAAAGGTGTGATAGTTGTTCATACAAACTTTGCGCTAAATCGGTGGTGAATCTCTTGGATAAAATAAACAACGAATTGGAGTCTATTGATCCCCATGATATTTCAGGACTTGAAGGATTTTTAAAGAAGTATACTCAACAATATTTAAAACTTAAAAAAAAAATTTCCTGAATTTATTGTATATTTGTTTTTTTTTTTTGTCAGATACCAAAGCACTCTTCGACCAAATCATTATCTATTCCTTTCAGCAAAATACTCCCTATGTCAGGTTTATGGACGCATCGATGGTTATCTCATTCATGAAATGTCCTTAGAGGACATCAAGAGAAAAGAGAAATACTGTCGTGATTTTCTGACAGTGATTGATGTTCTTGAACCAGGACTGACACGTCTTCGAGGTAAAAGTATTCTTTTGTAAAAAAGACTATATAACTCAGTTTCTGAAGTTTAAACTCTAAATCCACCCAAAAAAGGACTCATCATGTACGAGTTGCATGCACCTATCATGGTTTTATCCACAAGGTTAATTCAAAACAAATTAATCACTCGCAATGAATTTCAAAAGAATCTGAAGGAGGTCGCTAGATTGTTAAAGGAGAGTCGTGATATTTTAAAGATGGAACCAGAAGGATCAAATGAATATATGATGGGACAAGCTGCTGAAGATGCTCTCAAGGATATGGGGATGGTTTAAAGACTTTTGTTGTTTTTTTCTTTTCTTTTTTTTAATAAAATGTTAAATTTATTTTCGTACACAAAAAAAAGAGACAACGGCTATTCTTGGAGTTACTGACAACAAAATACTGGTAATATTTTTTCATTTCTTTGAAGTTTAAATTAATAATATTTTGTATATTACCTACATTTAATGATTCATCTAGATTATATGATTTTGTTATTCCGCTAGTGTTGGCTTTTAAATTAATCCTAAAATCGAAAAATATTACAAGTATAGGCCAGTTATAGAAATAACCTTTTGAACCGCTCAAAACAAGCCTTTTAAGTCTCAAATTCACAAAATAATATCCTAGAGCTCCGTTTTGTTTACGTCCAAGAACATGTGGAACTTTAACGAAAGCGTATGAATTCAGGGTAAATTGAATTGAAAATCGGATAGAATTTAAAAAATGCTTCTAAATGTACGATTAGACTGTCAACGCAAATGTTGGCTACCTGACTGACACTCGCATTGAAATATATTTTATGGCCCACCCGTTGGTTATTATGTGTGACCATGTAATCGGTCTGTCAACGCAGTTAGGACACATTGGTAGACTGTTCGTCAGCGCGTCGACTGTGTCTCAACGCTGACACAGCAGAATTTATTCACAGTACACAAATCTAAGGTAATATATTGCGCAGGTTGTCAAAGCTGAAAATGTCAAAAAATTAAAAATGGCTGTTCGAGTGCCCACAAGAACTCAACGAGCATCATTGGAAACAACAACAGAATATTGAAATCAGACAAGGAAAGGGGCACTGGATCCACCATTTTACCACCATAATACCTCAATTTTGACAGATGCGCAGAACTTAATAAATAAATGAAGACTTTAATGATATTACCTTTGATATGTGTACTGTGGAATTTATTACGGAGTCAACCGCGCAGCCTGCGCTGAAATCTTATTTTTCTGAAGGCGCTAATTAATTGATTTTTAAGTGGTGCGATCGTCATATTTTAACATGTCAACGCGTTGACAGCAAAGGATAATAAACGCGTTGATATAGATAAAACGTCAACGCGTTTTGGGACATCATTGACTGACTGGTGTCACTCGTACGATCGTCAACGTTTCATGCATTGACACAGTCTAAGTTAACTGTATATTGATGATAATTTTAGTGACGTCGAGGAGTCAACGCATTGTCCATTTATGTTGATCATCTCATCGTAGCTTAATAGCTTTTTCAATTTGTGTCAGAATGGAAGTTCTTGTTTTGAACAGAAGAGAGAATACTTTTTGAAATTGATTACAAAATCAAATCAAAAGCGTTTACACGTCGTATTGAATTCGGATTACCAATCGAAAAGATTACACAATTCAATGCCTTCGATTGTTCGGAGAGAGAGATTTCTTCTTTAGCCAGACGTCTTATTACTAAAATGTGGAACCCTTGACCTTACTCAATTTTTGCAAACGATGTGCAGAGATCCGCACTGTGTTAACAATAAAATTTTTTATCTCGAAAACAATATTTTTAATTTAACGTCTGGTTATCATACTACTCCTATTTTAGTCATTGGTAAATTTTACAGTGAAATATTTATTTTTCTTGGTTGTCGATTTGTGTGAATTCGATTTGTAGAGTATAATAACACATTTTTTAATTTTTATTTTCAAATCGATATGACATGTATAAAAGTTAAAAATTTTAAAAATAATTAGAACAGTCTTTTTAGTTAAAATGTAAATGAACATAATTTAGTTACACTTTTGTTTTTTTTTTCGTCAAAATGCTCTATTATGTGTTTATGTGAATCAATGCAACGAATTCAAATATTTTACTTCAATTAAAACAATTGTAATAATGTTATAAGCCTTAATAAAAAAAAACCTAAGCTAAGTATTATATTATGGTGTCCAAGAATCCCATGGCATCCGGAAGGTTTCATTGCATCGCACAATATCACATTCAGCCAGATTTGTAAAATGCCTTGACAGCCTTAAATCGAAAATAAACTCACAAGTGTTGTAGCTAAAAAAAAATAATTGTATAAGTTATAACTAAAAATTCAATACCATTCGTATGTAAATTTGCGAGTGCAAAACAAAAAAAATAATCAGGAAGCAAGTTAAACTTGACCACAATGATTTAACCGAATTCGAGTGTCGAAAACAGCACTTATAGTACTCACATTGGGGGAAACCACAGATAACACTGAAAGCTGCATAAAATTCCAAAAGGTCGTCTAAACTCACCATCAGGCAATTGTATCGATCCGGTATTGTGCTTTTTCCAGCATTGAGCACTCCATGCTATGATAATGACGGGCACAACCATAAACGAAAAAGCAAAATACACAGATATTTTATTGAAATTAATTAATCCATCGAATCGCATTGCATCGCATTTCCTCCACTAACCTCCGTCATTTGGCTCACAACAAAAGCAAATCAAATAGAAAATCACTAGAATTTGATAGAATTTTTCCATGATCCCAGTTTGGTTGGCGAAAAATCTCTTAAATCACTATATAGCACCCGCGCACCCGAATAATATAAAATTCCAACCAAACTGTGGCCATCTGTGAAATCTTTGATATCTCTACATGGGCTTTCAAATTGATGCTGTGGCCATGATGATGAGGATGATTATAAATCAGCACAATTGGAAAATTAGTTTTGATTCATTTATTTATTTATATTGCAACGCTGCTGTGTTGTTTACATGCGCCTCAAAGTAAATGTTTGTATTGTATACGACAAAATAGAGGTCTTGTATAATTTTATGTTTATATCCAATATAATTTATATTTATACATAAACAGATATTAAAAGCTTTATCGTTTGGTTTAAATATAAACATTTAAATGACGTGCTGGACACTGACTGGAGGTACCTAAATAGTTGAGAGTGCGCAACTTATTGAGGACCGCGAAATATACTTAGTAGAAGAGTGTGTAGACCACACCCTCCTACTATTTTTGCACTGCAAAAATGGGTCAATTGTTGATTTATAAATAAAATTAGTTTTTAGAATCAAGGTAAGGGGTTCAAAGATAGATACCCCTAATTTAAAATGGAAATAACAACCTAACTACGTACATAGAAGTAGTATATTTTTTTAATGGAAATATGATCATTCAAATGTCTGTCGAATTCATTAAGGAGGATATTTTCTGATGGGCTATTAGCATTCACACAATATGAAATGAAACCATTGATGCTGTTTTTTTTTTTTAAATTAGTTTAATATAAGTATCATTGCATGTAAAATAATTTAATTCGGATTCCCGTAACTGGAAAGAGTTCAAAAGATACAGTTCCCATTCAGTTTTATATCATTATATCAGCATTTCGAATGGCTAAGAATTTTAAAGATAATAATAATAATAAAAGTATGATAAATTAGAGAAAACGGAAATGAAGCATTTTGTTTTAATTTCTAAAAAAAACTCCTAAAACTGTTTTTATCTCACAATAAACGACGTCGCCCCACAGTGGCCCGTTACTCTACATAAATGAACAGACTAATTCTTAAAAGTACTATAGCTACCGGGCTTTTAGCTGAAGGTATAAGCAAAATATGAAGTAAAAACATTATATTATAGTTTAATGTAAACCCGAGGGGCGGTCAAAAAAGGCTTATAGAGCTAGTCAAAGTAGACAAATTTGTATTTAGTTTAGTTTATTAATTTATTAATGCCTGTAAACAGTAAGAATAAAATTTTAAAATTTTTTTATAAATTAGTGATAAGCTGATTATACATATATAAATTATTTAATCATTTTCTTTTTAAGTTTTGAGGAAACAATGGAGAGTGTGTAAAAACTTTTTTTTGCTTGATATATTTGTAAAATTATAAAAATAAAAAAAAAATAATTTTTTTTTAATTTTAAAACTTTGGGCGCACTTTTGCGACTTTAAATTTGGCTAAAAAAAAACTTCGCAATTTCACGACTTAAATTTAAAGGAAAAAATGCTTGTATATTTGTTCGCATAAATTCAGCTGCCTTAAGTTGCAAAGAGCTGTGGTAACAAGTCAATCCATTTTTTTTTATTTTTTTTATTTTGAGTTTTAAAAATTATTTTTCCAAAACATTTTCACAATTTTATTTTAAAACAGAATTGATGGATTGATTTCTGGGTATAAAAAAGGTATTACATGACATTGTTAGTGTTGCCGTTGATTTTTAATATATTTTTTTTTTTAATTCAACTCGATTTTATATAAATAAACAAAGATTTTTTCCTTGTTTCTAACCAACCTATCACGGTCTAGATCGCCTCTTGTGCAAAACAGACTGTATATTTTGGTTTGTTTAATTTTGTTTCCACTATTTGTCTTGTTTTCCATCACTTTTGATATTTTACAGTAAATCTATCAATGAAATATTTTTTTAATGCACTCTTTTATGTCCAAAAATTTAAATATACCTACACTTATGAAATATAAAAAAATTATTAAAAAATGTTTTATTTTCTTTTTCTCCCACTGTTTACATCAATTTAAGTGAGAAAGTATTCGTGCATTAAAATAAAAATGTCGAAAAAAGTATTATGGGATTCACTAGATGAAAATTTAAACAACTCAAAACTTTATTTGAAATTTATGATAAATAATAATAAACCTCCTGAATTATTTCTTCCTTCTAAAATATTTCTTTGCTACTGTCTTTGTTTTATTCGCATTTGTTTTTAATTTGTTTTCATGATGATAAAACACGATGCAATGATAGTGCTACTCATTACAATCCATTATCAAGCAAAAAATTGAATACCTAGATAAAATGGGAAATATTGAAACATTTGAGAAATGTTTTCCGAAGCGTTTTTTTAAACTTTTTAAAAACGTTTTATAAACAATGTTTCCTGAAATGTCTCTTCTGTGTGGACACACCTTATGCATTCAATGCAGGTTTCTTTCAATGAGAAAATATGTATTGAATTCTTATAACTGAACAATCTTTTCAAAATTTCCCCCTATAGTGTTTTCGCCAGTTTTCGCAAATTAAAACAAGCAATATTCCCTATTATGCTATTCCCCATCCCAAAAATTGAAAAAAAATTTATTTTTGTTTCGAGCTCATCAAGAACGAGTAGCTACAAATTTTTTTTTCAAATTTGATCAAAATCGGCTCATACAATTTGATTCAACTTTGTTTCTGAAATATTCAAAGTATATTAGCCGTAAAACTGCTTTTCAGATTTGTTGTCATTTTGTTTAGTAAACAAATACATACATACATACTTAGTAGTTAAAATTGGAATAAAAAAATTATTGTAAAATTTTAGAATGCAGTTCTCTATAATTTTACAAAAAGAGTATTCATGTAACATGCGTCGTAAGTTTACAAATTGTGTAAAATAATAAGTTTGTCCTTTAATTGAATCCTTTTTAATTGAATCAGCTGTTCGTTAAACGTCAAATTTTAAACTTTAAAATATATGTATACAAATAAGCGTGTTCAGATTTCGAAGTGACTTTTAAATACCTCTCCCAAACCAACCTGAAATCGGACCCGAATGTATCGAAACAGTTAAAAATAAATGTAAGATACACGACAAAAGTCGTGTTTTTTTTAAGCCCGAAGTGAATTATATGAGAAAATGATTTCGGGGCTAAAGGTTAGAACTGTAATACATAGGCGCAAACTCACGGCAGTGTTCGAACGAAAATGAGCGAATAAATGAAAATCATATGGCGCGCCCATAATAGTGCATTTTGTCTTTTTCTTCAGTTTAGTTCACTTTCGTTTTCGGTAGTAAAAATGTTCCTGAGCTCAACACAACTGAAATTTGGTGAAAGAAAAATCAAAAAATGAAATGGTTTCTTTCACTTCTATGACAATTCAGAAAGCATAACAAATACAAGTAAAAGCATTTACTTTTGTTTATCCATACGCCCATTATGTGGTTTTGTGTAAATTCACAACGCTGATCAACAATGTTCAGAAAATGTAGACGTCCTTATTAGTTTTTTTTGAACTAACTTATTTCAATGAGATAGTTATAGAACACGGGAAAATGCTTTTTAGTTCTCTGAGATATCTAATATATCATATTTCTGAACACGACTCATAGTCTAAAAGTCACAATGACGTTTGGTTAATTTTATCAAACAAATTTGTTTAATTTTCCTTGTGGAAGTTTAACCAAAATGTGTAAATCATTTCTCATACAAAATTTGACAGTTGAGTAACCAAATCGTAAACTTAACCAAATGGTAAACTTATCTTAATATTTTTGTATAAGGAAAAAAATCAAAGACATTTTTATGACACTTTTAATAGCCTAGTTACTTTACTTTGAAACTCTGTGATTTTTTGTACAAAACTGCGAATTTCAACCTTAAATCGAAAATTTTGCAACATCTGCTTCTCGAAACTATAAAATTTATTTCTCCAACGCACGTCTATTATTAATATTTTGGCTTTCAATGCTTTAATCTAATTTCAAAACCAAAAATGATAAAGAGTTGATTTTTCTTGCAATCGATCGATCTTATGAATACAAGAAAGTCATACACATAGAAAAAATTCTAGAAAATCTAAAACTCAAGATTAAAGCATTGAAAGCCAAAATATTAATAATTAATAGACGTGTGTTGGAGAAATAAATTTTATAGTTTCGAGAAGCAGATGTTGCAAAATTTTCGATTTAAGGTTCCCCCACACCAACGCGAATTTTCGGTGGCGGCCACGAAAACAATAATAACAACGTGTTGTTTTCATTGACAACCACGTGTTGTTATTGTTGTTTTCGTTGTTGTTGTTGTTCGTTGTTGTTGTTGTTCGTTGTTGTTGTCGCCACCGAAAATTCGCGTTGGTGTGGGGGAACCTTTAAGTCTTTTTCTTGGCTAAGGGAATTTTTGAACAATATATGTATATTATATTTCTCTTCAATTTTCGTTGGATTTTAATTTGTTCCTTTTTACTTTCATTGGTATATTTTCATTTTAAATAATAGCAACATAAACAAAATTGTATGTTATTATTATTATTTATTGTATTATTCATACTAGAATGTCAGTTTATTAGACGGAATAAAGAATGGTCAAGTCAATAAACTGACATTTTAGTATGAATAATACAATAAATAATAATAATAACTTAATAGTCTGGTGTGTTACCGATCTTCCAACCTCTCCCCCTTTGATACGTACTACGAATTGTAGTCTATCGAAATAAGGTATGAAGAAAAATGGAGGCGGAACAAGACAGCATACTCTAAGGCGATAAGAAAAATGCTGATGCTCCAAATGCTTTTGATAAACAAACAAACAACACATCTCGACCTGTGACGTCAGTGGACTTAAGCGGTGGGATGCGTAGTGCATACGACTTCTAAGACTGAGTAATCTGATATGCGTACGTTCGACCCCTATGGTGTGTATGTAGAAAGTTTTTCAAATAAAATTGGATTAAAGCTCAGCACCACTAATAAGGAGACTGATGATAGGGCTTGGCACCCTTGAAATAGCTATCTCCAGCCAAATAATTAATTAGAACGAATTATAAATTAATTCGTATACCATTGGTGGTAGCACCTTTAATTTGTTTTTGTTGTTCAGAAATTCAAAATTGTATGTTGTTTCCCAAAATGTTGTCCACACTCGGTGTTCGAAAGGCCTTCAAAATTTATAATTTTTCAAACAAGATTGATTTGTTGAGAGAAAAAATCCTAGAGTACAATAATTCGAAACACTTTTTTTAAAACTTTGATACATTGCTGAAAGACTCTCTGAAAGTTTTCAAAACAGTAGCCCTGTGTCGCTGGCAACATTTTGGTTAGCATATACGTGATATTTTATTTGATCACTTGAGTTACGGTTTCAATTTAAATTTATGTCGGAATTTATTTATTTTTTACTAATGTCGTTTTCTATTGTTTTCGTTCTCTAATTCTCTCATTCGAAGAACAATGATAATGGGTGCGTTCAATCGATTACGTTTTACATCTGAATTTTCAGATTTCTGAATTTTTGGAGCTTCTGATTGGCCAGCTGTCATAAAAAGTTAGATGACTTTTAGTGACTTTTAGTAATGTTTAGTTACGTTTAATCTGAATTTTCAGACAAGAAATTCTCATCTAAAAATTCAGATGAAAGTTGTTTGTGGTGGGGGAAGTGCCAAAAGCACACATAAAAGCTGAACTTTATAATTTTCGTTTTGTTGGTGGTTGATTTTTTTAGTTTTCGTCATGAAAATCCAATACTAATTTAAATGAACGAACTTTTTGTTTATTTTTTACTGAATTTCAACAATTTTTTATATTGATATTTAGAAAGTTTTTCTAGAAATTTGTAGGGCATACATATCAATAAAAAAACTTTTAATGAAAATGATAAAACCTATTGCTGATTTAGTTGCATATAATTTCACCTCACAAGTACTCACGGTCAATGTTTAATACACAAATATAATTAAAGTTCTATTTTATTTCGCTTAAATGTAAATCCTATAGGTAAATGCCGGAATTTGACACAATGACCTTCGACTGAAATTTCGGTTTTTTTTTCGTTCAACGACATAAATTCAGAAATCTGAAAATTCAGTTTTTTAGCTATTTTTATTGAACCCACCCAATTAGGTACTTCTATTTAATTCAGAAGTTTGTTTTATTGAATAAGTAAATATGAATCGTAAAATAGAAGTTATTTGCAGACATACAAAAGGAGAAATCCCCCACTAACAATTAATAATATTGACTTTTTCGTAATTTTAATGCCTTTATTGTTTTTGAATGCTGGCAATGGAAATGACAATATTACTTGGTAGATGATAGCAATAATTATTAATTATCGTCGCTGAGGCAATTAATTTTGACGTTTCACCTTTTTCAAAATGGTTTCTCCGCGATTTTGAATGACTTTTGCTTTGGTTCAAAATTAAAATTGAAAATATGAGGAATTTGGTGAATTAAAGTTTTTTAATTATCTACAATAGTTAATTTAAAATGCAAAAGAAACAAACATTTGACAGTGGTCGCAATTTCTATCCTGACATTTGACAACTAAAATTATGTGACAATGGAATGCCCACCCAAGTAATATATTGCCATTGAAATTGACATTACCTCAAATATTGCCAATGGATGTCAGCGTAATAGATTTAAAACCATCATCAAAGTCCCATTTGCTAAAACGAAACTTAAAAGTTTGGCATAAACACTTATTTTTTCAGCCTGAACTGTCACATAAGCTCTTATAAGTTGAACTTTAATAATTAAATTTCGTTTAAACAAATAGATTTAAGTAAAGCAGAAAAAATCACAGATGGCAAAAAAATCACCTATAGATACAAAAGGGCTCACAACTGTACCGAACCAAGTAATAAAAAGGGAATTCGAAGGTAAAAAGTTTAAGTAATTAAACTGCCATTAAAATGACTTGATTTTTTTACCGTTAACTTAAGAACCAAACACTTTCTGATGTTCATTAATAACTTGAATAGAGTTTATAACTTTCCGCAAAAGTTAACAATAATTTTGGATTTTTTGTTATGACTTGGTTCGGCACAGCTGTGAGCCCTCCATTTAACAGATAACAACATATTGTAGAAAGTTTTTTTTTTTTAATCTTTTAATTCTATTTGTCATTACTTACAATTAAGGCAAAACTAACATGATTTATATGTAAATATGTATATCTAAAGAATTAAATTAATTTGAATTTTATTGTAACTGAAAGTCGTCGAAAAAATTAAAGATTTTCGTTATACATATAAACAAAACTAAGCGAATTTAAACTACTACAGCGGAAAGATGAAATAAATATTAATTATTATAAACGTAGCTTGCCGCAATTTAAAACAACAAAAAAATATTACAAAACAAAACTTGAAATTTTGTTGAACTTTTTTTTTTTAATATAACGACAATCAACAGCAAATCTGTCCCCTCGCTAAAAATTACTTATAAAATCTAAAAACGTACACTTTAATGACAAACAATCAGGCAGTGAGGTTAATAAGTAACACGAAAGCTTGTAGTCATACACAAATTCACATTTGGAGAAACTGCAAAAGAAAAACAAATTATACACTTTTATTTTGAATCACTCCTGTAAAATAAAAATAAATATAATATAATACCTGGTGTACATAAGTATTGTACATTTAAATGTACACAACACTCCGAAGGGCCTTTTAAGCTCGCTCTTTTGTCCTGGCACCGAATTTTTATTATATCCATCATATCTTCTCCAGCAATGATCAGCTTCTCCTGACAAATTACATTTTTTTATCAAGACACAAGTAATAATCAAAACCAATTATGTTAGACTTTCATACTTCTTTTATAACCGGTGTTACCAATGCCACCAGCGCCGCCGCCGCCGCCACTTCGTCCTTGGGCTCTTGCACAACCGAGCAAAAAACAAAAACTTAGCAGCGTCCAAGTCAAAAGAAATTTCATAGCTACACCACCGCTCGCTTTTCCTAATTCAAATACAGCTGGATACAATCATGCACTGAGCTGAATCCCCTAGATTTGGGACGATGCTGACACTGTTTTTTTTTTTTTTTTTATTTGTTTATTTTTGCTGCCCCTATTATTGCTGAGCATAGTGAGCATTTTTGATGATGTGTCACGGTCAAATAAAACGATATAAAAGCAGCGGGTAATGGTGTCGACTTTTTTATTTTTATCTACTCATCGAGCTTTGTGCACGCTTGCCAAATGAGATTTTGTTTGTTGCTTATTGTTGTTGAATTAAATATTAGATAATTCGGTGCATCAAGTCAAATATTGCAATTCTTTTAAGATTATCTTGAACTCCCCTTTTATAACTAGGATTTACCTCATCTGGATGTGGACATTCTTGAGAGATGTTAGTTTTTGTATAATTGACACGCAATCTAGGGGTTATGCTACCCTTAAAATGTTTTGTTCTAAGTTCTATAAAATAGTGCGAGCTTTTAGAAAGTCGAGGAGAGGAGGAAACGATGTAGAGATTTGTCTTAAATGTCTGTATATTGAAATGGGAAGGAAAATTAGAGTTGGGTAAAGAATTCTACGTTCGTAGAGTACAGTTAAAGAAAGAATTACGGTAGTTAACGGTTTTGACATAATCTTTAATAAAAATTTTCTCGAAAATATCTCTAACGATTCTAAAAGATTTTATACTTTAAATGTAAATAAAACAAATTGTTTGTGATACAGGGTCTTACATTTCGTAGTTTCAAGTTGGTAGCGCTAGCATTTGACACCTGTCGAACTCAGCTGTCATTTGAAGTGTCGTAATATTATTTGAATATTTGCCATTTACGATAGGATAAAATAGCCCCAAGGAAGTCTTAGGGCATTGAATCGCACGTTCTGATTAATAGATTGTTGGGAGGATAAATATCTCGTAATGCGCGGAATGTTTCTCAATCTGATTTTGAAAATAAAATTTGATTATTTGCATATTTTGTCCATAGCGCTATAACCTTTCATAGCAAATTGCCATACACTACTGAGCTATTCTTAACAACATGGAAATCTTATAAAATTCGAACGTAAGAACACCCTTCACTCAAAAACGTTTTCAACGGTCCGGTTAAAAATTCAAAATGTGGTTAACTTTTTTTTTGTAACTCACTTTTTAAGTCTCAACTTTGTGTGTGTCGATCTACTTTACTTTACTTACGAAGTGGAAATACACTCAGCGGCACGGAATCTTGGTCACACTTGATTTTTGTTGCAACTAGCCCTCAAATATTTTTTTGTTAAAGATTTGATTGTAATTATGTTAAATGTGCATATTTTAATTGTTTTAAATCCTTTTAAGAGAATTCAAAGGTTTACTTTATTTTTAATAACGATAACTTAAAATTTTACATTTTCTCAGAAAATAACACTTAAATTCGAAACAGTATATAAAATGAATTATCACGTATTTTTTTTTTTTTTTTGGTTTTGAGACGTGTCATGTCGTGTGTTCCCTCCTACCGGCCAGATTACAGCCTGCAGTCAATCTGGCATACTGTGGATGATGTTTTTAATATCCACTTGCGATAAGCTCTTCCAAGCGGCCAGTGCAGCATTCCTGAGCTCATCCAGTGTTTTTGGGGGTGGGATGATCACTTTATCTTCTTTTTTTTTAATGTACGAACGGGTCTTCTGGTTTTATTTATTTTTGTAGAGTATCTAATTTCTATATTAATATTGAAAACAAAAACAAAAATATAAGAAAAGATCTTTGAAATGCACAACATATTCTTTTTCCTTAAAGCCTTGAAAAATATAAAAAAAAATTCAATTTTATGTGAAAGTTATAGTAAAATAGCATATAGACAACAAAAATCGCAAATCACATTAGCCTATCTCAACCATTTTTAATAGCCATCAAACAATTTATTATTTACATATTATATTGTACTATATTCAGCGAATGAGTTGAATAAGTGGTGCAAGGCTCAGTATTTTTTTATCAGTTTCATTCTTTATTTTTCATATAAATATGTATGACATTGTAGTAGTAGTCCATAATAATATTAATATAAACACTATTTTTTGTCAACTTGTTCATGACTTTTTTTCTCAAATTAATGAAAGTGGTAATTAGTACATTGCAAAACACCCTTTATAACACTTGTTTTTTTGGATACTTAATGCCACTATATTTTTTTCGTACATATACTTAAAATTGCTAAAATTAACAAATGTAAAATAAACAGTTCTTAATAATGTAAAATTTTTATTAAAAAAAAATTAATTTGAAACTTATATTTTTATTTTTTATTTTAGTTTGATAATATACATATATGTATCTCGAAAACAATTCGTCCCTAGGATGATAAAATGCATACAGAATAGAAATGGGCAGTTTTGGAAAGTAAACGAACAATGGGCAAAAATGTATGGAGCGCTGGCCCAGCTCCAATAAGAACGCGCTTTATGTCATATACATATAGGTACGTATTCATACATTATTTATCAGTTAACCGTTTGTCTTAATTCGCTGTGTGGCGGAAGTTATTTAATTTTTAGTAAAATGAGTTTCAGGTTTCCAAATCTCTGCTTAAATTAATTTCCTTTAATATTTTGGGGTTTCTTTATGTTTACTTATGTAAACTAATAAATAAGACAATCAGTACATTATCAGTTAAGTTTTTGTCAAAATATATAATGTAAGTGTAATATTAAGTTACTAAATTACACGAAATTTTTTTACACATTAACGCCTCCTCCTTATAGGTAGGTTTTTGTGATAAAACAAAAATATTATGTGAAGGAAAACTTTATTTAAAAATTTCAGAATACGTGATTTTTTTAAATCGGAATTTCAGTAGTAGTAGTAAATTAGGGTAAACAATGAAAAAGAGAATTGATTTTTCTTGTTATCGATACATATTTTTAATAAAAAAAAGTCATGCACACAAAAGAAAATTCCAGAAAATCTAAAACTCGAGATAAAATCGTTTGAAAGCAACAAAATTAAAAATAGACCTTTGAGAAAAAAAAATCACTTAAAATCAGGGTAATATTTTCTAGAAACAAGTTTTATAGTTTTGAGAAGCAAATAAGAAAATAAAAGACTAGTATTTGTAAAATTTTCGATTTAAGCTTATTTCTTGGGTAAGTGAATTTTTGAACAATATATATTTTTTTTCATCAATTTTTGTTGGATTTTGATTTTTTACTTTTCACTTTCATTGGTATTTTCATTTAAAACAACATCAACATACGGAGAATTCTAATACGAGTACGCTGGTACTATAATGTCGTTTCCAAAAACATTGTCCACACTCGGAATCGGATTTTCCAAACTTTTAATTATCGAAATTTTGAAATTTTTCAGTGCGATAATTAAAATAATGACCGAAAATTTTGGAGAATGAAAGAATGACCAAAATTTAATTTAAGTGGGTTAAAAGGTAGAAGTGTCATGATACACAACTCTAAAGTCTGGCAGTTTTTTTCTTGGAGCTGGGCCAAATTTGCCCATTGTCCTTTATTTATACTTACCTAAGAATATAGTTTCATTCATATGTCGCAAAAGTAACGGAACAGCCGCTCAATATTCTCTTAGGTGAGTTAAAGGTAATTCTTGATTGCGGTCGCTCTTTAAAAAAACTTTCATGCCCATTGGAATCATGGTCACCATTGAATTCTTAGGTGAAACTTACTCCAAGAATGACCTTGTGGTTTTAGAAAAAAATGTTGCTTAAGGAAATATTAGCCTTCCTGTTACTTTTATATGACTGACAGTTGGCACCCTGCATATTACATTGAGATAACATGTAACATACATAATGTATGTAACTATGAACTTCCATGCAAAATGTTTTTTTTTTTTTCATTTCTAGCCTTTGGGTTATTTGATTAAGTCAAAGTTTATATTATTAGAATAAAGAAAAATTATGGCTAGGTATCGTAAAATTAAAGCAGAACAACAAAAAATTTAATGATTCTTTATAGGCTGTCTCTAAGCATTTTTTAGTGATACGCTCTTATTATAAATTATTATATTATAGTTGCGGTATAGACCTAAAGATTTTAATCAAATTTCCGCTGGAAATATAACCACGCCAAAGAATTCTTAATCGTATTTTTCTCTCTCTTTATATAGTTTTATTGAGAGCATTATAAATGTATATTAAGAACCGGACTTGGTAATCAAAGTTACAATTTAGGGTTAAATTTATTCCAATCGGAGTAGATCTACTTCGTTTGCTTGTGAAAATGCATTTCCGTATAGGTATAGTATTATTTTCGATACCATATTTAGCTAAATATTAATTTTTTTAAGGTTATGACCGAATAAAATTTAACTGAATTTAAAATTTTTGTTGGGCCTTTATGCCCTGTGTTTTAACTCCCGTAAAAGGTTGGCATTTCAAAACTCAATTCCCTGTTTGAATTTTGTTACCAATAATAACTTTTAATACTGAATTTACGGAGCAGGGATATAATTTTAGAAAAATCAATTGCACGTAGAAATTTAATCCACTTCAAGGAGATATCTTCCTCACTTTTAAAAAAAAATCCTATTGGAGTGAGGAATTATTTCATTTTTCAGTAAAAAAAAATCTTCAATCTTTGTCTGAGAAATCATAACAGTTCTTTGGCAATAATGTTCCATTATAATATCGTTTTTATTATATTCTGTATAATTTGTGCTTGTGGTCATAACCGTAACATAAAGTTGTCAGACTCGTAACAATTTAAAACTTAAGTTTTCTTTAAAAAAAAGTGAAGATCAACTTTCAGGTAAATATTTCTAGAAGAATGAGGTATAATCTCCATGCAACATTTTACATTAAATTAACATTAAGTTACTTATTCGCAAATCAACTGTTTTCTAAGGTCACACCCGAAACTCAACTCACTTCAGCACTTTTTTACTCATCTCGCGTTCTATAGTTTTCTCATTTTGTTTTATCAATTTAGAATATTCTGTGAAAAATATATCAAATATATCAAATCAAAGTATTAGAGTCAAACCGGTGACAATTTGCACTCCCATATGTGACGTCTGTGATTTACGTCACAATTGGAACACATAATATGTGGCGTCCCTGATTTAGGTCTCACGTCGCATCACATGTTAATTAATTTCAAATGCTTCTTCGATCTTATTTTTAATATTAAAAAAAGATTACTTGGCTCCGAACCCTGATTGTAATATAATTTGCCTTCAATCTATTTTAAATTTAGTAAAACGGAGTAGACGAATATTATGTGTTTTAGATAGTAATACAGTTTAGATTGCAGTTGTAGGTACTGAAACCAAATTAAACGTATTTATAGCCAAATTCATAAAAAAAATTATTTTAGCTTGTTTATTTTTAATTCAAATACTGATTGTGAATTCGTCAAACAACTAAAATGACTAAGAGCATATATTTTCGTTATATTACTGATAACCTCTTGTGACCCTCTGTCGTTCATATAAAAATAATAAATATACAACAATATAGTAACATTACCATTGCGTTGTAAATAACCTAATCCGCAGTATTTCAGACAGAGACACAACAAAGCGCGATTCATTTCTATAGAAAATTTGTTGCACACACAATGGGAACATCTAAAATTTATATTCTGGTTGGTTGTTTTGCTATTTTGGTTTTAACGATTTTTACATTATCCAGCGATGGATATTCCATAACCATCCCGGCGGATCCAAGTGAGTGAGGTAGTTTTTGCTATACCTTTTTTGTTTCATAGTTGTGTCTTTGTTATTTTCACACAGGTAACCCAGGAAAATGTGTTTATCGAAGTGAAGACCTTAAGCTGGGTAAAAGTATTGGCCCTCTACCGTGCCAGCAGTTAACTTGTAATGTGGATGGATCAGTTCTTGTTGAAGGGTAAGAAGAGTATATTATGGTGCTTATAGGGTTATGTGAGAGATTTGATTCAAATATTTCTTGTATATTATTATGTAGGTGTGGAAAACTTATTATCAAGGATTGTAATCGTGGAGAAAGGATATTTATCGATCAACCATATCCTGAATGCTGTAAGCAAAGATTTAAATGCAAACGGCCAGATGGCTCAACATACTATCAAGAAAGTAATTCGTTATAAAGATTATTTGATGTTTTTATAAACTTTATAAAAATATATTTATGTAAGATAGATTAAGGAATGTGGTAAGGAAATATGAATAAATAATATATATTTTTAAACATGAATTTCTTACAAAAGATACAAAAAATATGATTTGTATTTGAACAAAAATAATTTATGAGTAAATTTTATTGAAAAAATAAATGAAATAATTGAAAAAATATAAGCAAATGCCCGGACTTTGAATAGAGTTCTAAAAAGTAGTGAAGAAGTACAGCGTATTTAGAAATAAACGCAAAACAAACATGCATTATATTTAATCAGTTAATTAATTAGAAATTTAATCAATCAAACCAAATTGAAATAACTGGTAGGTAATTAAGTAAAAAAATACCTTTGACAAATTTCGATTAGGTGAGCCAGTGTTTTTTAATGCAAGTTCTAAGGACTAAGAACTTTGAATAGGCAAAAAATGGGCATTATAATGTCATGAATCCAAAATTTGCTTTACATACCTACATTGATTACATATCGCAAGAAAATCGAAAAACTAATTCTTTTGTTTTTCGGGGCCAAACTTATTTTTTGGAATAAAAGAAAGCAAATTATGCTAACGTTACAAGTAGTCATGGCAAAGGGTGGTACAAGAGTAAGTGATAGTCAGCCTTATAGTGAGTTTCGCCCGAACAACATTCCACTCGGAAAATTTGACATTTCACTTTTCACCTATTGTGAGTTTCACCCAAAATTTTGTGTTCAAAAAATTCCCCTTATTGTGAACACTCATTTCGGGCGGAATGTAAAGTTATTGACAGCCTAAATGTTTACTTATTTTTACTAGGCGAATGAAATTTCGTTCGGGCGAAACTCACAATTTGAAGGTAAAATATTTTTCGGGTGAAACTCACAATAAGGCTGAATAATAGGTAACCAATACCTTTCTCTCTCAGCACCAAGAAGAAATGTTTTGATTATTTCAATGATTGTAATGAAATATTATATAAGGTGTCAGTTATAGCTTTCATTGAAACTCAAGAAAATTTTAATATTAAGTTTTGAGACACTTTAAAGCAAAAATTGTTATTATTTTCATGTAAATATAAGGCTTATTATAGGCGTGCTCAGGAAAATGAGATCTTGGAGATCTCAGAAATCTCAGTTACATCAACAGAATTCCTCAACAAAATTTCTCAGCTTTGCTGTCAAAATTCTCAGGAAAAAAATCTTTGATTCCTTTGATCACTTCTTGAGTGAGCAAAATCTCTGAGATTTCATTTTTCTGATCACGCTATATGACTCAATTATTATTTCTATAAAAAAAAGTAATTTTGGTCTAATATTTCATGTTAAGGTAGTTCAATCATTGAAATAATAAAAGTAATTTTGTTATTTTTGGCTGGAAATAATAATTGAGTGATCAGATTTATATTTGCATCAAAATAAACACTGATTTTCCCTTTAAAGTGTCTTAAAATATCAAATTACAAATTTAAATTTTCAACGAAAATTATAACATGACACCTAAATAAGTAATGTTATGTGGAAAGCTGCATCAAAATATTGGCAGATAGGGCTTAAATCCAAATTTTTAGTCTATCAATACTTTGAATTAAATATAGATTATTCATATTTCGCGAATAAGAACAGTACTTTTGAGTTTGGACTTTGGATATATGTATGTAACAAAATTGGGATTTAAAATTTTGTCATAGTTCAAATATTTAACGATTCATAACAAACTAATTATATTAAGTAATATAATAATATATTATTTTCTTTTAGACTTTCGCAAATAATTTTAATTGTGGTTATTACTCGTTAAATGCGAAAAATATAACAAATTATCACAAACCTACCTACACAATTTTGTAAATTTTCTACCATCTATTCTTCATGTCAAAAATGGTTTAAGGGCTATTTTTTCGATAATATCATAAATGTTTATGTTGCTCCTATCCTATCGTTATTATTAATAAAAAAATGCAGTTTTGGTTTTTTAGTCCTAAATGTATTAACTCCTGAACTTGATTTTTCTTTTGCCTTAGGATGAGAATGCACAGTCAAAAGCGTCTAAAATTATCTTGGGGCGGAGGTCTTAAAAAAATTAAAAAAAATTGGAGAAATCTAGGCATATGGTCCATGATTTTAAGATATTGTTTTTAAATGAAACCAAAATCAAAAATTGCCATACGACCACCTTGAAAAAATAAATAACGAAGAAATACCCATTTGTAATAGGTACATATACATGTGCATATTTTAAACTTTTTAGATTATATTAAAGTTGTCCTATTGTCCTGGTGTCTGGGGTAGATACAGCATTATACAAAATTCTTTAAAATCCAAACCAAGTATGGTACATATGCCCAAAGCTAGAGTAGGTACAACATTGTAATTTTAAATTTTCTTAAAAACTATGAGCATTCGATTGAAATAAAGCAATTCAGTACCTACTTAAGTCGCGAAGAACATTTACTCATGATTGAATAATGTAAATATCTACAAAAAATTTTGAAATAGTCAAAAGTTATATAGGTACTTACAAAATGGATTTTTTGTTTGCTTGTGAATTTTGTTTAAAAAAAACATATTTTTTTAGTTTTTAAATGCAAAATTAGCCGTTTTTAATTATCAGAAGTGGTGTATATGGATCATCAAATAATATACATAACAACAACAACACATGAACCTGCTCTTTATCGGGTTCAGATTTTCATGATCAGGCTACTGCTTCTTGCCACTGTGAAGCTGTTTTATTTTCGCAGGATGATCCATATGGATCATGGGTCATAATAAAAAACGGCTAATATTTGTAAGCACCAGATTACAAAATTATAACAAAATCCATTAGCCATTAAAGTTACTAAAAGCTAAGGCGATTTTCATATAAAACGTCAAACCCCAGCTATTTCCTTTAAGAAAATTTTTTGGTAAAAATCTGAAACGCAGTTCTCTTCTAATTACTTTAGTCATCACAGGTAAGAAGTTTAATTAAAATCGTTAGACCCGTTTTCGATAAAAATTAGAAACCCGAAATCGAAGTATGGCAGACACCCGTCTTCGATGAGGTAAAATGAAAATTCGAATTTCCCATCTAGAGGGAATCACATACAAATGCTCCGCAGTGTTGCCGCTATGCGACTTTAGTCGCATTTTGACCCCTTTTTCGCCTCATGCGACCATGGTACGACCTTTGAAAAAAGTGGCTAATTTGACCCTTTTTTAAAAATCTAGCCTAGCGACTTTTCTGACCCCATCTCTAAAAAATGCATCGAAGAGATCTCTTTTTTGTTGAAAAAATCTTTCCAACCTTTCATTGAAATAAATTTTTTCGTTTAATTATAACAGCAATAAATGGTATCATTTCACTTCACACAGTACCAGTCGACACAGAATTTCAATCTGTAAAACGAAATCGAGTTGAAATGTGTTTCGTTCGACTTGGAGAAAGTTAAAGCTAATTTTTTATAGCTTCAGATAGAAGCTAGTTTAAGCTTTGTTTTAAGTGAATACAAAAAATATTACGCTAAATAGTTTGAGCTAGAACACTATAGTTTTAGTTTCGAAATTTAAGGTTTCTTTTGTTTATTTTTAATTCACATGTTTCGACTAAGGAAGCTCTGCTATAACTATTTTAAATAGACCGAATCGAAAAATAAAGGGGTTAAGGGTTTTTGCTTGTCAAACCTTTTTATCTGCTCTTAAGGCAAGTATTGGTTGATGGTACAAAAATGTTTTTTTTTTACCATATCGT
The DNA here is from genome assembly GCA_929447395.1 of Epistrophe grossulariae. Classification (NCBI taxonomy): domain Eukaryota; kingdom Metazoa; phylum Arthropoda; class Insecta; order Diptera; family Syrphidae; genus Epistrophe; species Epistrophe grossulariae. The sequence continues at coordinate 92,033,588 of OV839568.1, read as the reverse complement.
TCATCAGTCTCAGCGTCTGTTCCTCCACTGTAGACCTCGTCGCTCAAACCTAAACGGAGTTTTCCAAAAGGATCTAATGATTTTAGTTAATCTTCTTAGGTTTATTATCGCAATTTTAATGAAACTGCGCTTCAGATTAGTGAAAAAAAATATGTATAGTGTTGATTGTTTTTAAGAAAATTGTCTTTGGGTTATTCCATAACATTTAATTGACTATTACTTGACTATATACTTGAACACATTCTTATCATAACTAAAGAGAGTACTAAAAATAATACCTAGTCAAAGCTTTCTAGACAGGCTGAAATATTCTTGATATTTTTTTAGATTTTATAATAATATTCTAGTTTAAGCTAGCTTTTAATTTTACTTCAAAAAATCCAAGTTTAAGCTTTAGTTTTTTTTATTCACAAGGCACAATATCTAAGCCGGGAGTAGGGTAAACTAAAAACGTGTGCCTTACGTGTAATACGTTAGGTGTTGGGTACGTTCAATAAAAAAACTACGGCACTTGGACGAACATTGATGTTTACATCTTAACCTTAAATTCTAGCACTCATAATATTGTTTTATTCACTATAATAATTATGTATCTAAATTTTAATTGTATTTTACTTTTAATATCAACTGACAACTGATTTTAAAGTTCTGAAAAACTGATTTTTTTAATAAAAAAAAACTAAAATTACTCCATAACATGTTTTATTTATACAGATCTCCTTTGATTTTGCAAACTATTACAAAAAAATTTTTTTGCGACCTTTTCAAATTTCTAAGCGGCAACACTGATGCTCTGTACCAAATTTGAAGCAAAGCGGTCCACCCGTTTAGGCTCTAGCTAAACGGACGCACAGACTTAACAAATACAGACAATGCCGGATGGTAGGTATGACGAAACCATCTTAGTAGCGTTAATTTTGATTACAACCTCAAAAAAATGTTTACCGAAGCCAATAGGTATTTGTCAGGGTTACCTTTGGGGACACTTAAGTGTCATTTTGACACCTTTTTAGCATTCGGACACCAGGACACGTCTTTTCAAAAATAAGTCGATTTGGACACTTTTTATAAAATTAGCAACTCTTTGGACACTATTTTAAGCAAAACAAACAATTTGTTCGAAAAATGGAACGCCAACGCAACTCGTCGCAAATACCCAAAATAAAAAATACCTACACCGAACTATCGATTTATATCTCCATCTTTCATATAAAAATCTCTGTTGATACGACACACGATCTGTATATGTATTTGTGTTTGAATTAAATGCAATTCACCACGCACTCACACTACAGAAAACAAAAGTTTGCAAGTTGTTCGGCATATCGGATTTTATTTGCAGCTTCATTATTGACGACTAGAAAAGTCAAAACGCGATACCTGGTGGCAATAAAAAGCACTGTTTAAGCGATATAAGAAACTGGCCGCCATAACAACTCGTGTGTTTACATTCAGGTAAAATAATTAATTTTAAGACTTAAATTTGTTTTTCGGTCGCGACGACGAAATTAATAATAACAACGTGTTGTTTTCATTGACAACCATGTGTATTTATTGTTGTTTTCGTCGTCGCCACCGAAAATTCGCGTTGGTGTGGGGGAACCTTTAAGTGAAAAAATTCCAGTTTTCTAACACAATAACACTATTAACAAAAACGAATAATACTTACAGCTCTGTTCTGCTAAACATTCGCGTAAATTTTCGTATTCTGCTATCCGTCTTAGGAAAAAGCATATAATTGCGATACAAAAAATTTCGATTCTCTCAAGAATTTCAAAAATCTATATATAAATAGCCTTAAATAAATTTTGTGGTACCATTTACTCAAAAAGTATTTGACCAATTTCGATAAATTTTATATGGTTAGAAAGCCACAATTGCGGAGATGTGCAGAATATACTTGAGACACGCATTTACACACTGTGGGTCATTTTTGTTTTTGCAGTGTCGAGCACTGTGCATATTGAAAAAAAAAAATTAATTAAAAAAGAAAAATGTCGAATTTCGACACAGGGCGATATTAGTAATTATTCATAGAACTATGATTTGAATTTGGGTAGACATATTTTAATAATTTTTATTTATTCCGAATTAAACTTCACAGCACAAAGTATATTTCGTTGCTTTATGGATATTTTCACGATTTAACATATTCCCTTGTGTAAAAAACTATGAATTTGCAAGAAAAATATTTTGTACATATCTCAGGGCCAACATGAATTCGAATCATTGGGTTTTGTTTTTGAAAAGAAACTTAAGGAAACACTTTGATTTTAAGAATAAAATTGTTTTTAATTCAAAGAATAACTTTTTTTTAAAAAAGAGCTTTGGTTTCTGCTTAAATTGTTTTTTTTATTTAAATTAAATAATTTTCTATCAGCACTACACAAATCACATACGATTTATAACAGATACTGTCATCTGATATCGCTTCAAGGTTTCTAAAATTTCCCGCAAGAGTCCACTCTCCAGTCGTCAATAGGCGTTTTTCTTTTTTAGCCCCGAGCGGGGCACAGAGCGGGCTCTGAGCGAATAGAGCTCACTCCGAACAGAGTATGACCTGAGCGCACCGATCTATTTAAGAAACCCAATTGAGAACTGAACTCTCATATCTGTCAAATTACATGAAAATTGTATGTAGTTAGCCGCGCTCAGCTTTGTCCTCGATGTGCTCGGTCATTTTTTTCCGAGCTCATCGAGCGAGCCCCGGTCGAGCTCTGAGCTAAAAAAGAAATGCAAGTTGAGAGCTCGGAGCGCTCCGAGTTAAAAAGTAACATAGTTTTCTTTTTGACAGCTCAGTGCCACGCTCGGGGCCAAAAAAGAAAAACGCCTAATAAGAACTCCCAAAAATGCGCCAACAACTTCCAAAAATGTACAAGATTTTGGAGAGCGATTCGGAATCTGAATCTGAATCTATGTCTGGTTCAGAAACTACTTCAATTTTTCTAGTTGTTAATCGCTTATGTTACCTGAATTTATGCAATATTTTTTGTTCTTAATTGTTATAATAAAAACTTTAATTTAACCTGCGTTTTAATTGACATTTCTATGGGACACCTTTTTTCCTCTCGGACAAATTTTTTGACACTTTATGAAAATTTTCAGAGGTAACACTAGTACTTGTCTTATAGAGCAACTAAAAAATGTTTTATTATCTTCTAGTTCAAAAATTAACAAAGACTTTCATAAAATTTAATTCAAGAATTACACAGGTCTACAAAAAAAAAAATTTTGGTGCCTTTAGTTTTGCAGCTGATTTTATTTGTACTTTTAACGCTGATTTCAAAACTGACAACAAAACTTAGAGCTAGTATCACTTTTTATCACAGATCAATTAATAATGGCTGCACTGTATGCAGAGCTTATATTATCTATGTCTTCTTGATGATTCATTGTTTTTGTCAAAAAAAAAAAGTGATACTAGCTCTAAGTTTTGTTGTCCGATAAGTGTTTTAATTTATTAAAAAATTTTGTTTTTAATTGTTCATTTCAGTATTGTTTTTTGTTTTAAATGTTAATTTATTAAATTTCTAATTAAAATGTAAACAATTCAAAGAATAAGTAAGTGCAATAGACCAAACAAAATTTTAAATATTATAAATATATATGTATCATAATGCCATTTTTTCAAATTTGTTTTAAAGCTAAATAAATATAAACCCCTGAGGAAGCTGGAAATTAGCCAAGCGAAACGTTGGGTAAAATATGAATTAGTTGTTTTCAATTAATTGCATCCATTTAGAATGATCATAAAAGCCCAAATAACAATAACTTTAAAGTTTTTTTGTTTGTGTCTTTTCAAAGACTGAAATATTTTTTATTTATTTTTAATAACGTGTTCTTATTTTTGTAAGAACATACTACCTAATGTAAAATAATTTTAATGTTCTTTTTTATAAAAAAAAAAACAGAATAAAGTGTTGCTAAACATGGAGCCCGCGAGAATTTTTTGTTCTAAGTTTTTTTTTGTTAAATAAAATTAACGATTTTGTTATAAAACGTATAAAAATATACACCTGAAAGCGAAATTAAAAATAACGTATGCTTTTTTTGTTAAATAAATTTTATAAGTGTTATTAAATAATATATGTTAATATGATGTCAGGTTCGGTTTTTGTTTTTAGTCATTTTTCGTTCAATTAGGTTAAATTTAAAAAAGGTTCATTTTGAAATCTACTTCGATTTTTCTCAATCTTCACTTTTATCTTCGACATTTTTTCCAGAAGTGGTAACGCTGGTTCCAGTACATCAAATCAGCAGTGAAAAATATTTTGTATATGAAATGTACTCGCTAGTATCTTGTTATTAGAATTATTATTTTTTATATTTATATGTATATGTCACTAAATGAGCTGGATTTTCAAAGAAAAAATGTTTTACTTTCTTCTTTTCACAACTATTTTGGGTATATCTAAGTGGTGTCAGGTTTGCAACACCCTACCCCATAACATGAAAACTGGAGCTGCAAGGCAAAAACCGATTGCAGATTCGTATTCAGGAGATCGAATTTACTAAATAACAGTTCAAAAAGTATCGGCACCAAAATGTGTGTATACCTGTGTTATTAATAATTAATTAATTACTAATAAAAACTTTGTTGTTACCAAAGAGTAGGTAGTAATTATTAGTCGCTGTAGGTACATTGCAGATACGCTTTCATATGTACATATGTAGAGCAAATTTTGGATTCATAAAATAATTTATTTCGAGAATTTTACGAAACATGACATTATAATGCCGATTTTTTGCCTATTCAAGGTTCTAAGTCTTTATAACTTGGTAAAGAAAAGAGTTATATTATAACTCAATCAAGTTTTAAAATTAGCTAAATCGTATTCGAAAGGTTAGAACTTTTATGAATAAATTAGTCCTAATTTGATCAACTTTAGTTAGTAAGTAAAAAGTGTCTCGTTCTTCAAATTAAACCATATATTTACATATTGAGTTAATATATTTATTTTGATTAAGTTTTCATTTTTTTTTTAACGGTCAGCCACTCTTAGCATAAAATATTTTTTTTAATTTCCTTACATATGTGCATCACTTTTTGAATACAAAAAATGTATTTTTTTAACAACAACAAAAAATATCTCAACTTAATTCATTTAAAACGACACTCTGTGAAGGTGTACTCAACACCCTATGTCGAAAACGCATTGATTTTAAACGATTCAATCTTCGTTTCAAATTACAATACACAGGACAGCAATCCGGAAATGGCTTGTACATCAGATCATCCTCATCACCCTGGATACATTGGTCCGGCAGCATGTCTAAGCAACTAAAACATATTTAGCAACCGAGAAATGAAATAAAAAATAATGAAACAAGGATAAAGTAGAATCGATTTTCAACACTATACCAGAAAGAAACATGCAAGTTAGTATCTAAAACTACAAAAGAACTTTATCTATACTCATTGTGTCTATCTACTTTTTCCACTACAAAAATAGACCTTAATCGTGGAACCAGTTGACTGTTTTCACAGAACAAGTTTGAGCACAAGGATAGCAGAACTAAGCGCCGAGGCAGGAATTTTGATTGCTCCCACATGCAGCGACGGTATGTTCCTAATAAGGAATCAAATGAATTCAAAGTACATAGTGCGAAATTTAAAGCAAACATACGCAAAATATTGTTATTCATGTCATCCGCTGGCAATGAAGAGGATGAGGAATATCCAAGTGATAGAAACGCACATGTTGTTGTTGCCGAAGCAAGGATGAGCACAATGGTCCAATTCATGGACATGATACGGCAAATTTAACTCGTCACCGGCAAAGCGGTAAAGCAATATATACTTGACCGTACAAAAGGTTGATCGAAACTAAGTGCTGGTTGCAAAAAATAAAAGTGATGGTGTTGCAGCTTGTTGGGTGAAATGAGACCCCAGATTGATTGTTCCATCACATAACATTCAGTATACCTAGTATAAGAGGTGAGTGGGTAGAAGATTGAATTAATTTCTAATGTGAACGATCTTGAATAAACTTGAAATTAATTATTTTGGATACCTAGAAGTATAGTTAAAAAGCTGTCTAGGTGGAGTAAATTGTGTTGAGCTTTGCGAAGTAGATGTCCTCTTATTCAAACACCCTTTTCGAATTCTATAGGGTGTTGGTTGCTATAAATTTTCACACCAAGTGCGGAAATTCATCATAACATGACATTTAAGAGGACGTGAAAACCAACCAAATCGTAGCATTAACATTTTGCCGTTAACACCGGGGCAACAATTGCACTTGACACTCAATAAATCTCCCCTCTTGTTTATTCATATATAAATACAAAACATCTCGGGGTCGCAGTTTTATTATGTTATAAAATTTAAATTTACTTCAGTTGATTTTGCTAACGACCGACGACGACGTTGATGGCTATCGGTATGATTTAGCGTGACACGTCAGGGTTGCATGAATGAACTGGGGGGTAGGAAAGAAGCAGATCATTTAGATGAGGTAAATGGATGAGCAAAAACATCCTATGATATGAATTGAAGATATTTTATGGATATATTTAGTCTTGTTTTCAACATGCAAAATCTTCTTCAATCGGCATTTTCAATTGGAAGATTTATTGTTAAAAAATTGGTTTCTGTTTTTCTTAGAATAATACATTAGAAAAAGCAAATAGAATTATTCAATTAACTTACAGTGCTTCAATGAGTTGCAAATACATAATATATGTAGGTATGTCGGTATTATGCTTTAATAAATAAAATTTTTTTAATACATAAGCCTAGTTTGCAATTTCTTTACGAAAAATAAAATGTTTTAAACGTACAGATATCCCTAAAACATCATTCTTCTTTAATATTTTTGCAAACATGTGCAGAAAAAATGGACCGCTTCAGAATAAAGTTCTGTTTTATACTATGAATAAAGTTAGACTTTGGAAACTGCATGTACTTACCTTTCTTAAGGACACTTCTAGAAACATGATTCAGCCTTGGTTCAAGATTTAAACCACCGATTTCGGCGGATGAACTGGGGTTCTGGCATGAAATTAGGGTAGTTCAGATGGGCCAGAATGTTTGACAACATGACTTGATGGAAAAAGGTAACTGTAAACGTAACTTTGCCGGAAGTCGGCGAAATAAATTTTTGTTCCGTTCTTGATAAAAAAACATTTTATTTTGTATTATTTTTAAAAGTTTCCACATTGGCCTGGAACAACTTTATTATATTTTTCCAGCAAAGGTTTTTAAATTTCTATTTTATATACCTTTTCCATTTTAATTTTTCCATACGTACCTCTGTTAGTGATCATTATGATCAAAATATCGATATATGTAGCTCAATATTTCGTGCTATCACCATTTTGCTGCTTCAATTAACTGCACGAGACGTTAACCCGATTGAAAAAATAAACAATGCCCAACGAACATCAATTTACATACGTTGTATGATTTGACAAGCCAGAATGTTTTCAAAATATTTCGAAAATCTTTCAAGATTGTTTTGTCAAACAGGCTGGTCCAAGTAAACCCCCTTTTGGCTACATTCAAGTACTTAAAATTTAAATCTCAATTAATTCGCCAGAATCGTTGGGTTTAAACTACTAAACCAAAATTCAAATGTTTGAACAACTGGCCAGAGTGTAGTCGATCTAACTAAAACAACATTTCCTTAATTTTAAAACGAACTATAGAAAAGAAAATCCAGTTTTCACAATGATCAAATAAAAAGTATTTGGTATAAACGATTTTTGAACAGGAGACCGCGATTGCTTCCACTGTGTGCCGGTGGGCATACTTCGGGAACCCAGTTATTTTCAAACTTCGTAAGCCCGTTGATGTACTCATATGTCGAATTCTTTTCAACAAAAGAATCGATTTTTTTTCTAAAAAGAATCGAATTTTTTCTGTCGTTGAAAAGAATACGAAAAGACGAAAAGAATCGATTTTTTTTTGTGATTGTGTGTGTGGCACTAGACAGCAGCAATTTTGAAGTAAAATTTCCAGAAAATATTCAATTTGGAAATTATTATTATTATTATTTGAAAAACAACGCACAAATATTTACTATAAAATTCACCGAAAATTCGTTGCAACTAAAAACACAATTTGTTTTCATATTGACATTTTAGAAATTTCAAACCTTGCAAGTGTGTGTGCAAATCGGTGTAAATCTTTCTTGAATCTTGCAAAATTAGCAAGATTTGTTTTGACAGAAAAAATTCGAATTGTTCAGAAAAAAAATCGATTCTTTTAGAAAAAAATTCGATTCTTTTGTTGAAAAGAATTCGACAATACTCTCGTGATTGAAAACTTTCAGCCTGTGAACTTTTGATCCTGCGCCAAGTTCCCTTTTCAAGTGGGCCAAATGGATTTCTCTAAGGCCTTATACAAGAAAATTTGCTGAGTAGGCAATAACTTTACATTAGTCATGTTGAAAGCTGGGCGTTTAATTTATTTTTCCTGTTTTTAGGTATTTTCGTCATTAAAGTAATTCAGTTTTTAGACAGATTGCCAATGAATGTGTCTTTTTTTTTAAATAAAACCCTGCGTTAAATAATTTTCCTGATAAAATCTCACTTCATCAAGATTCAAATCATTTTAATTTAATATTGAAGGTTTGAAAGAAACAACAACACTTGGGTGCGCTACCACCGAGATTTTATACGCTCGAGTTATAGCTATTTCACGACTGCCACGCCGATTATTAGATTCCTTTTTGTGGCGCTTATTTATTATTTGAATTATCCAAATTTTCCATTCTGTACAGAGCTATAATTTTTCGTGGCAAATTAGATAAAAATTTCAAAAAAAAAAAATAAGAAGGAACCAGAATTGGAAATATGAATTTAAAAAAAAAATATTTTTTTGTCTTCCTTAAAACACCAGGGCCATCCCCTTTGTGTAAGATATACATCACACATACAACGACAATTGTTGTAATTTTCATCATCACTGATCTAATAACGCACTGTCATTTTTATTCCAATTTTCATTGCACTTTAATTTTTCTTTCTCAAAGTAATATTTTTTATGATGAACTATGCAGAATTTAACGTATACCTACTTTGTTATTTGTTTTTATTTCAAATACAAACACATGTAACTTGGTTCGTTTTTTTCTCCACAAGCTAAAAACAACCTCGTAACATTGTGTTCTAAACTTTTAGGGAGCGGCAAAATGATGTTGGTCTAAAGCCGCGCGCCGAAGCAACCAATCCCTTCCTATATCTGAGTACGAAATATCACACCGAAAAATGTTTAACCTGAAACGAAAGCGCAATTTACTATAATAGCAGTAATCAATCACGACACATATACGTTTCCTATAATGAGCGCACTGTTCTAAGAGGCTTAAAAATATTTAAGAAACGACTTCGTAAAATAAAATAGTTATGTTTTATTTTTCCTTTGAATATTTTTGCTTTAGTGCGATTTATAATACCAATGGTTTACTATTATTTTGTTTGTATGTACATATAATGAGATTTTGTTTTAATAAACTGTACTTAAGCCTAGCTTAAAAGTTTATTTTAATTATTATTTTTCAATCACCTTAAAAATTCAAGTTGTATCATAGAAAATATTTATATCTAACAATAAGTTTAAAAGTTATATTTCGACATTTTGATGCACAATGTTGTAGGATAAATGTCGCTGTTTGTGATGTAAGAGTCGTGGATGGCTCCATTAAATGATGATGTGTCCGAACGAGATAGAATATTTAGTAACGAGTTCGTTGAAGACATTTTTGATGATATAAAAGAAAAAATTAGTGGCAATGTTCTGTTACGTCGACTATAACAGATTTTTTCCAGCAAAACAAGAAGTAACCAACAGCAGCACCAAGGACCACTGACATGGCGAGCCAAACGTTGTAAGTCATAAAAATCAGCATAAGTAAAAACGATAAGGTGACTTGAATCACATGCAAGAGAGTTTGGTACAAGTGGTTAATGGAGAGCATTGATGGCCTGTAATAAAAAAAAATAGGAGGTTCTGTTTAAGGTGATTTTAAGACCTTTTGTATGTAATAAATATGAGTAACCAGAACCAAAAAATAATCAAGTAATATTTTAATTTAAAGACATAAAACTGAAATTGAAATGGGCTGTTATAAAAATTCGAAGCGAAACGTTTTTATATTATTTCCAAGCACTACTCTCAGAAAATATATCATTAGTTCGTTTGGGAAAACTGAAATTTAACAGAAATATAATTTTTTTATTATTAAACATGAAAGCAATGGTGCAGGTGGATAACATGATGAGGAACTGTTTGAAATAATAGAAAATAACGGAATTACGAAACAGGTATTTTGTACTGCAAAGAATATCAATTTTTATAATAAATTCTGAATTTACCAATGAAATAACTTTATTGAGTCGTGTGCAAAAGCAAATGTATGCAACAATGTGGGCACAACTACACTGTTTTTGTAAAATAAACAAGCTCCAATAATTTTTCTTTTTAACACACAAAGATCGAATCTTGTGACGTACTTCACGCAATTTAAAATAAAATATTATGGGTGTCTTAAGTTTGCCATTGTGGAAGCCTGAACCTGGTTTTAAGATAATATATTCGTGTTTTGCTTTTATAAAATTTCGTCCTTATATATTTTTATTGCTCGTAATAATTATGTAGATGGGACTAAGCACCAATTTTTGTGTTCTATAACTATTAAATTTAAAATCGATATTTAAAATAAAATAAAATAAATTTAACAACTCTAATGAAGCCAAAAGCACTACAAAATGGATCTTTTGTTTGATATTTTTTAAATTTTGTTTTCAAAATTTTCCAATTCAATTTATGTTTTGTTTGAACTTTTTAGAAGCGGGCCAGATTTTGAAATTATAACAAAATCGATTTAACCGTTGAAAAGATATAGATGCAAATTCTTAAAATAAGACCATTTTCTGAAAAAAAAACTTATAAAGACTATTTCTGTTATGTGAATTTTTCAGTTTAGTTTTCTTACAATCATTTTGGTCATTACTGATTCGAAGTTTATCAAAATTGTTAGAGCCGTTTTCTAAAAAAAAACCGAGAAAGCTGAAAAATTGTATGGCAGCTACCCGTTCTAGATGAGCTTAAGCTGAACTTCAAATTTTCCTTCTAGAGAATGATATAAAAATGCTCTATACCAAATTTGAAGTAAATCGGCCAACTCGTTTAAACTCTAGCTCAAATTACTGTGGACGCACAGGCACACAGACCGACCGATCGATCGTCAGACTGTATGACAAAACTTAATCTTTCCGACTTCTTGATCATCGTAGTTTTAGTTTTGTATATACCTCTAATTTTTGTTTTTATACGAAACCAATACTTGCTCTTTAGATCAATTTTGAACATTGAACATTTTTGTGGGGCATAAGCTTTGATTTAGGGCGTGTCTGATAAAAAAAATTTGTTTGGTAAATACAACTTAGCGTACATACATACATATGTATGTATGTATAAGCTGTTTTTTCGTACTCATTAATTACACAAATTTTTATTTTATCGACCAAACAAAAACAAAAGTAATTACTGAGTAGATACCTTGATTTGCCTTATAAAAGTCCAAAGACTGATGTTTCTCGCAGGCTCATGCAGTTCCGGCCGGGAAAGTCTTTCAATCCAAAGCCTACGGACAGGAAGAGGACCTCAAATAACAACGTGAGACACCTAGCTAAACACCGAGCTGTCTGCAGAAGCTTGTCTTTAGAGACCTAGATCCACCTGAGACCTAAGTGTCACATTAAATAATCAAAAAATAAAATCCTCTAAAATATTCTATTACTATCTGACTAACAGAAAATAATAAAACACCTACATTTTTAACCGATTTCTCCATAAAATGAGAATCATCTGAAAAAAAATTAAAAAAGTATCAAAATAGTTCTTCTTTTGTATAATTCGTACTTCAGAATCTATTATATAATAAGAGAAAAATTTTAATGAATTACTGTTAAATTTGTATAAAACCTGATTTATATTATCGATATACTATTGTACCAACATAATCGCCCTGACCCCGACAGTGCGAGTCAGACGCACTCTTGGCATATTCTCGTTTACCGAATCTGTAAATCTGTTTGCATATTACCCTTATCTGTTACTTTAATAAACGGACGTAAAATAATCTGTTTATGAGTATAAGGACTTTAAATACCGGATACTTAAAAGCCAGTTTCCTTTGATATAATTAATAGTAGATGAAATACGACCGATTGTTATTATTTTTCCTTGATCTTGAATTACAAGTCTGATGATCCCATCTTAAAGATGGGTTTGTCTTTGTGTTTCATTGCCTTCTGATTCTCATTTATTTTTATTTCCTGATATGTTTATTAATTTTAATTTATACTTACGGTTTTTTATGTATAACTTCGCCCACATAGCTAGAATGAAAAAAAAAATACATAAACATGTGAATTGTTTATAAACGTTAAATAATTAAGAAAACAATACATAAATATGTGAATTTCTTTTAAAACGTTACATTTTAATTAAATATGTATATATGTATGTATATTATTAAAGTAAATGTATTTATATACACACATTTGTATGTCTGTTCCCTATAGGTGCATAAATCGCTCAACTAATTGCATCGCTATGGGTATCTTTGGGAAGCTGGCCCGATCTTTTTTTACTATACATTTACGCAGTCCAGTTAAAAGTTATTGGTCAGAGAAAAGTTCTTTTAGGGAAAAAACTTTTGGGAAGCTTTGCTGGTCTTCTATACGTATATATTTTCTTTGACAGTAGGTATAATATTTATTTTATTTACATATTTCATTTTCCAGTTTAACTTTATAGACTATTTAAGTTGTTGGCTTTTCCTTTAAGCCTAGTAGGTACTCACATAAAATGATAAATAAAAACGTTTCAAAATACACGTTAAAATTCAATATGAACCAATAATTTATTCTTCACGTGAATTTTTGTTACAAAGTTTGAAATTTTTAATACTCATATTGAATGAAAAAAAATTAATTTGATTGACTGCGATCAGAATCTTGAAAAGGTTTCTAAAAGAGTGTTTAAATTCCGCGTACTTTGGGAAATGAAAATCTTGCGTGAAATTGATTGAAGAACCCGTTCATATTTCACTTTCATATTTTGGTACTCACTTCTTGTTGTGAATTTCATACCAATGAACTAGGCATCACTTTTGTATGAAAATTCCATTTTCACTCGAACTGTGTACTAGGCTTTAACCATAACAATAAATAAATAAATATAAAGTTGATAAGTTAATTGAACACGTGAAAACCGTAAAACTTTTAACAAAAGCGACGATTACACCTTATTGTTTTCACAAAATTGTTTTTTAATTGTTTTTAATAAAAAATATTTGACGAATTGACACGACACTTACACTAATTTTGTAAGTAATTTCTTCTACTGAAGGTGTCGCTTTCTTGCGTGGATTCATTTCGTTACTACATTATTGAAGTGCTTTGAACTACATTGACCATAGAGTAGAAGTAGTTGAAAGCAGCCAGAAGTACTTGGCAGTAGATGCTGCAGCCCAAAGGAACACGCCTCGTATAAAGTTTTTAAAATGTATGGGTCTAAAAAACCGACAAACAAATCCCAACATGCATTTGGCTTTATTAATAATGGGATCAATATGTTCGTTAAAGTCTAATTTTGGGTCCATTATAACTCCAAGATCACAAAAACTATCAACCCTTTCAAGTGGTTGACTGCACAGTTAATAGACATTAAAGAAGGGCACAAGTTTGCGAGAAAAAGACATACATACGCACTTGCACTTTGATACATTTAGTTCCATATCATTGACACTACACCAATGGGAAACACTATTCAGATCCATTTGCAGCAGTTTATAGTCATCATTATTTTTGTAAGATAAGAGAAGATTAGCGTCATCGGCGAATAAAGAAGATTAGAATATTTGATTACACTATGTTAGTCATTTATAAACAATATAAATAGAAAAGGACCTAAATGGCTTCCTTGAGGAATGCCAGAATGCACAAATATCTTTTTTGAAGTTTTGTTTTTAAAATAGACAAACTGTGATCTGCAACATAAATATGACTCCAACCAAACTAGAAACCATTTAGGGAGCCCAGTGGTCATTAGCTTTTTTAAAAGTATATCATGATTCACGCGGTCAAACGCTTTTGAAAAGTCCAAGCAAAACTCTTTTAAGTTGGTTGCGCTAGATTTACCCTTCATAAATCCATGTTGGTGTGGCGAAATAACGTTTTTGTATCTTTTTTCAATGGCTTTTAGAATATTTTTTTGGTATACATGATAACTTAGCAATGCCTCTATAGTTGGATATATTGAAATTGTTTCCGTTTTTAAATACTGGTGAAATAAATGAGGACTTCCAAACGTTTGGAAAATACCCGTTTGAATTGATAAATTAAAAAGATAACACAAAGAACGTGCTAGGACAGAAATGCAACGTTTGACAATGAAGGATGGTATTTCATCAGGTCCATAGGATGTAAAATCATTAAGCTTGGACACTTGGGCTTTTATTTTAATTTCGTCAATTATTGGTATAGCAACATCAAGTTGGAAAAAATTAGATATAGATTTTAAATAAGTATTATCACAGATGTTATCACAAGTACTATCACAATTTTTATCACAGATATTAGGTTTCTTGTATACGCTTTGGAAGAAGTTTGAAAACATATTACAGATCGTTGCAGTATCATAAGAAGAACAACCCCTATAGGTCATCACAGCTGGAAAAGTAACTGTTCATAAGACTGATTTTTTGAGGATTATTATGCAGGCTTTTTTAACAACAACAACACAAACATATGTATGCCAGTAAGACCTAGGGTCTTATAAATTATGCAATGTTAGAAGGATAGGATAGATATTTGTTGTCGCAGTGGATTGAGAAATTAGGTTTTGATTATCTCATTAAATCCCAGGGGTGGCGTTCAGTTGAGGGAATATAGAAAAGAATGCTGCCTAGGCTGGGGATCGAGCCCACATATCCAAGTTACGGTCAAGCACTACTTCCACAGCACCGGGGCAACCCCGGCTGGACTTTATTTGATCTTCTTCCCAACGTTTCGTCGGTATTCACGACTTCTTCAAGGGTTTTTTTAGATTTTTTAAAATTTGGCGGGATTTATATTTTTGTATTTAAATTAAATAGCACAAAATAAACTGGTATTATTTTAATAAATTAACACTAAAACAATTTATAATAAACACATAATATATGCATATGTACACAAAAATTATCACGGTATGGTTAGGTTGGCAGGTACTTATGTGATCGCTAAAACGTGGCTTACTGATAGTTATACAAAAATTTTTTATAATAAAAAGAACGAAACGCGCTTAGGAATTTTAACACATAAAAAAAACTTCCAGGAATTGGGTTCCAGACGTTTTCAAAAAGCGTGAATAGAGGCTTTGCCAAACCGGCGTGAAACTTTCGAAGCGAATATGCGACGACCGAATAATGTTCAAATTAATCTAGACAGGCGAAAGTTTCGTTATCATTCTAAAGTATTTGGTTAGTTTAGGAAAGAATTGAATATAATATGTATATGTAATTTTCGAAAGCCTAATGCGGGCCTTACACCAGACAATATTTCATCTTAAAATGCTATCCAGAAATCTTCCAACTTAATCTTTATATCTAATCTAATTCATAATCTACTAAAATGCGTCTATTAATATAGTAAGGTTTCCTTTCACGCCAAAAAGTTGTTGTGAGCTCTAAAGACTTACACTTCCTTAATAAGTTTGTTTTTAATATTTCTTTTTTTTTTTAACTTACTGTATTGTAGGCGCCGGACTTTGTTCTTCAGATCCTTTTTCTGGCATGGAGACAGGTCGGTACTCAAGCAAATTGTAGGTTTTCCAAAACAAGTACTCTCTATAATACTTAAGACCTTCATATAGTGTGGCCATTATGAATATTGCAATCATAGATCCAATGAGTCCAAAAACAGTTTCGATTTTCCATCCAGAGAAAAGTATTGTTTCATTGCAACCAAAATGAAACTGAAGATGAAAATCAAAATGAGTGAGAAAGATCAATATTCAGAATCCATAATTACCGCCATTGACATCATATGGTTCATAGCAACCTCCGTTACACCCCCATGATGATGATGTTGGTGCATAGAATGATCATGAATAGGTATATTTTCTGGACTACTTGTTGTTGTGGAAGAGGGCAAATCATGAAGTATGTTAGTGTGAGTAGTTTCCATTTGATGCATATGATCTCCTGGACATTGGAAATGGGAAATAAAGATTAACATTATTTTAAGAAGTTAATAAATTTTGTATAAAATACAAAACCATATCAACTTTAATAATAATTGTTCAACTTGTTTCATAAAAATACCGTGATTTCCAATGCTATGCTGTGAATGGTCCATTTTGATGCTTTACCGCAGATAAATTATCTTTCTGTGGGAAATCCTGAAATCAAAGATTTGAAATAAATAATTTAAAATCTCTATTCTTGATTTAAACTTAGTACTTATTTTTGGTACTTGAATTGCAAATAACTTCTTTTATTTAATTATATATATGAAAAAAAAACATACTAGTGCAACATACATACGCTAGTCATATATGTACTAAGAAAAAGAGAGTTGAGTCTGGCGTGCAATCGAAGTCACAAAAAGAGTGGTATACTTATGAAGAAATATTGCCAACATGCTCTTTCGTACCGTAGTAGTTTCTTATATTAAAACGCAGTCGAATACCCACTTATTGCAGTTTTAAACTAAATAAATCATGTCAAATAACCTCATTTTTTTAACTATTGATTGTTATGTTGCTGATCATATAAAACTTAATACTTTTTCTTTTGTGTTTCAAATCACGTTAAAATTGTCAATAATTTTTATAAATACATACCTAATCAAATAAACCAAATTGTGTAATATTTTGTATTTCAAATCACGGTGAAATTGATAACATTGTCAACTATAAAATATTTGTTTGCGGTTTTATATATAAAAGTTGCGAAAATTTGGAATTTTATTATTTTCTTATCTTCCATCTATATGTAAATATAAAAATGAATAGATTTTTTTGCTCTAGACAACATAACTTGGCTGAAAATCAACCGATTTGCATAGGGATTTTTCTATTGCATTAGTATTAAGTAAGGTAAAAACTTAATGCATCCGAAAATTTGAAATTTAGTTGGAAATGGTGAAATTCATAATTTTATGGGTGAATGACGGCGATATGTATGAAGAGGATAGACCACAAAATCGAACCAGGTGGAACCAATTCGTTGATAAAGAGATCATTTTATGTTCAACATCGACCCTCTGGCTTCTATTAGATAAATATTTATATACATACAAATAAAAAAATGTTTCTATGGGGCAAATAAATTCGAAAACTACTGAAGAAAATTAATTAAACGAAAATTTAAAAAAACAGTGGTTAATGAAAAGTAAAAGGAATACGAAAAAGACAATAATAAGTTGTATGTGCATTATGCATAAATACAAAAAGTTAGATTAAAGAAAATAAAAAAAGGTATGTATATATATGTAAAAGTATTAAACGAAAATTAAAAATAAATAGTGATTAAATAATTAAAGGAAAAAAATTAAGAAGTGGTATGTATGTACAATGTACATATAATAAGCAGTACAATTTAAGAAAGCTTAAATTAAATGTTTACCATTCGAAAGACTATTCCAACCGCAATATCGGAAAAAAATTTAGACAAAGTCAAATAGGCGTTAAATAACACAAGATAAGATTATAAATAAAATGCAAACATCTGAGCTTTTTTATTAATCCACAACCTCCTTATACATAATTTCCGAATTGACATTTGATTCAAAATTGAAACTGTCATACACAATCAAAAAAGAGGTACATATGTACATATATAAATACAAAATTGTTGGGAAAAAATAGAAAAAAAATGTTGCTACCATTGAAAAACTTCAAATTTCCTGCTATTTTTGTGGGAAGAACTGTGCAAATCAAATATAAAAGGAAAATATATATGTATGCATAGCAAATAGTGCTTAGAGTCATACATATAGTTCAAAATATTAACATTGCCTGCCTAACATAATTAGTAATTTTCTTACGATACCTGGTTTTTTTAAACGGGCGGGTCGCTAGTGTTTTATAATTTTTGCATTTTGTTTTCTTTTATTTTTAAATCATATTATGAAATGTCATCTCAGGCAGACGGCAGTATTGCCACGTCCTTATTCTTAAGTATACAAATTGTTAAACTTTATGATGAAAAAAAAATTAAAAAAGAATATTATCTATCTATCTATTTATGAAGATTTCTGAGTTATCTGGTCTTTAAACTTGACTTTTCCTTAAACACTATTTTCTGAGGTGTCAGGTGTTGAAATTTTTAAGAAGCGGATATTAAAAAAATATTGCATCTATTTATTTTGAATTTATTGTAAATAGAATTAAAAAATTTTGAGAAAACTAATTAAGAAGTTACAATTCCAACGAATCTAAACAGCACCGGACTGCGTATCTAGTTTAATAAGTAAATATTCGGCCGTTGGAAATTTAGTCGCGATAAACAGGATTCGTTTAACCATAAATCTAAGTAGAATCTGGCAGTTCGTAAACGAGATGATTAATAGAAAACTAATCGCGTCGAAGAGAAATTTCTTGATCTCCAAAAAGTGTTGCAAACCTGATTCCCTGATTTCTTTCTCCTAACCTAACCACGTTTGCACTATTAAACGTTTATGGCTCATATTGCATAATTTTATTAAAGCATTACAGTACTCTATTGGTGTGACTTATAGTCTGCGACCATTATATTACCCCATCCGTAGCACAAGTACAACATGATGCAAGTGATGATGCATAGCATAAAATATCTGATTTATTCGCTCTACGGGTTGTTTAAACTTCTCTTACTTTACTGACTTCTATACAGTACACACAATACTTTAAAATAATTCTTGTACATAAATTGTATAATAAATAAACAATTTTTCAAAATACAGAGTACATATTGATCTGTATTTACAACTTGAGTCCGAAAATATGTAAGTAACAACAACAACAAGTCACCTTAATATTATTGGTCACCAGATCACCTTGGGAAAAATAACAACTTATTTTCAACTTAATTCTTCTCTATAGCTACTTTACTGATCAAAACAAAAAACCACAAAACAGGCTTTTGTTGTGCGATTGAAAAATTTTCTTTATACGTAACGTGTAATTAGGTTATAAAATTGTAAAGATAAGAGATGTTGGTTCGATGTTAAACAAAAAGTGAAAGGTTCAATTGCTTTGTTTTCGACTGCATTAGAAAGTAGAAAGTAACATTAAAGTAAACCTTTAATGAAAATAAATTAATTAAAATGAAATTGAAGCAAACCAGAAATAGCTATACATCTTTTTCTTCATTTTTTTTTTGTATGACCGTTACCCGCACCTTAAGCTGGAATCATAACTATCAATATTAATCCACTTCTATAAAATAAATATAGTTTTTAAGCTTTTAACAGTATTGCGTAATGGAAAACAATTTTATTGAATAGCAATATAGATACGCGAAATTTTTGTATTCTAATAGTAAACAGAACTACAAATATCTAGTCCGGAACTGAAGAAATAAAAATTGAAGCACCTCCTCGTCAGCGGATTAAATTTATCACAATAGGAAATAAACGTTTGAATAAGTTACAACAAACTTTTAATATAATTTAGTATCTCAATATTATATGCAACAATAAATAATTTGATGGTGTAACAATTCACATTTGTTATGCTATCTTACTTGGGTAAGTTAAATTATTAAAAATTAAACCAATGAACCAGCAACTCGGTAAATCTTTTTTATTTGTCGCCTGTCGGTTATCTTGTCATTTGTCAAATGTCACGGAACAACACAGAGATGTTATTTTTTAAAGAGTTCACTTCACTGGTTGAATACAATTATGAAGTTCGCCCATACGTCAATGTGACACAAACAACAAAAAAAAAACCTTGTTGGGGGGAAAACAAACACTAGCCTAGTTCCTTTACTTTGAAAGACGCTGGGCCTTACTAATAACCAAATTTAGTAAATAGTTAAACGAAAATCTCCAGAATAAAAAACATTCGCATACTAATAACGAATTTAGTCTCCAGGTTAGACTAGCAAGACGTTAAAATTTAGTACATGGAAATCCATCTTTAAGCTGTACACTAAACTCATGAATTCAAGGAATTCTTAAATGCATCCCGCAGATCGGATACGCTTGTTGTGAAAAGAAGAGCCCATCGAACACCAAGTTCAAGATTCTTTGTTTTTAGTTTTTATTTTTTTTTCTTACTTTTTTTTCGAAGTAATAACTTTAAAATGAAATGTCTGATTATTTTAAGTAAAGTTTTTTTTAGCATATCCTTAATTGTTACTTAATACATATTTATGACATACAAATAAATGAAAAATATATAATTTATGAGAAGTGCTTTTCTATAAATTGCGTTCTATATACCCAGTCCCGCGTGCATTTGTTGATGGAATCGCTTCTTTAATTTTGCGAGTTTCCTTGAATAAATTTATATCTTTCGTTACTTGAACTCATTTTTGTAAATATTTGTTTTTGTTGACGCGAAATTAATAAAATTGAAAATCCAAGAAAGTTTGACATTTATTTGACAACATCTTGATGGAAATTGTAGTAGATTCAAGGAAAGTGTGAGGATTTGTTAACGAGAAGGTTAAATATGTTATTAGTAGGATTCCGTTTAAGCTCCGCACTTTATTTTAACCTTGCACTTTACTAATAGTCGACATTAGTGTTTGGTTATTGGTAAGGCCCGCTGATTACACGACTCGTTTTTTCATTTGTTTTTCCTTTCGTCTTTTTGACAGGTCGGGTGAGGGGTGTAGAAATGTAGGGGGAATGAAGCAACAAATCCATTCAGTTCTACAAGCTGTCAAAAAGACGAAATACTAAACGACCGAAAAAAAGACTCGTGTAATCAGCGTCAATCTCTTGTGAATTTCTACACCAAAGTCTGTCAAATTTCATATAAAAAAAAATAAAAAGACGTAAAAATTCACACAAATGCACAGAGTTTTGTAAAGGAACACACATTTTTTCAAAGGGTCGACTATAGTGTGAACGTGAACGTTGTATATGTAAAGCTAAGTACAGACGATTGTCAGATCTTACAATATTAGCTGTGTTTTATTTTCCCCGAGATCCGAACCAGATTGGATTTGCTTACGAAAATACATGTATTACAAAAACAACACAAGATCCAACTTTGTTTTGGATTTGGATTTCCAAATCCGTTTTGAACACACACCCTTAATTTGTAAATGTCGTCAGTAGTGTAAAGAAAAAAGACAACGGGTGTATACAAATAAAAATAACAAAAGGAAAAAAGAGTTGGGTATATAACAAGTTGTCACTGAGATCCTGGGTTGTTTTATTTTCATGATCTGATCTGGATTGGATATGGGGAAAATAAAACGCAGCTATTGTAAGTTCAGTTAGTTAATCCGCCGAAATCGGTGAGTTAAAATAATTCACCGATTTCGGCGGATTAAGGGCCAGTTGTACAAATATTTAAACGCTGGTTCAAATAATATTATGTAATTGGTTATTATCACACAATTGAACAGTAAACCGCAGAAATCGGTGGATAAAAATTGCTGAACCACGGTTTAAATATTTGTACAACTGGCCCTTAAAATTTGAACAACCAAAAAAGCAATCTTTTAGTGCATAACCGAGGCAGTTGCGACTAAAAATAAGTGCTTTCAGCAAAATATGTATCAGCCTCCCTAGTGCGTCTGGTGCAGTTGTTCAAAGAGTTTTTTTGATTTCCCACAAAAAGTAAAATTTGGACCTACCCCCCTTTTGATGCAAGGTCCTCAATTGCTGCTGTCAAGTGCCACACACACAATCACAAAAAAATCGATTCTTTTCGACTTTTCGTATTCCTTTCAACAAAAGAAAAAATTTCGATTCTTTTTAGAAAAATATTCGATTCTTTTGTTGAAAGGAATTCGACATTAGACATACTTTGGAATGGGTTTATAAATAATGGCCAGTTGTACAATAGTGGTTCGGCCGTGGTTCAAGATTTTAACTCACTGATTTCAGCGGAAAATTCGGATTTAATTCTCCATGTAAACGTAGTATGTGTGATTAAGCGGTTTCTAGGCGATATCAGAATAGCCGTTGTATGTAGTCTACACTATTGGTCTGTTTAGTAACGTGAAATTTCTTGCGAATTTGCACAAATTTTCACAAAATTTCACAATTTGCTGTCAAAACCCACAGAAAAACAACTCAGTTTTTGGGAAATATGTTGAAAAAAAAGTTACCAAAAAAGGCATATTATACAATCCACTGATAATTTGTTGCCGACTCCAAGTTACATTTTCTTGTATCATTTTAGAAACTGGAATACAAGTTTACAAGATACAGATGACGAAGCCAAAAATGAATGAAATTGGAAGTTCGTCGTTGTATTTTGCGTACACACAGATAAATCTCGTGTGAATGGTGCAATTGCAGGTTGGCGGTGAAACTCGATCTACAAAGGTGTTCATGAAACGTTTGTCGGAAACTTTACGATGTTACGTCGTTGGAAAGTTTCCGAAGTTGCATGAATACCCTTCCTTATTTGCTATTTATTAAAATAGCACTATTTTGTGAAGTATCTCTGGTTATAACCAGAGAATATGAATTATAAAGAATGGAATCTTTCGTACGTTCCATCCCCCAAAACCCATTTGTTTACAATTGTTGTTTTTGTAATTTCATCTCGTGTCGATGAATAGATGTGAATTGCAACAACAATTTATGCAGTGGTGAATTCATATTTTTGCACTAATGTGCGTTAAAACATGAACACTAGTGCAAAAATATGAATTCACCATTGTCCGCCATTTTGTTTAGCTTGTAGGCAAACCCAGAATGACAGCCGAGGATTCCAATTTTTATATTTCAGTATCTTTGGTTAAACTCTTTGGCCCATATGACCAAAGATACTGAATTGGGCTTTTCCAAAAATTATCTTTGTCTTTTCTCTTTCTAATTTTGACAGTTCAAAACAACAAAAACAAAACATGTGATATCGAACTTGGAGAAATGTAAACAAATGCTTTTTCAGTGCAATGTGGATTTTTAATATTTTCTGTGATTTTTGTTTATAAGCTTGATAAGTTATTGAAGTTGATTTTTTGTTAAATTGGCGTTATAACCATCGTTTTATACGTTTTTATTGGAAAACAAGCAAGCACTATATTATAAAAATATTTGTCGTTTGTTTACCTTTCTCCAAGTTCAGACCAGCTGTTTCCTATTTTTTTTTGCTTGTTTGAAACTGACGGCTGGTGGAAAAGCCCAATTATAAAGATTGGAATCTTTCGTACGTTCCATCCCCCAAAACTCCATTTGTTAACATTGTTGTTTTTTGTAATTTTATCTCGTGGCGATGAATAGATGTGAATTGCAACAACAATTTATGCAGTGGTGAATTCATATTTTTGCACTAGTGTACGTTAAGACATGAACACTAGTGCAAAAATATGAATTCACCACTGTCCGCCATTTTGTTTAGCTTGTAGGCAAACCCAGAATGACAGCCGAGGATTCCAATCTTTATAATCTTTGCATATGACATGGACTTGACATGAGACGGATTCCACTCGCACTCGCAACGCACATGTTTTTGTGGGTGAATCTGAATATAAAGTAGAAAATAAATAAAGTAATTTGTCAAGATAATTTGGATAAAATGGGAGCGGTTAAATTTGATAAAAATAAAATAAGTAATCTTTTAAAATCAGAAAATGACTATATTCTGGATGTATTAACAAATTTTAATGTACCAGATTCCGGAGAAGGTATGAGACTAAACTTAAATGTGCTGTAGTTACAAAAAACTTATTTCAGATGGAAGCATCAGCAATTATCTTACCAACAGCAAAGGAAAAGGTATAAAAACCCAAACAAACTCTGCTAATTCTGTGGCAGATCTTGAAGAACGATTAACTTCAATTAAAAACAAAATGAAAACAAAAAAACGCAAAGTCTCGGAGAGAAAATCGAAAAAACAAAGTATACGAAAGTTAAATAAAAATAAAGAATTTAAAAAGGTGTTAGTTACAGCCAACAAAACTATAAAGAAAGAAGAAGGTGCTATAGGAGGTTTGTCAAGTTTAAGTGATACGAAGAAAACTGTCAAGCCTATTTTCAATGCTGAGGGTAAAATTGTTTTCTCAAAGTTTGATTTCGCTTCACATCATGGAGCTAAAACTAAGAACAAGAGTAGTTCGGAAAAAGTTGTCAGAAATCCCCAACAAGTTCTGAGTACAATGAAAGAAATGGATAATAAATTAATGGAACTTGAAGTTAAGGGTGACCAGGAAAAAGCTAAAGAATTGAAAACCGAAATAGCTTGGAAAAAAGCGTTCGATAAAATTGATGGCAAAAAGGTAAAGGACGATAAGCGTCTACTGCATAAATCAATTAAACGGAAGAATGATAAAAAGAAGAAATCGAAGGAACAATGGATAGAAAGAAAGAACAAGGTTGAACTAAAAATACAGAATAAACAGAAAAAGCGTACAGAGAACATTAACAAAAAACTTAAGGAAAAGAAAAATATAAAACTTAAGAAAATGTCCAAAAAAGGGAGAGTAATACCTGGGTTTTAACATTCAATAAATTCAAACAGAATAATACCTTTTTTCATTTCTTTTCCGACTTTTATGATAATTTATTTTCAGTTTTCAATTCAATTTCTATTGACCAACTAGCATTATTCTGCTATTTGTCTGACTGGACTTTTGTATTCTGTTAGGTATCTGTCGGTTGAGAACATCAGTAATTAATCATTTAAAAATTAGTTTCTTGGGTCAGTTTCAATAATCGAAAGTAGTGATTTTTCAGTCGTACCTGAAATTATTCTGTTATCTGTAGACCTATTCCAAAAAGTGCGGTGGATCATATCGAAAGCCAGGTTCTGGCATAGTTGATTGTTTATTTTTTTTGTATCGCTTTGACAATAGTCATCAGATCTATCTATAGGTAAAGACACAGAGACAAATCAACAAAAGGACAATCGTTTAATCGAGCGATCGCTTTAGTCTTACGCTATACCGACCCTTCTCTGTTATAATTTTGATTTTCAGAGATAAACTTAACACAACGAAAAAAAAAATAAGTCTAAAAATATAACTAAATATTTTATTATTATATACAAACAACTTTTAAAAAACAGCTCAAGGAACTCGACTTTCTTTCTTTCTTTCTTTACATTACTTTGTCACCAAGTGCACGATTGCCTGAATAATTTTTTGTCCATTTTCATGGTTCATTAAATTTAAACAGGGATCCTTTATTTTCTCTTCTAGCAGTTTGAACAGCTCAACACGTAAACACTGGATCATCTCGGCTATTTCATGATTGTGTGCTTTCAAAATTATCCAACCCTCTTCGAGCAGAACCAAAAACTCTCCGCCATGTAGTTCAATGCGCAAGTCACTGCCAGAAAAGAGTACCAATGGAAACATTGGTACCATTGAGCACTCCCTGATGTAGATTTTGGAAGTTTTTATCTTTTCATGAAATACCAAAAATGGCGATTGGAAGTTTCCTACATCCGAATTAACGGAGCATGGATGGATTGAGACATAACCATCCAACCTAGTTTTAAAACGTAATTCCCGTGAGTTAGAAGTCTTCGGCATAGCTCCTCCTGCTGTCTGTATGTATGTTTTTTCAGGCGTTAATATTTTTACAATGTTAGGGTATAATGCTGCCGAAAGGAGTGAAATAAGCAACCTGTTATTTTCACCGTTCACGTTCAATGCATGGCCTGCAATTTAATTACCATAAAAATCATATAGGTAGTTGTAAAGGCAAAAGGAAACTTTACCGGTGAGACTGAGAATGGTGTCTTCGGCGTTTTTTCGTCTTCGTGGCACATTGATAGGCACAAAACCGATAGATACTAGCAGCTCCAGAAATTGATATTTCAATTCAGATATTGTCTGTAAACTGTTCATAGATAGAAAGTTTTCATCAACAAAGTTTCTACCGGCATGTCGACTTCGTGTAGAAATTTCTAGCCATTTCTGAAAAAAAAATTGAAGATAATCACTGAACTTTTAATTTTAATGTTTTTTTTTTTTAAGGTTAAGTATTCAATGGCTACTTCCGTTGTTATTATTTTAGTAAGCTTGGTTTCATTAAAAGATTGAATAAAAATATAAAATAAAATAAACATATACAATAGTTTATCATTATCAACCCTATCGCAGAATTTCCTTGTAACAAAGACCGTTATATTACGCTACGCCACTTATACCAATGATATTTAAAGCCTTCAAAAAATCACAAAAGACGTTGCCACGGACAAAATGTTTGCTGAAAAAGCTTACATCTTGAGTTAAATTAATCATATCGGAAAGATTTTTTTTTTTGTAAATAATCAAATATTTGATCATTGGGCAGGAAATTCAATTATTGAAATAATAATTAATTTCATCGGAAAATTCCCTTTAGTCTATTTCTAATATTGGTGTCTCAACTGGTTTGAACTGAATAAATAACTCACCTTATAAGCTTGTAGACATGTCAAATGATCACTATTACAGATAGCAAAATCTCGTTTTTTCTTGTTTGCTTCATTCCTCTTTTCAAAAGGCGACACAAATGGCGACTTGTGACTCAAACAGGCGGCTATGGTAAGAATACTATCTAAACATTGGAATATAACACCGAAGAGCATGAGTTTTCCAATTCGAACATCTACAGGCAGCGCAGACAAATGATGACCTAAAGCAGTTAACATCTGTTCTTCATCTAGAGCACCAACATTCTGAAGACGTGTCACGGCTGATATTATATTTTCTTCAGTTGGAGGCTCCAAAGTTTCACCTATGCAAAAGAAAAAAGCTTATAAAATTTAATGAAAGAATACTTTCTGAAAAATCAAATACCGAGAACTTCTAACACTTTTAATCCATCAAATTGAGGCAGAATTTTAGTTCGTAACACCAGTTGCTCTAGTGGTATTCGGTGTATTTCAGGCACAGGTTGCTTAAGAAGGTTATTCGTAAATCGATGACCGGTAAACAGGTGTATACACACACCAGGCATGACTCGTCCAGCGCGGCCTTTTCTCTGCATAGCATTTGCACGAGATTCCCAAACCATATCTAATGATTCCATGTTTCGATTAGAATCGAAACGTTTCTCCTTCATTGTTCCACAATCCACAACAAAAACACAATCGTCTATAGTAACCGATGTCTCAGCAATATTTGTGCTGAGAACAATTTTCCGTTTACCCGCTGGTGCTGGACGGAAGACTAAAGCTTGTTCTTCACTTGTCAGGGTAGAATGAAGTGGTACAAGCAAAAATTTGCCACATCTATTAGAAAATGTTTATTAGAAAAGTTAAATAAAATATGAAGTTCTTACTTCGGGCCGAATAATGCATTACTAGATAGAGCCTCATGAACAATTTGGATCTCTTGCAGCCCAGGAAGGAATATTAAAATCGATCCTTTTCTTGGCCAATCATGATCCCCTTCAACTATGTAATTCAGAACGGCTTCTATTAACTCCGGGTTGATCTTCATAGGCTCAGAAAGGTAGATTGTCTTGCAAGTTTTTCTGGAGTAGTCTGCAATGATCAACCAATGATTCGGACGTTTTAAATAATTTACAGTGATACATACTGGAATATCGAGCGTATATGGCGCTTAAGTTAAGATTTTCATCTTTAATATTCCTTGGTGGTGGTTCAGACAAAGCCTGTATATCAAAGTTCTCCAACTCTCGCATAATTTCGGTTTCTTCCTTTTTTTTAATTTTCCGACAATATTGAGAGTCGAACTCCATGACATAGTCGCTCAATTCCAAAATGTCCTCAAGAAACAATTGGTCGACATTGAAAGTTCGGCCAGGAATAGCTAGAACTGGAGCTCCACCAAAATATTCAGAAAACAAGTTAGCATTCAGAGTGGCCGACATAAGAATCACCTTTAAATCTTTTCTTCGTTTAAGAGTTCTCTTCAGAATAAGAAGAAGAAAATCTGATTCTTCGCTTCTTTCATGAACTTCGTCTACTATGACGTGGCTCACGGAGGAAAGATGGGGGTCTGAGGCAAGGCGCCTAAGCAAAATTCCCGTTGTACAAAAGAGCAGGCGCGTTGCCGATGACATTTTATTTTCCATTCGAATCTGATATCCTATTGACTGACCGACTCGTTCCGCTCTCTCATTCGCGACGCGCTCTGCCACTCCAATTGCTGATAACCGCCTAGGTTGGGTACAGACTATCTCCACATGTGATGGGTTTTCTTTTACGTCTAGTTTTGAAGACTCGAACAACCAATTGTCCAGAATAAATTGTGGTACCTGCGTACTTTTGCCGCATCCAGTTTCACCAGAAATCACCAGCACTTGACTTGATGCAATCTGATCCAGAATTTCGGTCATCTTGGCGAAAGCGGGAAGGTTCTTTCTAGCAGCTAACATATTTTTGTATTTTTCATTTGTCTGTTTCTCAATAAACCTTCTCACTAACTCTTTGTCTTCGCGGAGAATTTGTTGTGCGGATAAATTGGATCCGTCAGATCTACCAAGTTGTCCTTTTTCATAATGAGTTGGCAGTGGTTTCGACGGATCCTCTAAGTTCTCATCTTTAGCGGAGTTATCGCTGGCAAAAAGTGATTTTTCTGAATTCGGAAATGGTTGCTTGTAGTCTTTTATACTTTGTGACAAATTCTCATCCAAAAGTAGTTGAGAGATGGTATAGACACATGGTTCTCCATCCTTAGTGATATGTAATGCCTCGTTGAACAGCTTTCTGGATATTTTCAATAGAACTTCCCGTGGAATATCGTGGAGAGTTGTCTTCAAGAATATAAATGGTGCTTCATTAGGATATTTACTGTTTTTAGGAAACCTGAACTCAAGAAAGAACCATTTTTCATCAGTACCCGAAGATAAATCTGTTTTCCCATTTCTGCTGTCTGAATGATCTACCTCAAGCGCATGGGAAAATCGGCATTTGGACTCAAACTTACAGTGCCCTTTGGCGAAGTTCTTGCATCTTGGTTTTGCCTTTGGTTCTTTGCTCCGCAGTAGTTGAACTTCATTTGCCTTTTTAATCTTTTTTTCCTCGGAGGGGCTGTGTACTAAAAGATGGTTTATTTCAAACTTCAGGCTCCAAATACTATTT
This sequence comes from Epistrophe grossulariae, assembly GCA_929447395.1. Taxonomy (NCBI): domain Eukaryota; kingdom Metazoa; phylum Arthropoda; class Insecta; order Diptera; family Syrphidae; genus Epistrophe; species Epistrophe grossulariae. The sequence goes on along the minus strand of OV839568.1, from coordinate 92,004,433 downwards.
TTTTCTTTCTCTTGAAAGGCGTTTTCATATATTGACTCAAGAACAAGCTTTTCGTCATCTAAAGTCTCTAATAAGGATTCTCCATTCAATACTGTAGGAGCTTGGTTGCCTCTATTGTAACAAACTCCCATGTATTTGGTATATAGCAAAATTAAAGCCTCATCGCTGTTCCATTCGCAATGTTCCAATGCCTCAACACAATGCGACTCGGGAAAACCATAGTTTTCAAGTTTCACAATGGCGAATCGCTGCAAACGATCCAAAGGATCGTCACATTTTCCATCCTGCGCGGAATAATTTGAAATGCCCTGCACAATAAGTGAACCTCTGTCTTCCCAGTAGCTCTTTTTCATTTTTGTACCTCTATCCTTATACTTTGATGAATCGTTCAATTTAAAATCATCACCATAAATAAAACGCAACGTTTCCATTATTAGTTTTTGTGATTCATCGTCAAGCCGTAGAACTTGGAGTTCCGTCTTCATAACAGTTTTTGAAGGATGGGGATCTTCTACTGTGTTCCTAAGAAATTAATTATTTGTAAAAAGAAAGCGTTTTTGAGAACGAGACAAATTATTTCGGGGATAAATATTAGAAACAAAGTAAAACCCTTTCTATATTTGAAGTGGTTAACCCGAATTCAGTTTTACTTAAAAGTTATTCATCTCGTGTAGGCAGGTCATATGAAAATTGAACTTACGAGGATCTTACGTCTGATATAGGTCGCAGGAAGCAATCTTCGATAAGTTTTTGTGACGCATCATCCATAGCAGAATTTTGTTTATTTTAAAAGGCGAAGTAAATAGAATATGAAAATGAAGAAGATTTTGCACAGCCCACCTAAAATAAGAACTGTATTGAATAAATTTTTATTGACACTGACAGAAACAGTTTGACAGTGCACTTGTTGATTGCAGAATATAAACAATTCGAACAGAGGGTCCACTTCGTAAAAAATTCACAGGGCATTTATTTATGGACGAGAAAAGAGAAAGGCACAGTATAACAGTTTATCTCCATTGAAGGACTGCTTTTATTTTATTTATTACGTCGTTCCGCATACATATGCGTGTGCGCGCTCTCCCATATAAGCCCATTGTGCTCAAAATCGAAACCAAACAGTTTAGTTGCATGTGCGCTAGGCCTAGACGTCAGCGATTTTAAAGCTTCGTTTCCATGCGGTTGCAAAGATGTTTCGCGTTGCAGGTATGTCCCTTTTCACACGAAGAAACAGAATGTAGGAGATTTGATGACGTTTTCTTTTAATTTCCAATAACCAACCAGCAATGCGTAAACCTATCACTCCTGCTACTTGATGGCTTTCTCACTAAAAAGATGAAAATTGCTGAAAACATCAGTTTCCTCTTCTGAAAGGGGACTTTAGGAGAGCCTTTAAACTTAGATAAATGAAAAGGGAACATCTCGCCACACACTTTTCATCCGCTTATGTCTCGAATAAGGCCTGGGGCCTATTTCACAGAGCATACATCACATACAATAGGCGTTTTTCTTTTTTAGCCCCGAGCGGGGCACTGATCGAATAGAGCTCACTCCGAACAGAGTATGACCTGAGCGCACCGATCTATTTAAGAAACTCAATTGAGCACTGAACTCTCATGTCTGTTAAATTACATGAAAATTGTATGAAGTTAGCCGCGCTCAGCTTTGTGCTCGGTCATTTTTTTCCGAGCTCATCGAGCGAGCCCCGGTCGAGCTCTGAGCTAAAAAAAGAAATGCAAGTTGAGAGCCCGGAGCGCTCCGAGTTAAAAAGTAACATAGTTTTTTTTTTGACAGCTCAGTGCCACGCACGGGGCCAAAAAAGAAAAACGCCTAATACAGAAATGTATGTGACGTAAAAAAGGCCCCATATGAGTGGGCGTAAATTTTTATTTTTTTTTAAATTATGCGTTTTCTAAGTTGACGCATAGTTTTTCTAAAAATTCAAAATTGAGAATGAGCCTAATTTGACGACTACTTTAAAGTACATAAGGGGTATTACCGATCCGATGCAACTGGTCTTGTATCATTGCAAAAATGCAAAAGTGTTAAATTGCTATACCCTAACCCCATTACAAAAAAAATTTTGCACTTTTGCAATGATACAAGACCAGTTTGCATCGGATCGGGAATACCCCTAATGGGGTTAGGGTATAGCAATTTTACACTTTTCCATTTTTGCAATGATACGAGACCAGTTGCATCGGATCGGGAATACCCCTATACATTCATGTGATGTATGTTCCGTGAAATAGGCCCCTGGACCCATGTTCTGTAACTCGGCGATAACTTTTCGAGGCGATAAACGGCGAAAAATGGAACAAAACCCATAGGATTCCTATGAGTTTTGTTCCATTTTTGTTCCATTTTTCACCGTTTCTCGCCACGAAAAGTTATCGCCGAGTTACAGAACCTGGATGCTGGTCTTGTATCATTGCAAAAATGCAAAAGTGTAAAATTGCTATACCCTAAAGCTAGGACCGCACTCGACGGAACTGCACTTCAGCGGAACTCAACTTCACGACTTAAGGCTCTCCCAAACCAACGCGAAATCGTAGCGAATCATTCACAATAACACAAAATATGACAAATACACAACGCTAAACAACAACAAAAATCTGTCGTCGGCGAATGTTTCGCGTTGGTTTGGGAGAGCCTTTATTTGTAGGAAATTGTATGAGCTATATCGCACTAAGCGACAACTTCACTTCACGGCGCGACACTATGCGACAAAGTTGGTAATCTGACCAACTGTGTCGCGACGTGAAGTTTCGTTCAGTTTCGTGCGAAAGTGCGCACGGTGTCGCTGGAGTGCAGTTCCGCCTAGTGCGGTTCTACCTTAACCCCATTGTAAAAAAAAACTTTGCTTGCAATGACACAAGACCAGTTTGCATCGGATCGTGAATACCCCTAATTTAATTTCTGAGGGGAATTTCTTGATTTGCATTTCGGACTTCAATGCCGTCGTATCATCAGATAATGGAGTCCGAAATTAATTTTATTTATGTTGTCCTCCCCTGAGGCCACACAAACAACATTACTGTCAAATTCCTATTTCACTCGTACTCAGACCTAGGGAGTGTTTTTTGCCAGAGCAATGCGCTGAACGTACCCAAGTCCCATTGCTCCAGTTTTTTTTTTTTTACAAAAATATGAACATACCTTCTCAATTTTTTCGTTTATGCAAGGATACAAATAAATACAATACTTTTTATATATTTAAAAATAATTTTTTAATAAAATACGCCGCATTTATTTCGCAACAATATTTAATTCATATTAAACATTTTTTTTTAAGTTTGGGTAATTATGATTTCACTTCGACTTCGATGCATAAGCCCAAGGAATACCTTTCTTAATTATAAACGGTTCCAACTCCAGCAAAATGTTCTAATCCATTTAGACTCGATGAATCAAATGTCCGTTGTATTTAGGAAACGGAAGTTTCGACCAATCCAACCTGAGATCAACGCTGCACAAAATGTACCTAATGAAGCTAAAGTTGTTATTTGTGGCGGCGGAATTATGGGGGCATCTGTTGCATATCACTTGGCTTTAAAAGGCTGGGGACAACAAACTTTACTAATCGAGCAAGCCCAAATAGGAGGTGGCAGCAAATGGAGTGATATCGGCGTAGCAGGGAGACTTGAATCTACTTACAACGGGTTAAAGCTAGCGGAGTACTCTATAGACTTGGTGAAAGATTTGACAGAACGTGGTCATTCAACGGGATGGAAGCAAGTTGGATCTTTGAGTTTGGCGAGGACTTTCGACCGAATGACTTCATATAATAGAATGAAGTCTCAGGGTTCCGCTTGGGGCATTCCGTGTGAAATTGTGACACCCGAACAATGTAAAGAGTTATGTCCCATAATAGAAGTCGGCGACTTGGCTGGCGGTTTGTGGATATCGGCAGATGGAATTTGTGACCCCCATTTGGTATGTGACACTTTTATAAACGAATCAAAACGCATGGGGGCAACTATTATTGAACACTGTGCTTTGAAAAAGGTCAGACAAGGCAAAAATAAAATTATTCATGTTGAGACCACCTCCGGGAACATAGATTGTGAATTTTTTGTTAATTGCAGTGGATTCTGGGCTCGAGAAGTTGGTACTTTGTCTTCACCAGTCGTAAAAATTCCTCTGCAACCGGTGGAACACCACTTCCTTCATACAAAACCCATAGAAGGACTAGATCCAAACACACCATTTGTTAGAGATTGCGACGGTGAGATCTATTTTCGCGAGAAGAATGGAGGTATTTTAGCAGGTGGTTTTGAATCAGAAGCCAAATGTGCCTACGAGGACGGAGTTCCCCTTTCACAGGATGAACGGGAGCTCTTACCCAACTGGGATCACTTTCATCCGCTGTTAGACGAACTTCTTACTCGTGTTCCGCGACTTAAAAGTGCAAAACTGGAACGTCTTTGCAATGCTCCCGAAGCGTTTTCCCCTGATTGCAATTGGATCTTAGGAGAATCATCTGAAATTCAAAATTATTATGTCTCTGCTGGAATGAAAACAATGGGTGTATCAGCTGCTGGAGGGATGGGAAAATCGCTGGCCGATTTGATTACAAAAGGATACACGGAACTGGATTTACACAATCTAGATATCAAACGATTTTTGGGTGTTCATAGCAACAGAAAATTTTTAAGAGACCGGGCTAAGGAGGTACCAGGGAAGTACTTCAAGATCAATTATCCTTATCATGAATTTAAAACAGGGCGAAACCTCAGAATGTCCCCAATTTTTCCAGCTTTAAGAGAAGCTGGTGCAGTTTTTGGGCAGCTGATGGGCTACGAAAGGCCGAATTATTTCGAACAAAAAAACAAACTCGGTAAGCCACAATAATGATAAGCTTTGTTGATCATTTATATTTGTTTCCTTTAGATGAACATGGAATTCCCCGTTTCCGCGTCGCACAAACTTGTACATTTGGTAAGCCACCATGGTTCGACTACGTCATGGCCGAGTATAATGCATGTAGAGAAAGAATCGGCCTGGCAGATTATAGTTCCTTCACAAAATATGATATGTGGTCAAAGGGTCGGGAGGTAATTGATCTTCTACAGTATTTATGTTCCAATGACGTTGATGTTCCAGTAGGATCTATAATTCACACGGGAATGCAGAATGATTGGGGCGGTTATGAGAATGACTGCTCATTAGTAAGGCTCGCTGAAAGTCAGTAAGTTTTTAGAACTTTTATTTTGAATTATTTATTTCTTCAATTGTATAAGAATAGAGTAGTGTATATTTGTTTGTTATTATTATCTAATTGTTAACTGAATATGTTGCTGGTTTTTGGACTTTTTGTTCAAAAAAAAATGAAGAATTCATTTTCCCTGCTGAGTCGTTGTAAAAATAAATAATACTCTACTATTTTCGATGTTTAAAATAACTTCACCTGACTTTGTTTGGTCGTTTTTTTTTCTTTCAGTTTTATGATGATTGCACCGACTGTTCAACAAACTAGATCAATGGCTTGGATTAACAAACATATGCTTCCTGGCGGAGGAGTAAATATCTCTGATGTAACATCTATGTACACTGCAATTTGTGTGCTCGGGCCTTACAGTAGAATACTACTCTCTGAATTGACTGATACGGATCTTTCACAAAAGAATTTTCCATTCTTTACATATAGGGCTAGTTTTCTTTAAATTTTACTTATGATATCGGCCTCATTCTGTTGTTTTAGGAATTAGACGTCGGTTTAGCTAACGGTATTCGAACTATGAACATAACCCACACAGGGGAATTAGGTTATGTTCTTTACATACCCAACGAGTTTGCATTACATGTCTATGGAAGACTTATAGAAGCTGGACAGAGATATGGCATTCAACATGCAGGTGAGTTGGTAATAGTTTTTCCTAAATCAATTCAATAATTGCTCCATAGGATATTATGCAACTAGAGCTTTACGAATAGAGAAGTTTTACGCTTTTTGGGGACAAGATTTGGACACATTTACAACTCCTTTGGAATGTGGTCGTAGTTGGCGTGTTAAATTCAATGTAAGACTCATGATAAACAATACAAGGTAGAATATGTCTTGGCAACACATAAGGCGTAGTTTTTTTATTTGCCTTTTAAATTCAAAGGAATTTATTAAGATTTCTTGAATTAGACAACTTCATGTGTGGTAATTTTTAATAATAATTTTAACTATAAGCCTGTAAGACCCTTAGGTCTTTTAATTGCAACCTGAATTGAATTCTCACCAAAAATAAAAAAAATTATTTGATAATAAAAAACTACAATAAATGTGACGCCCCAGAATATTTAACCTTGCAAGGCATAGTACAAATCATATTTTGTTTTTTCTTCTTCTTCATATGCATGATAAAGAAATTGTTTATGATAAGTGTTTGTTATAATTCATTACAGAAACCTATTGAATTTATCGGCCGGAAAGCTCTAGAAAAACAGCGGAAAGATGGCGTTAATCGAATGTACGTACAACTTCTCCTCAACGACCATGACCACGAGGTGGATCTATGGTGCTGTGGAGGTGAGCCTATATATCGTAACGGTGTGTATTGCGGGATGACGACTACAACTGGCTATGGATTTACTCTCAAGAAGCAGGTCTGTCTTGGATTTGTTCGACATATAGATGAAAACGGAAAAGAAATGCCAGTAACCAATGATTATATTTTATCTGGACACTACGAAGTCGAAATTGCTGGAATTCGGTATGAGGCGAGGGTCAATCTGCACTCTCCAAACTTACCAACAAAATTCCCTGACCGAGAACGCGAAGCTTATCATGCTACTCGTGATAAACCAGATCAAGCCGACTTGCTACTGTATGAAACTAAACCTTAGAATAATGTCGAAGATTTTATTAAGTGTCCTTTTCTGAAAGTACAATTCTTAAATAATAAAAATGTATGTATTTGTTGCTACTTTTTTTGGTTTTAATAAGGCAATTAGGTGTCATGGTTAAACCAAGGCTATCCCAATATGAAATAAATTATCAAGATAAAAATTAAAGAAATGCAAAATCCGAAAGTAGTAGATTTCATTCCCTTTGAGAAATAGAGTAAATAATATTTGTTTTCAGAAAATTTCATTTTCGGAACGAAATAGAGAGTAGGGCCCCAGATTGCATAAAAACGACCAATAACCATGCGTAGCATAGGGGTATATTTCCAAAATAAGAACAAAAATATGGAGAGTGTGATTGCATCATTTTTTTAAACTTAAAAGCTAAGTTTAGAAAGCTATTGTTATGAAAATTTGTATACATATTCAAAAATACATTTTCAAAAATGTTTTTCCTATTAATTATGTACTTAATCCTAATAAATTCAATGAGACTCTACTTCGAAGACTTTTGTATTAAATTTCAAATAAAAATTGCCTGGCAGTGTGTTATCATTGCGGAGAGCATGAAAATTTC